>OY747134.1:58121412-58460761 GCA_963556465.1 Berberis vulgaris
CGAGATATTTGCCTTAGTAGGACTTACGGGTATTGAAGAAAGTTGTGAGACGTGTGGGCCTAGCACGCTGTAAGAGTTCGGGCCCGTTTGGCCGGCTGAATTGGACGGGCTTAGAACCGCTTGGGCCGGATCAGTGTTGGGTTAATGCTGGGGCCCGTAATTTCTCGATCATCATGACACGTGTATGGCTCAAAGGCGTAACATTTTTTATGTATCATCAATATATACAATAAATAAAAATCAAATTTTCATAAATGAATATCGATGATTAAGTCCAGTTGACACAAAGTCAAACCCATTTTAAAAGTTGAGGGTTATCTATACTAATTTGGGTGCCCAAAAGAAACCACTTCGTCATGATATGCAAGAGAGAAAATCATCAGAATGATGGATACACAAAGAAAATAGAACAATCGAATAACACGACCAAAGGATAGATATTACTAAACTCATCACGTTACCATTTATAACTTTAAGTACCCAAGGATGAACACAACTATAATGAAAGCTCAGCGATCACTTCCTCATGACATATGAAAGACAAGGCAGATGAGACAATTTATAGATACGCTATGAATGACACTGAACAATGAAAGCACACGCCTCGTAATGGATACTTGAGCCCTCACACGTGGAAATGCAATTTAGTAGGCCACAGTGGATGGTCTTACAGAAATTATGAAAATATGTCTAAAAAGAGGTCACAATTGGAAGAATCGAAAATTGAGAAATAGAAGAGAAACAAGAATAGCGCATGCAGAAGTGCAAATTTTGAATTTGAATACATTAGGAGTTAAATGTAATTTTTAAAAGTAATTCTATAGGGACACCTTGAGCGACCACGTGCAACTCTGGAGTGGCCCATATTTCTGTTTGCTATATAAAAGTGGAGCTTTGCTAGCTGTCAAGGAAACCAGCGAGGGAAATGAGGTGGAGGGGGTGGAAACCGTTCACCCCCCTCGGGATGTGCGCGCGAAAAGTCAACGCACACATCTCGAGGGGGGTGAACGGTTTCCACCCCCTCCACCTCATTTCCCTCGCTGGTTTCCTCGCTCATTTCGTCGACACTTAGAATTTCTGATAAAAGTGACGGGGAATTAAAAAAGAACAAGGAGAGATGAATTAAGGCTCTTGTCAGGGAATTTGAGGGAGAGTTTATAATCAAACACTATTGCATTTCCAATTCCATTTATTTTTACTTCAATCCTTCATTGTTTGTTTTCCAATTAGTCACGATTGTGACAATTGTATCAGATCCTCGTGATATCCACTATTCTGTGCAACCTTGGAGACGAGCAAAGGAGATAGAAATCTTCATGAAGGAGACAAAAAGGAATCAAATTGAAATGAATGGACAAGTCGAACTCATGTAAAACATAATTAAAGAGAATAGTCCGAGTAGGTGAAGCACAAAAAACAAATAATAGATTTTTGATTTGAACAACTAGTTCAATTGCTACAGAACACCCAGAATTCAACTATATTTGTTGAATCAAGTCACTCACCATCTCCATAAGTTACTGGAACCAACGAGCAAACCATGAGAAATCTCTCCCATACTCCCTGGGAGATCCACGGTACGTCTCCTAGATTCCCTAAACATGATTTTCCACCATTTGATGGAACGAATCCTAGATCTTGGATTAAAAGTTGTGAGAGGTTTTTTCATTCTACCAAGTGTTAGAAGAAAACAAAGTTGTAATTGCATCTATACACTTCAATGGAATAGCAGATCTGTGGTTCCTAGATTACCAAGTTGGAAAAAATACCCTACCATGGAATCAATTTATTCAACAAACTGATCCAAGATTCCTCAGTTTTTTATTACTATGATAAGTTTGAGGAATTGAAATCATTTATGCTTACCCACAACACCCATCTTGATTAAACCTATTTTATATGAGTTTTTTAAGTGACCTGAAACTTGATATCAAGGCCTTTGTTCAGATTTTTAGACCAAGGAAACTAATGTAAGTCAAGCATTCTCATTTGCAAGAATGCATGAAGCCTCATTAGCCCAAAAATAGACATTCCCACACCTAGCTCGTACCTATCACAGAGCTTGAATTATTCTTCTTCAATCAATAGAAGTGCCACACCCAACTACACTCGCATGTCATCAACTCACTCACAACAATCCTCCACTCAATCCATAAACCTAACCAAACATACACAATCCTCATCCACAACTCTTACTATTAGATTTGTCTATTGTGCCTCACCCATCACGAGATTGACTCCTACCTAAATGAAAATAAGAGGGAGAAAGGTCTTTGCTACAATTGTGAATAGCATTATAGGGCAGGCCATATGTGCAAATAACATCATCTATATATGTTAATTCCTGATGAAGAAACACCTACTAAAAAGAGTGATAAAGTATTGGACACTAAAGATTTAATTCAAGAAGTCAAAACTGAGATGGAAGTTTCTCTTCATGCCATACATGGGAGCACAACTACCAACACCATCCACTTAAAGGGTTGTTGAAGAAAAAAAACCATTTCCATCCTCAATGACATAAGGAGTACTCACTCTTTTGTAGACCCAAGGGTCATTAAAGAAATTCATTTGCTTACTACATTAACTCCACAAATGGTGGTTAAAGTTGCAAATGGCCAACAACTTTAAAGCAATGCAATACGTCAGTGCCTACAATGAACAATGCAGGGACTTCCATTTGAAGGTAGGGCGAGGTTACTTCCTTTGGGAGGATATGACATGGTTTTGGGAGGAGACTAGTTAAACCTTTTGGGGAGATCACTATCAACCTATGTAAGCTACAAATTACACTTATCATCAAGGGAAACCCAGTTACTCTTCAAGGTACAACATATATGGGGCCTCTAAGTATGATTGATTCAAAAGGGTTCTCCACGTTCATTAATAAACACATTCCCACCTTCCTTGGTCAGCTTTTCTCTATTAATAGTAGCCACTAGAACCAAGAAATTCCATCAGCTATTGCCACATTACTCACTGATTTTAGTGACATCTTTTAGATTCCCACAACCTTACCCCCTACTAGACCCCTTAACCATAGAATTCCACTAAAGTGTGGAACTACACCTCCTTTTCAAAAGCCCTATAAGGTACCGTATAGCAGAAAGTCATAATAGAACAATTGATACAAGAATTATTGGCATCATGATTGATTCAACACTCCCACAGTCATTTTGCAACCCCAATTATTTTGGTCAAGAAAAAAGACACGTCTTGGAGGTTTTGTGTGAATTATAGGAGATTAAATGAGCTGACCATCAAGGATAAATTTCCAGTACCCCTAATTGATGAGCTCCTTGATGAACTACATTGGATCCACAGTGTTCTCCAAACTAGATCTCAGGTCTGGTTACCATCAAATCTTTATACATCCACATGATATACATAAGAATGCATTCAAGACACATCATGGTCATTTTGAGTTCAAAGTAATGCCTTTTGGTCTTACCAATGTTCTTGCTACCTTCGAAGTCTTGATGAACCAAATCTTTCAGCCCTATCTCAGGAAATTCATTATCATCTTCTTTGATGATATACTAGTATATAGCCCTTCCATAGACCAACACTTGGTTCATTTGCATTCAGTTTTTTCCACCCTAAGGAAACACAAGAATTTTGCCAATATGTCCAAATGCTCATTTGCTCAACCAAAACAGAAAATCTTGGGACATATCATCAACCCTAGTTGGGTAGATGCAAACCCTTAGAAAATTGAAGCTATGAGAAACTGGCCTACTCCTACTAACCTGAAACAGTTGAGGGGCTTCTTGACATTGATTGACTACTATAGAAAATTCATAAAAAACTATGGCCTAATTGCTCAACCCTTTACTGACCACCTCAAGAAAGACAATTTCCATTGGTCTCCTAAAGCCACTCAAGCCTTTCAGAACCTCAAGCAAGCTCCTATTCTCACCTTACCAAAAACTTCAATATACCATTTGTTTTGGAGATTGATGCTTGCACAAATAGGGTGGATGTTCTACTGTCTCAAGGAGGGAGACCAATTGCATATTTCAATAATATCTTGGGTCCACAAAACTTATATTTAACTACTTATGACAAGGAGTTATTGGAAATTGTGTTGGTTGCCCAAAAATGGAGAACATGCCTCCTAGGTTTCAAATTCTATATCTTCACTGATCACCAAAGCATTAGACACTTAATTTCTAAGAGAGTAACCACCATACTATAACAAAGATGGCTAGCTAAACTATTGGGGTTTGATTATGAGATTCAAGACTAGAAGGTAATAGAGAACAAAGTTACAGATGCACTCTCAAGACTTACTGAACATACTCCCACATGTTACAACATCACCACTATGTCTCCCCAATGGTTACAAGATGTAGTCAACAACTACAACAGTCACACTAATGCCCAAGCACTCACTCAACATCTTCTGATTGGTGAGGCATGAATTAGGGTTTTGCACGGTTTGGAGAGACGGAGAGAACGAAAGGTTGTAATTGTAATTAGGGTTTGTAGAAGAGGTGATGAGGGTTTTGGTTGATTTCTTGAAGCATGGATCGATCCATGCAACTATCAAGGTTTTAATTTTGCCTCTGCCGAGAAATCTAGTGTCCTTGAGGCCTTCTGCATTCAGGATTTTGAGTGGGAGCCAAGCTTCTCGTCGCTCAGCTTCCGCCATTAATGGTGAATCGGATTTGACTAGGAGGGAGGTGAAGTGAGTTCTGGTTAAGGAGTTTTTAAGTTAACAACAAGACAAGACTATGAAAGAAGAAATAATAGAGTTTATTATTAAGGCAGCGACTACTCCACATCACTATAAGAGCTTTCTCACACCACTATTGAGAGGTTTTTTTTTTCCCTTACTCACACTACTAATAAATATGTAAAACCTAAAAAGAAACCAAAGTCAAAACAAAAAAAATGCAAAAACCACAAGAAACTTAAAACCTCCGACCCTCGATCTCTCGCACTCCTTGATGTGTGTCGTCCCAAACTCGGCGACCAAACTTCACCTCCTCGCAAATTTCGTCGTCATCGTCCTCCTCATCTTCCCTATCTCTTCTTTTTCGCAAAAACCCTTTGTCTCCTCGTCCTCGTCCTCCTCCGCTCCCCTATTTCTCCCTCATCGGTTGTATTCCACTACATTTCACTTGGAAGAACTTATTTGATTTTATTAGATAAAAATGAAAGTGTTTAGTGAAGTTGATGATGTTAGAAATGAAGATTTTAAGGGTAAACATGAGGGTTAAAAAGATGATCAATTTAAAGAGCAAGAACAATCCATTTCAATAGAGGTAATTTGCATTAAAAAATTTCATCTAATTTGCATCAAATTTTTTTTTTCAAAATAATTGTTTGATTATTGTATGATGCATTGGTGCATAGGCATTTTTAATGGATGTAATAAGTATAGAGATGTCTTTTAACGATATTGAGAACCAAGAGACGAACCATTTAGAGGTAATCTCCATTTTGTTGTTAAGTAAATTAAAATTTTAATTAACATATGAAACTAATTATAAAATGAATCATTATGCAGAAAGATGATAATAATGTTGATGGAAATAGTGACATTAACTAGTGACATTAACAATGATGAAAGATCATTGGCACTGGTAGTCGATGATAGTCGCTTATTTGTTACGGACGAGGTAAGAAAGTTTGTGTGTTTTCGTTTTCACCATTTTTCATTGTTATAAATATGTTATTGTTATTAACAAGTAATAAATTTTTGTAGGTATTCTCATCAAGGTCTGCATTGATAGCTTAGGTCCAAGGCATCGGTAGGGATAATAACATAGTTGTTATCATCACTAAATCGGAACCTGCTAATTAAAAACGAAAATGAATGATCCATTTTAGTTGTGAAAGGGGAGGGAAGCCCGATAAAAGTTTAAAGAATTTTGTTTGATCATGCAATACAAAGAAGTGTGGCTGCGAATTTCAGTTGAAAATGATTCCACTAGAGAATGACCATTGGATGTTGCAAGTGACATGTGGAACCCACAATTATCCTCGATCAGACTCACTTGTTGGTCATTCGTTTGCTGGAAAATTGAATGAAAATGAGATGATTTATGCACAGAATATGGCAAAGTCGGGTGTGAACCCTTGCCACATCTTGTTTTGGTTGAAAGAGATGTATCCGAAAATATCTCGAATTTGAAGCATATTTACAATGTAATTTGGCGGATAAAGCTACTCCAACTAGGGGTGGGCACAGTTCGGTTCGGTTCCAAATTTTGAGGAACCTAACTCGAACCGTTTAAAATTTTAACGGTTTCGATTCGGATCGGTTCCTCTATTTTGAACGTTGGAACCGAACCTAACTCGAACCGTTTACAACGGTTCGGTTCCTACGGTTCCAAACGGTTCCTTGAAACAAAGAATCTCATTTCATTAACCACCTTTGGTAGTTTATTGTCACACCGTGAATGTCTACTTGAATTAAAAAACTATATCCATGCAGTTTAGCATCCAAATTAATGATAATAAATAAATAAGAATGAAAATCACCTTAAATAGATGTGTTCCAGTGTGAGCATCCACAACACTAAAAGGATCATCAAATAGATAAATGTCCGCATCCTGGTACAAGGCCCGTGCAATCTGTATTCTCTGTTTCTGCCCACCACTCAAGTTGATTCCTCTCTCAACAATAATTGTCTGATCTCCAAAGGATAATATTTCCAGATCTTTCTTCAGAGAACACGCATCAAGAACTCTCTCATATCTTACTCTATCCATCTCCTTACCGAACAATATATTATCTTCAATCTTTCCACTCTGTATCCAAGGTGATTGGGCAACATACGCCTTAGTTCCACTCAACTTAATGCAGCCAGACACCTTAGGAACTTCACCCAAGATGCATGAAAGAAAGCTCGATTTTCCTGAACCAACAGACTGCAACAGTTCCACAAACAACCACCCGCATGCCATGACGTACTTGGAAATTCAGAATCATAGAATGAAATTTTTGTCTGCAATGCAATCCAATCCAATCCTCATTCCAATCATATACATCTAAAATTTCCACAAACAGCCACCCTCATTCCACAAACTACACTGAAACATACACTGAAATTTCTGTCTGCAATGCAATCCAATCCAATCATATACACAAACTGACAAACATACACTGAAAGAATCATAGAATGAAATTCCCAACTCATTGCATATTTTCATGGAGTGGGCTTTGAAAATTTGCATTGCATCTAAAATTACATCGACAAGATACAAACAAAATGGGCAGAAAACATAAAGAACAAAAGGCATGAAAACATACAGAATCTCAGCAGACTGCCACTGAATCACATTCAAATATTGACATACTTAAGTCCGAATTTCCCTCTTGAAACATTCATATCTACTTGTCAGATTCAGCATACATTGTTCAGCATACAAATCAGCATACATTGTTCAACATACAAATCAGATTCAGCATACAAATCAGATTACATTGTTCAAAATCAGATTCAGAATTCTATTACATTGAAAACATAAAGCCCTATCCCTTGAAAAATCTGAAATCAAATTATCAACAATCCCTTTGCCTTTCCCTTTCCCTTTAATGTTGATTGAGAACTTGGATCACTTGAGCTTGCATCCTTTTCTTTGCCTTTAGATGTTGTGATCATCAACTTTGCAAAGTCTTTGACAAACAAACAAGACAATGAATAGAAACATAAATATGTTAATAAATAATAATTATAACTAAAATTCAAAGAACACAAAGTACAAATATTGTATTACCTTTTTCACATTCTGTATAAAACTCAATTTCTTCTGCATTTGCTTCATAGTCTATGTTGTTGATGTTGTTGACGTAGTCGATTTTTATCCAATTCTGGTGGCATATCAATGCCTCCACAGAATTCGGAGTGAGAGATGATCTAAAGGGATCAATCACTCGGCCTCCGGTGCTAAAAGCACTCTCACTAGCAACTGTTGACACTTGAATATGCAATACATCTTTTGCTAGCAGTGCAAGTGTGGGGTATTTGGTCCCATTCAGCTTCCACCATCTCAAAATGTCAAACATCTCAATCTTGTTAGCTTTCTCTAATGGATCCATGAGAGACCTATCCACCTCATGTGAAAGCACAACATCTTCCATATCTTCTAGCTCCTTCTCCCAATCATCCATCATCTCATCAAGTATTGAAGGACTTTCGGTTGGTGCTAGTCCACATATTTTTTTTCCATATGAAGAGCAAGTGCTAGCACTTGATTGAGAATTCTAATAACCAAAAGAAAGAGAAAATTTTGACTAAATTAAAGTATGAATTGAATACCCAATAAACTTTATAATAATGAAAAAACATTTGAAGAAAATTTTGAACTTGTGATTACCTGTTTTGAACCCTTTAGTTGCTTTTGGGGACCGGCAGCTTGTTGAGCATATTCATCACACAACTCCTTCATTAATGCCGTAATTTCTGTACTTTTTTCTTCAATATCCTCTTCAACATACCCCAATTTCTTTTTACACAAGTGTAAAAAGTGTCTCAGCTTGAACCTTGGGTCTAGGATGAGAGCAACAACAAATATTTGGTTCAAGGACCCAATTGAACAAAAGTACTTATTATATTTTTTTTCATGCTCACAGCCATGTCACGTAGCACATTCTCCACATCACTTCCAAATTATGTTCTGGCAAAAACAGCTTATCAATCTCTGCCTCCACAGCAATCACATCATGGACAGCTGTTTGGGACGTCGGATGCTTGCTAGCACTCATCTTAATAGTCACTAGGTAGAAGACTTTCAAAAAAGTCACAAAAACCTCGGCTTTTTCCCAATCTTTTTCACCAGGTGGCCCAACCTTGCCTTTAATCTTTCTTCTGGAATCTACTTCATCATCATCCAACTCCTCATCTTCTATGAAATAACCCAAGTATGTACTGTCATCTTCTTCACCCATCCTATCAAATACTTTTTTAAATTTCAAGGCAGATTATAGCATCAAATATGTACTATTCCATCTAGTAGGCACATCCAGTACAAGAAACCTTTTATCACTTAATTTCTCCTTCTCAACGCATGCCTTAAAATAATCAAACCTTTGAGGGCTTGATTTGACATACTTCACAACATTTCTAATTGATGCCACACATTTATCCAACCTTTTCAACCCATCTTTCACTATCAAGTTCATAATGTGAGCTAGACACCTCACATGCACATATTTACCCTCCAAAATAAGTGAAATTTTTTGCCATTTCTTCATTTTACCAACTACCCACTCAATTGCCACCTTGTTAACCGATGCATTGTCAACTAAAATACACATCACCTTCTCAATTTTCCACTCCACCAAACACTGCTCAATCAACTTCCCTATTTGTTTACCTTGGTGATTAGGAATGACACAAAAGTTCAGGATTCTTTTGTGCATATTCCATTCATCATCCAAAAAATGAGTTGTGAGCACCATGTAGTTCACATTTTGGACACTTGTCCATGTATCAGTAGTTAAACTGACTCTATGCTTCCTCAGTTGCCCTTTTAAACCTTCTTTCATGTCATGATACATTTGTGAGAACTCCCTCACAATAGTTCTTCGAGATGGAACATGAAGTCTTGGTTGTATTTCACTCATCATCCGCCTAAAACCCTCCTTCTCAACAGTATTAAAAAGCATCTCATCAATCACTAGAAACTCAACAATGGCTTTCACACTTGCATCTTGACTAAATCCCCTAGCAACTAGCATGCTGCTACCATCACTGGAAGTACTAAGAACCCTCTGTTGTAAGTCCATATTTGGTTTATACTTTTTGCATACACTTCTGATGTGTTCAGCAAGAGTACTAGTGCCACCTCCACTACTATCACATGCAAACACTTGATCACAATATTTACACTTCGCCTTATGTACATCTACCTCTATCATCTTTTTCTGACCACCCTCAACTAGAACTTCACGTGATTCTTTTACAGTAAATTTGATGATATGATCCCAAACCCAAGATCTAGATTGTGTAGTTTTTGGAGCATTTGGTGTTTTTATTTTTCTTAATTGGGACTCGGAGGGGTTGAGAGGAGGCATGGATGTTGTGGTGTAGGTACTTGTGCAGGACAAGGTGATGTAGCAGTAGAAGATGTTGCTACTTTACTAGTTTGGTTTGGGGTAATACTTTCATACATGGTTACTTTGAACACAACTACTTAATATTTTGCTCCTGCAATAAACAAAAATTGTATACTTAAGTATAAACAAACGTTACAAACCCATTCAATTCCAACATATGGTAGACAATGGAATATTTCAAACTTCTCATGAATAGTCTCAAATGGTCAAACGACTCAAACAATTAGATTGCATTAAAATGGTTTCCTTATAGATAAGTCAACCAAAATAAATCTAATAATAAACTTGAATATTTAATTAATTATAGATTGCATTAGTGTTTCTATTGAACAATTCAACTTTAAGATAGACACACATCTCATCAACTTCTCAAATGTACTCTTGATACACTACTTTAGAAATAGTGAACAATTAACCCAAATTACATAAATCAAGTTCTGCTTTTTCGGTATCACATGATTGTTTGATATGTACAACTCACTTTATCAGTATATTACTCACTTATTCATAATTTACATGCAATTTTCGCAACCGCGCTTGAAATATGTTATGTCCACATGGAATTTGCAAATGTGTGGAATGTATCTTATAACACTCTATGGTCCAAAATAGAAATGGAACTACCGCTGCTACACTTAGGGACACAAGGAAGTAGATATTTCTTTTATAATCACTAGAAGGTTGTGAGGGATAAGGGGTAATGAATGCGTGTAGGAAAGAGAGAATGAACCAAGGCTATAAACCCAACTCTATAAATCAGCATTCCCAGACTTCATCAATTTAACAAGAAAACAAGATAGTAAGGGAAAATAATAATTTACTCACACTTTTTTGTGCCACCAGAGGAAACAATCTGATTTGAAACTTGAAAGGAGAGATGGTGTTGAACAATCCAGAAAAACATGCTCACCTGTGGAAGCAAATGGAAATTAATGAGATAGTAAAACAAACAACAATTAGAATCATGCAAGATCTGAAACATATCAGCTACAATTAATAGGAAATTTCCTCCATATGTTTATCTTTTCTTGCACTTATGCTTGTAATTATAAGCCAAATGTTAAGAAACAAGAAACTGGTGTAAGAACTGAAAACAAAACCTTAATGCTAATAGTTCATGCTAATAGCGTGGTCGCCGTAGTACATATATCTAAAGAAGACTTTATTTCCATATTCAGAGGGTTGAAAATGCTTTATTTTCTCAAACAACTAATAAATGTTGATGACACTGCAGTGAGATTACATTTGTGGTTTCACTTGACAATAGCAAGAACAGATTCTCTATAAAGACCAGAAAGCTAATCCGATCCTTGGGAAAAAGACCTGCCTGCCAGCACCAATTGATGCCATGTAGTCCGTACCATAAAGGCATAAACACACAGTTTCTAAACTCAAACTAAAACAATCAAAACTGTGATCATCAAACACTGATCAATTGCCTAATAAACGCAGGTAGTTTATATGGCAAAGCTCATGCCAAAGACAAGTGTGATGTATCAAATCAGTCAAAAAGACTCAGAAATAGGTAACAGATATAGATATTATACCTTTCCTCAACAAATATTTTCGAATATTTTTACAATATAAAGAATTAGCGTATACCACTAAAAGGGTCAGATTAGAAAATCAGATCTTGTTATGATCTTGATACACACCTGAGACGAGAATCAGATCTTGAGAAAATCAGATCGAAACATCTCTGTGGCTCTGTCCGATTCGAAAAAAGTCTAAAACCCATCAAGATCGAAACTACAAAGTAAAGAACAAGTTGTAATCATCAGAAGAACACAAACTCAAGTTTTTCGTCGAAATTTATGTCTACAGAAACGAGACTTGGAGCCGTGAACAGCGATACAATCAAAGTAAAAGCAAATCGATTGCATGAAAGATAAGTAATTGACAAGGGAGAGGTTCGATTGAAGATTGAGAGATGATGAAATCAGTAGAAGGAAATTTTATTTTACCATGTTTTTTAGAAACTAGGGTTAGAAATGAGAGAAACTAGAGACTAGGGTTAGAAAATTTACCATGTTTTTGAAGATTGCATCAGGAACTTTGCTCTCTGCTCGCTGCTGTGCTGCCTGCTCGTGGACTGGACTGGACTGTGGTTGTGGAGAAATGAGAGAAGTGGCGAAGAGCTCTTCGTTGTGGAGAGAAATCAGAAATGAAATGAGAGGAGAGGAGAACTTAGTTAGGGTTAGAAACTAAAGTAATGGGTTGGGTATATGTAATCGGTTCGAAACAGATCGAAACCGAACCGTTTGAAAAAAAAATTAGGAACCGGAATCGAACCGTTTAAGAACAGTTCCGGAACCGAATCGAATCATTTCACAATTTTAAAAATCAGAACCGAACCGTTTGGAGTAAAACGGTCTGGTTCGGTTTGGATCCGCGGTTCCTCGACCCGTTTGCCCACCCCTAACTCCAACAAAGAGGCAGGACGACTTTGCAACATACTCTACACTTGTTGAGTGAGCACAAGTACATAGAGTGGCATACTGTTGATCAGGGAAATTGAGCCACCAACTTTTTTTAGACGCATTCTAAATCTATTCAGTTGGCAAAGTGTTTTTCACAAGTGATGCTTATGGATTGCACATATAAGAATTGCTATAGGATGTTGTTGTTTGAAATTGTTGGCATGACGTCGATCGGAAAGATCTTCAATGTTGTATTTTGTTTTATGTGTTCTGAGAAGGAATAGTCGCACGCTTGGGCATTGGAAAAACTTGTAGAAATTTTCAAGCCAGAAAACTTGCCAAGCGTATTTGTGACTGATAGATAATTGGGTTTGATCAAGGCTATTGAACGAGTTTTTCCAAATGCAAGGAGATTATTGTGCAGATGGCACATCAACAAAAATGTTGAGAAAAACTGCAAAAAAAACACTTTGAGGACAATGACTGGTGGGCTGAGTTTATAGATTCATTTTCATATTTGTATAAATCAAATACAGAAGAGAAATGGAACAAAGACACAA
Source organism: Berberis vulgaris (assembly GCA_963556465.1). Lineage (NCBI taxonomy): Eukaryota > Viridiplantae > Streptophyta > Magnoliopsida > Ranunculales > Berberidaceae > Berberis > Berberis vulgaris. The sequence goes on from OY747134.1 coordinate 58,134,465, forward strand.
TTGAGTTTGATAGAAGATGAGCATCATACCCAAAGTGTTTGGAATATGTCAGGACAGTTTGGTATCCCTATAAGGAGTACTTTGTCAGTGCATGGACCGATAGATTTATGCATTTTGTCCAACGGACAACAGGTTGAGTTGAAGGTGCACACTCGAAATTGAAGCACTCGTTGAAAAATTCACAAAGTACATTCATGAATGTCTTGACAAATATGCATAATATGATCGAAATCCAACTAGTATAGATAGATTCGTCATTTTAACAAAGTCTGACGAAGGTAAAGACTGGCCATATGTTCAATTTATTTGGCTTACTTCATGGGTTGGTGGCGTGCATGACTATTGATTTGATCAATTCAGAAATTCAAAGGTGTGAAAGTATGGGCACTGACCCTGTCAAGTGTGGTTGTGTGCTTCGAACCACTCATAGATTACATTGTGCTCGTGAACTTATAGGTTATCTAACTCCCACTGGACAAATTTCAGTATGCGCCATAGACAAGTATTGGCTTCAACTTGACACAACACCTATTTGTGAATGTGGGGATGTGATTATAGACCCAGTGGTCGATGCCCTTATGAATAAGTTTAATGATTCAACTCATGCCAAAAGTTGGTGATGAAGAGTAAGCTTATAAAGTTGAGTTCCCTGGGTGACATGTAATGACTGAACCATTAGCACTTGTGGTTGGCAAGGGAAGACTTAAAAAAAAAAGTTGGCTAAACACGAGAGGTTCACAAAAATAAATCCATCGGGACACGAATATGCCATGACCCAAAAAGAAATGAAAAGCAAAAGTAAGAAGGTGTCAAACAAAAAGGAGAAGCCGAAAATTCGTAACATTAGATTGATGCACCAGATTCTGTCTTGGATACGGGATTATATTGACAACATTGAGAACGTTCCAGGCGATGGAAATTGTGGTTTTCAATGCATAGCCAAATTCCTACATTATGACGACGAAGTGATTGGAAACAGGTACGAAAAACCTACTGATGGAGCTTGAAAGTAATGAGTAGTTGTGGGTTGCAATGTGGCATGAGTCAGGAGTCAAGGTTGTTAAGGATGTTTTGCTAATTCTTGAAAGTGCGGATAGACAACAAAAATTGGTTTATAGACCTCGATATGTTCAAAATCGCAGCAAACAATAACTAGTGTGTCTTTGTTTTTATATGAGAACCAAAGCACGACATGTTTTCTATATCTTTACACGGCATCACAGTTTGATGAAGGACGTGTTTGTTTCATGACATATCTGGCAGAGCAGTCATTATGTCTTCCTTCATATGCAGCCGAAATCACCACTGCTTCCTATATTACCAATTTGGCTGTGTCGCATGTTTTCTGAAGCAATCTCATTGAATAGTAGTTTCGATGTCTAGCTCGGGATTGGTGCGACAATGGTGAAGAAGTTCAATGAAAAAAATCAGAAGAATGTCAACAAGTCAAATGAGGTCATAAGCATTTTTTTTTCTGAAACTTAGTTTTCTGAAGAATTTTTTTTTCAATCTTTGTTTCTGACCTTATTCGCATTGTCGCATCAAACCTAAACTTTGTTTAGTTGCATCGAACCTAAACTAACCATTTATGTGAATTTTATACAAGTGGCATTGTCGCTTAGTTTTCTAACATTATTTTCTGACATGATGTCGCATTGTCCCATTTTTTTTGAACCTAAACTAATTCTTTGCAATTTTTCCTACAAATTTTGTCATTGTCACATTATTTTTGCATTGTTTGTTACTTTGTTGCAACAATAGCCTTGCATTCAATTCATTGTAAAAATATTAAAATATGAAAGCTTCTTAACAAATGGAGCATTAATCAATATTGAAGATAAGTACAAACTTATAGTTTGTTAACAAATATTTCTGAAGTTTACAAAATGGAACAATCAATATTTCTTAACAAATATTTCCCCAAGGTTTTTTTTTTTTTCTAAAGTTTACAAAATGAAGACACTATATTTGCCTCTGAACATAGTGTATTTGTTCATGCCTCGATTTGCTTCTACGCTCACTTTATCCATCACCAATTTCACAACTATCAATACTGGGGCATATGTCAGGCTCTTCTTCCTCTTGTTCCAAGGGAACGGGTGTAGACATTTCTTTTAGAAAATCCCGTATTGTATTTTGTTGGGCGAGCAACGTAACCCTGTCAACATTTCCCCCTTCTTCAATAGAGGCATTAACCAACTTATGAGCCTGAGCCATAACAATCTCTTGTAGAAAAACATTAGATGTTAATGCAAATGTAAATTTTTTATCTTCCATAAGTGTAAAATGTTTGTAATTACCCTCGTGTTTAAAAAAAAACAAATGTCTTCTTAGGGGATGAGTTATCCTCTTGTTCGGTGGTTGTACAAAGGGATGACTAATGCGGTGAAACCATTCCAAGTAATTCTCTACAGTCCAATGGAAGCTTCACGAGGGCACATTGTTTATTAGTTAGCACGACATGATAATGTCACCTTTCAGCAAATGAAGACAAGACCCCATACCTCACGGAATAGTGCTTGCCAAATCGAGTTCTATTTTTCATTTTAGCTTGGATTGGAAGAGTTGGGATGACTTGTACCTTTCCCATTTGTCTCATAACTCTATCGGGGTGATAAGGTTCTTCTACGTCGAGGCATAACAAAAATCCTGTGAACCATATGATGTCATGAAGGGGAGTGTTCCCCTTGGACTCCACGTAAGCGTCCTAAAGTACCTGCGAATTATAATAATTAAAATTTATTAATATATGACACATACAAAAATTTATTGAACTTAATGATGCATTTTTACCTCTTCTGGAGACATGTCATCGAGATGCTCTCTAATAGTGATGATTTGTTCGTCCAAAACCCCTACAATTTGTGGGGGTTCCCACTTGGCCATGGTGGGGAGTCTAACATCCCACTTCAGTTTTGCATTACCCCAAAGTCTGAAGTAATCATATATCCATGCCTATAAACGAAAAAACATAAATAAATATTATGAAATTATTATATATTATGAGGGTAATTAAAAAAATAAAACAATCAAAATATACCTCCAACAGAGGCAGATATCCTGAAATTTGCTTCGTTCCCTCTCTGCTAGCACCGCCCAACTGACGAAACAATAATGTCAAAGCTCCTACGCCCCATGCTTACTTTTTAACATCATCCACATTCATCGTCATCTTCAAATATTCAATATGAACATTTGTTCCACTTATCCGCAAATATAGTCATACCCAGAAGAAATAACAAGTGACCCCTACACACTTGTTCTTTCCTTCGAAGAGATTCAGTTTTCGTAACTTTTCTACAACAATGATTCTGAATAAACTTCATTTCCATAGATCTGCCATTCTTCTTGAAATGGATATTTGCTTCTTTATTTTCAATCCCCAAATCATTCACTAATAATGTAACACATTTATCCACCATCGTCTTCATCACGTTCTAATGGCTTACCAACAATCGGCAAATGAGTTATACGGTAGATGTCGTCGAGGGTGATGATCGTCTCTCAAAAGGTAGGTGAAAAATGTTGGTCTCAGGTTGCCAACGCTCCACGAAAGCACAAATGGTCACCTTATCAAGACGATCCTTACAATATTGAATAAAGGGATACAAACCACTATTGTAGGTCATTATCTTTACTTCTTTCGGCTCATGTATCAAATTCCAATATAATAAATTCTTATATTGATGCTGAAATCGCAATGCGTCTCGTTCCTAAATACAAGAAACATATACATTAAGTAATTCAATGTCCAAATATATATAAATAACACGCTTATATAATTTTACCAACTAAAACTATTAACTTACCTGCTCACCATCCCAAATGGAACGAAAAATATGTTCATGATAATCGTCTAATGTCGAACAATCCACGGGACTACCGGGATAAGAGTCTCGTCTAACAACTTCATTTTCTTTACCCTCCTCTAACTCCTCATCTAGTCGGTTCTTCATCATCCCTTGCTTCCTCATCCACATGCACATTCTCACCCTCCTCTAACTCCTCATCTTCATGTCTAACACCCGCACCACTCCAACCTGCTTGCCCTTCCAATTGGGGTTGACTTTGCGATACAATTACTTGTCTACATGCTTCTTGAACATCTATTTGAATCCTCATTTGATCCTCTCTCATCTTCTTCTTCACGTCTTTCTCCCTATTTTTTCCATTATTCTGCCTGTTCTTTGCCCTTTTCTACTCTCTGTTTTCGGTGAGACGCTGTCATGGGTCGTCTTTGACCTCTATCACCTTGATCTTCCCCACCAACATCACGACCAACAGAAGACATAATAAACCTTCAAATAAAAGGAAACAAATACTTCAAGTCAATTTATTTGTACAATAAAATTTACTAATTTTTAAGCAATACTTTAGCCAATGACAGGGTTACCAACCACTTCTATCTTACATGATTTCAATGTAAAACAACATTATATGTCTCCTTTCACTATATTCTAATAAGAAAAATACCTATTTGGAGCCCTAGTGACCACCAAATCCACCTTCGCAACTACTTTCATTACCAAGAGACGAACTAAACGATAAATGCACAAAAAAATAACAAATATACAATTCTACTTTAAAGATGGAAACAAATGAACAAATGCAGAAAGCAAACAATGGATGGCTTACTTACAGAAGAGTTGAAGTCGCAAGAGAGGTGGCGTTTTGCGTTTGAGAGGCGTTTTTTTAAAAGGTTGCGTTTTGGGATTTTTAGGGTTTCGATTTGTAAGAGTTTCGATTTTGAGGGGACTTTGAGAGATTTTCGAGGGAGATGGAGGAGATTGGTTTCGATTTGAATGTGGGGAGAGATTTGCAAGAGATTTGAATGTGGGAGGGAGGGAGGAATCGAGTTTTGATTTAAATGGGGAGGGGAATTTTATTTTTTATATAGGTGGTGTGGGAAAGTATGGTGGTATGAGAAATAAAGTAGATGGTGTGGGATTGTAAATTGGTGTGAGAAAACACTTATGGTGGTGTGGAGTAGTCGATAACTATACCTAATGGTGAATCGGATCAGGCACTCGTAGTTTATACAGTTCGGTCCTTATTTAAAATTTTAATGGGTTTTTTTTAGTTTAGCACTCGCTAGTTCACGTCTAATAGAGTCTGACCCTATTTTCAAAATTAATTGACTTTAACTCTCAAACTCACGTTCACTATCTCAGTGAATGCTAGAAATATACGTTGACTTCCTTTGACAGTTTAAAATCCTATAAAACCCATATACCCTTGACTTAAATGGTATGTGTAAGTCACATGCTAAGTCCAAAATCCATCCAATGGTTGGACAAATCAAAAGGAGATCCAACGGTGTCCTCTCATCTCCTTCACCTCATCAAAGCAAGGAGTGGATCAATGAAGAGGAAGGGAGTATGGCTTTAAACTCAAAACACACCAGCATAAACACTTGTTTCAATTGGTTAGACACCTCCATGGCTGCGAACGATGACGAAATCCAATCAAACCTTGTAGATAACAATCTTTTATTGGGTTACTTTTCCTTGTTGGATCCTTTACCTCTGAATTGTTGCAAAGACTTTCTAACACCATTACTTAGGTAATTCAATGTGATTGATCACTATATGTGATGAAAAGCTAGCTAGGAACAAAAGGTAAGAATGAAGGATGGGTTGGTCGGTGGTTTGATGAATTGTGTGGAGAAATCAAAGGGGGATTCTTGTAGGTGGGTGGGAATGATTGATGAGAAACATAGTGGAGAGGACATGAGAGAAGATAAGGTGATAGAAATGAAAGAGTACTACTTATTATGGTGGAATTGCATGTGAGGATTTACATGGGCTATGGGTACCTTTGTCACTTGACCATTATTTTATTGTACAAAAAGGCCCAACACAATGACTGACTAACCAGAACAACATAATAAGAGTTTTTCCTCGTCTGCAAAACAAACACATATTATAGAGAGAGTGACAGGTAAAGAGGTCTCTTAAACTCTCTTGATGGATGAAATAAAAAACTTGTGTGTTTGTTTGGGTTGATGAAGTCCAAAGGTCGGATTTGGTTGAAGGATTCATCTTGTCATGTAAATTGTTTGTGCTCGAAATCTTGTAGATTTTGCCGACTCTGCTTTACTGATTAGCGAGGAGATGATATGAAATGAGATGAGAAAATTGGGCTAAAAGAAATTTCCATTGGAATTTTAAGAAAAAATTGAAATGTAAGTAAATACCTAATTGAAATGTAAATCTAGCAGAGCATGTCCTAGACTATTAATATTTTAAATGCTTATTATTGGGAAGGGTGAAGGATATTAGAGGACATCGTTGGATATTCTTTGATATGTCCAATAATCGTCAACCATTGGTGGATTTTGGACTTAGCATGTGACTTGCACATACCAATTAAGTCAAGGGTATTTGTTGATTTTATGGAATTTTAAATGGTAAAGGAAGTCAATGTATTTGACTAGTATTGACCAAGACAGTCAACGTGAGATTGAGGGTTAGACTCAATTAGTTTTCAAAATGAGGATCAGACTCTATTAGACATAAACTAGTGAGGGCCAAACTAAAAAAAAACCAATTTTAATTGTATCTAGCCTTTATTTTCTGACAAGCCTGTTATGCCAATTACATTAACTGATTAATATTAATTTATTGACCAATATACCCCTCAGTATTGCACATGCAAGGCATTTGCAAGTTTGATTTCCAGAAAATCACGTGATTCATAAACTAAAAAAATAATTAATATCTACCCCTCTTCTCCGCCTCCATCTTCTCTACAAAACACCACCACTATTCCTCCTAAATGATGATTATCTCTCTCCTCCCATGCCCTCCTCCTAATCTCTTTCAACAAAAACTTATGGTCAAATATGAACAAATGATGACTTGAAACTGGATGCAAAGCAAATGGAGGCAAATGATAGAACATGAGGGTAGGTCAGGAACAACGTTTGTAGGATAGACTCGAATGGTTAAACTAGAAGCTTAGGATGATACTGAACTCCCACAAAGATTGATTGAGCAATACGTGGAAGAAGACTCACACCATTGCGAATAAGCTAGGCTTATAAATTAACCCCACAAGATTATTCCTCCCTGACTTATTGTGAGTGCACATATCATTCTCAAGCACCCAATGTCATGTTCGATGGACCAAATTAAACATAATAGACTTCCAACCGCTATGCGTACTAAAGCACATGAGATCCCCATGACCTTGGCACTCGATCAACACAAAGTTGGGGTGAATGTATTTTCTTCAAAACATCACCGGGCATTTCCTCAACCAACACCCATTTCCTCACATTCTTCAGAATTTGCAATGCCCATATACAAATACTCTTAATCAAATAGTCTTGCACAATCTTCCCAGTCAAATACAAGTTACCTCAACATATTAGAAGGGAAGGGCGCCTAAGATCCGAGGAAGGCATTTTGACATTCAAATCAATCCAATTTTTCTTGCTCATATCATAGGCAATAAGTCGGTAACCTTATAAGGTGTTAAGCGAGGTTACGAAGCAGTAGAAGAACCCATCCTCATGCCAAATGGCATGAATCTCATACCAGAATTGTAAGAAGTCTTGCTTAGAAGAGCAATGGTGTTCCCATTGCCCTGTTCTTGAGTAAAAAAAACCTCGGTTATACTCTCATTCGTAGCGGTTTCGGACCTTCCCATGACAAGAATTTAATAATAACTCGAATTGGAATTGGAATTGATGAAATCATGCCAACAATGTCGATCGTCAAACCTGGAGCATAATGGGTAAGACTCGATGCAGTTAATAAGGGTTAGGTACTCATCAAAGTTTCAATTTCGGAAATAGATGAGTCGCCAAAAGAGGCTAAGAAGACTTGAGATGAATTGAGGGATCCACGATCATATAAAGGTATATTGTTCCATTTAGCTTTGTTGGGGCTAAAAGCAACGTGGGTTCGACAAGTGCGGTAAATGAGGAACCAAAGATCTTGATAATTTGTTGTTGCAATAGAGAAACCCCAGAGATGTAAGGAGGGGGATGTTAGTAATTTGTTCTAGGTTTTGCAGACGTGCCAGCAAATGAAAACGGATGAGATTGGGAGGCGAGCCAAAACTCTCTATTTTAATTCTTCTGGTAATCCATTCAAACCACCGACTTGATCACCTTCTTTCTTATCATTCTTCATCCTTATTCTTATCACTTCGCTTCGATTGCTTGGATCTAACCTTAATTTTATCTATCTAAAAGTTTTTTTTTCTAAAGTTTCTTGGGATTGTGAGATTGAAAAGAGAATTGGTTTCTCTGTTTTTTGTTGATTCCAATTTGTTGTAACAATGATTGACAGAAATAGATTAGGGAGGAGGACGTGGGAGGAGAGAGAAAAAAACAAGAGTGAGGAGGAGGAATGGTGGTGGTGTTTTGCAGAGAATATGAAGTAGAAGAAGAGGGATATATATAGTGACGATACACTAAACCGTTCTTTAATCCACATCGTACGCGTGTCGTGATGATCTCGTCATCAGAGAAAAATGAGCCTGATTGCCTACCAAATCTGGTAAGGCCTAGACAACATTGGTTAAAATCTACCCATCTTAGGTGATCCCCCAGATATTTGTCTGATTATGCCTTACATGGTAAAGCCCAATACCCGTAAGGCCTAATCAGGAAAGTATCTGAGGGATCACCTAAGATGGGCAGGCCATCAACACATTGGTTCCGACTAGGAAACATATACCGGAGTATAAGCCGTGCATGAAAACTTCATTGCATGGACAACACTCCAAAAGGGAAACCTCTCTCGTAGATCTAAGAGCACATGTTGTGTAGGGAAATTCTCCTACATGGACGACTTTCAACTAGGAAATGATCTCCGCCAAGATCACTTTCCCTAAGCTACGCCACCAAAGGCCTAGCCGAACGAGAACTCTCACATTATAAATAAGACACAGAGTTGATGAGAAAATGTATGTTACATAACCCAAGTCACAACTTTAAGCCTTTCTCAAGCGTTGTCTGACTTTAGCATCGGAGTGTCATCAACCACCACAACAGTGGTCATTGGCTCATATGCGTTCCCTGTGCAGGTCAAGGTCAAGGAAAACAAGATTCGACTCTATCAGTTTGGCGCCATCTGTGGGGAACGACGAAGTTCCTTAAAAAAATGATATCACCATGTCTCACAGTACAAAGATATGGTGATCACGAGATCTCGCAACAATTGAGACATCTGAGCCCTCGAACGCTCGTACTGCGAGAGCACTGTCAGTTTTGACGAATCCGACACCACATGAGGAAAACGGACACTCGATTGGTGCATACCTCGATGCAAACTGACAAATCCTTCCGGATGAGACAACGACGTCTGACCAGCGCCCAATGTGAACAGCACTAGATCATCAGGGATCCTATATGTCACACGGAGGCTTTCCAGATTTGACTCAGAGAGTGACCTATCCTCGAAGAACTTATGGCCCTTAGCAAACAATTCATCAGAAAGCTGATTCTGGCCTGCCATTGAATAACGTAAAAACTTTCGATCACGGAAGTGGGATAAAATCAAAAGCACGGAAAGTGAAACGACAAAGCAAAGTCTCCAGGTCGAAGAGTAAAGAAAATAAACTCTGCAGAGAAGGGGATTTATATAGACAACGGAATTTCTGCCTTTTCTCGAGCTGTCGCGTGCCCATTTAATGAAGCACGCCACCCGAGGAGACGAGGCTCAAACCAATCATGACCGCTTAGGTCCTCTACGACATGACTTGATGGATTGATGAATTGTCCCACCAACTAGGGGGGAGTAGCTGATAATACACCAAACCGTATTTTAATCCACACTGTACGTGTGTCATGATGATCTCGTTAGTAGAGCAAAGCAGGCCCGATTGCCCACCAAACCTGGCAGGGCCCATACAACATTAAACCCAAATTGGCAAAATCACCCAATTACTCATTTTCTCATGGGCTTATCAAACATAAGGGTTGCATTTACCTTGGGAATAATGGACCTATCAGATCTCATTTCCTGACAACATTGCATAGTTCAGCCATAGGAGGCCATTCTGGCATCACAACAACCTACCACAGACTCAAACAATATTTCTACTGGCCTGTTATGAAAACTCAACTCATCCAATTCATCACTAGCTGTGATACTTGACAAAGGAACAAAGCTGATCAGTCAACCAATGGAGATTTGTTGCAACCCTTACCAGTGCTTGAACATGTCTGGCAACACATCTCTATGGACTTCATAAAAGGATTACCTTCTTCACAGAATAAAACAGTCTTTATGTTGGTAGTGGATAGACTTACAAAATACAATCACTTTATGGCTTTATCACACCCGTTTACTGATGCCAAGTTAGTTGATATCTTTTTACAAAATGTGTATAAACTACATGGCCTTCCTACTTCCATAGTCTTTGACACAAACAAAGTCTTTATTTGTGTTTTTGGCAAGACCTGTTCACTGCATTAGGATCCACTCTATCCTCGAGCACTGCTTACGACCCTCAATCTGATGGTCAAACATAATGTACTAAATGCTTGCTTGGAGACTTATTTGAGATGCATGATAGGTGATGCAACCCACCAATGGTCTAAATGGTTGTATATGGCAGAACACTAGTTCAACAATGTTCCATTCTAGCTTATATACCCCCCCATTTCAGGCCCTATATGGTTACTCACCACCTCTCCTGGCTCTACCCCTTATCTCATCATTGACAATGACAGATGTTCAATAATACCTAAATGACAGGGAACATATGTTACACATCATCAAAGAGAAGTTACACAAAACTCAAGAAAGGATGAAAACTTATGCTGATAAACACATAACAGATAGAGTGTTAAGTATTGGAGACTGGGTGTACCTTAAGCTCCAACCTTGTAGACAACCCTTAGTGAAGCTCCGCAAGAATCTAAAGTTATCAACTCATTTTTATGGTTCATTCAAGGTTATTAAAAAAATTGGACCAGTTGCTTACCGATTACAACTAACCCATGCATCAAAGGTACACCAAGTTTCTCATGTATAATAGCTAAAAAAGAAGTTAAGTTCCTCCATCATACCTACTCCCCAACTACCATTGATGGATACACAGGGAAAACTCCAAGTGGAACCAGTTGCTATTCTAACTAGAAGGATGATCCCTCGCCACAATCAGTGTGTTACACAGGTATTAGTTCATTGATCCCACTCCGCCGCTACTGAAACAACTTGGGAGGATACACATCAACTCTCAATTCCCCAATTTCAGTCCTTGAGGACAAGGATATACTAAAGGGAATGCAATGTCACAACTGGAAGAATAAAAAATGTAGAAATAGAAAAGAGACAGAGAGCAAGGCGCCAAATTTGAATTTGAATACATTAGGACTTAATTGTAATATTTTAAAGTAGTTAGTTAGGGACACCTAAAAGGACCACTCTAGAGTGGCCTTTCATTTCTATTAGCTATATAAAATAGAAGGGGAATTAGATAATAACAGGGACACCTACAAGGACCACTCCTAACCGACCGACTATTTTAAGTATATTATATTATTTTATATAAAATATTATTTAATATATATATATTCGGTCGATTTGGTTTTGTTGTTAAATTTACATAGAAAACGAAAACCGAACCAACCATTTCAGTTTGGAATTTTTTAAAACTGAAACCAAATCGAATCGAACTAAAATCGAGCCGATCGGTTCGGTTTTGATCGGTTTGGTCGATTTAATCAGTTTGATCGGTTTTTTGTTCAACCCTAATTCTTTGTTTTCCATTTAGTCACAATCGTGAAAAAATAAAGTTTCCAAAAATAAGTGAAATTATGCGTGTTTTGTAATGGAGCCACTTTGGTCAGTCGGTCTACTGGAAGTTTCCTTTATAAAGAAAAATCGTGTCACTCTCGCTCGCGTGGGCGTCGAACGCCCAAAGAGGTTCTCTTTTCCCTTTAAAAATCAGTTCCATCTCTCGACTACTGAACCCACTCTCAACCTGCCAAAGATCAGTTCCAAGATTTCGATTTCTTTGTGTATATAAGTCTTCGATGGATTGAGTAAGTCTAGCCAGCCAGGTTTGCTGGCCACTTTTGGGCGAAGTCTTGGCTTTATTTTACAATTTTACCCCTTTTATAGGTGGTGTTTGTGGTTGTGTTTTAAAGAAATGAGGTAAAAAATGTAAAAAAAAAAAAACCAAGACTTGGCCAAAAAATGGCCAGCAAACTTGGCTGGCTAGACTTACTCTGCTTCGTTACACTTCTTCGAAACTGTTCGTTGTTAGGGTCCTTGGAGATTGATTCAGCCATGGTGGATGGATTTCAGTGGTTGCGCTTCTGAAATCGCAAAGGTGTTCGTTTCCTTTCTCTCTTCTATTAATCCATTTGTATTTTTTGCAAATTGATTTAAGGCTTCTTTTACGTGAGATTGATATCATTGTTACCGTTTAAATGCTAGAAAACCAATCAAATCTAATCAATAAACGAAACGAACATCTAGGGTTTTCAAATGCCTTGATTTCATCTTCATAACTCAGGTGTTTTGGTTACAAACTTTCCATTATGAAAGGATCAGTTCTTTCTTGCATTAGATTGGTGTTTATATGTTAAAGATTGTGCTTTCTTGCACTCAGATTGGTGTTTATATAGAAAAGATTGCGTTTTCTTGCCCCCGATTGGTGTTTATATGTAAATGTTGGGTATTGCAGTCTCCCTTGAGAGTCAAAGTTATGGAAGATGCATAGTTTTGGTTGCTTCTTAGGTAGTTTCTTGAATCTTGTCGACTTTGTTTCTATGTGCATGATAATAAATAAATAAAAATTTAGTTGGTATCCTTCAAACTGGACTGTATTTGTTCATATCATAGATTCTAACTCAATATGTTCGTGGTTTGGCAATCTTGGATGGCTTTGGTTGGTTGGCGGAAAATTTGATCACGTGTAATCTTGTACAATGTCATTTTCAATTGATGGTAGCAATGTGATAAGCAAAAAGGGATGGAAAATGAGGGATGGGAAATGAGTGATAGTCGGAAGTTAAGTGCTTACAGCTATAATCTTTTGTGGATTTTAATCTTGTTTTTTTGGATGTCTTTTTATCTCATCACGTTTAGTTGGATATGTTATAAATGATTGCTAGTTTACTAAAATCTCAGTTGTAAATTTTTTTTTAGTTATTTTCTCTGTTTTAGTTTTAGATTTTTTCAATGTTTTACTTTATTTTCAATTGAGTATCTATGATTTTGTGTTTCTTCATAAACTCTTTTAGGACATTTCTTTTATCATTAGATTTTCAATGATAGGCTTTATTAATTTATTAAGTTTTATGCTTTTTCTATGGAAACACACACATATATATATAATGTTTCATTTTATAATAAAGATGTGACGGTTGTTTATGTATATGTTGTCAAACTATTTTTCCTTTTTATTTGTTTAATGTTTTTTAAGTTTATTAAAGTTTAATTATATTTTTTTTTTCGTTTTGGTTTTACTGAATGTAGTTCTCTCACTCTCTCTCCCTATCTAGTGAACTTTTGATGCCGTTTTTGTTGTTTCTACGAATCATTCATATATTTTTTTTGTTTTCTAATTTTTTTCTTTTGAGCTTTTAGACATTTTGGTGTTGTTTTGTGGGTTATTACTTTTTGCTTGAGGATGAATCCTTTGTAAATGTATATTGTTTTTAGCATCTTATATATGTGAGCATTTTGTTTCCTAACTCCTATGGAGCTCATAAGTTTTTAGAGATGATATCTTTGTGATTTAATTATTTTTTATATTTAAAGTAATTGTTTTCCTGTTCTTTTTTTTTCATTTTTAATAAGATTATATATTTAAAATATTGTGCTTTCTTGCATCGATTGTTATTTATTGCAAGTGTTGGGTATTTCAAGCTCCCTTGAGAGTCAAAGTTATGGAAGATGCACGACTTTTTTTTTATTCTTGGATTGTTTCTTTAATCTCGTCAACTTTGTTTCTACGTGCATGATAAAATTATGATTGGTGTACTTCAAATTCGACCGTGAGTTGGTTTATCGCATAGATTCCAACTCAATTTGTTGGTTGTTGGGCTATCTTTTATGGCTTTGGTTGCTTGGTTGTTTGAAAATTTGATCACATGTGATCAAACTATGCAACCATATAAAATGCACTCCGTGTGTAATCAACAATGTCGGGAGCTCATGAATAGCAAAAAGGAATGGAATATTTGTATAACAGTTGATGTTAAGTGCTTACAACAATAATATTTTATGGATTTTCATCTTTATTTGGGCGTCTTTATGATTTCATCAAGTTTAGTTGAATATGCTACGCTAACTGCTAGTAAAGGTGGGCACGGGACGGGATGGGACGAGATATACCCATCCCTATCCCATCCCGTTCATACGGGATCGGGACGGGACGGGATGGGAAAAACCACATCGAACGGGATGGGATAGGGATGGGAAAAACCACATCCGACCTCGTCCCATCCCAAACGGGTTCGGGACGGGACGGGATCAGCAGGTACCCCATTTCAATTCAAAGGTACCCCATTTCATCTTTTTTTTTTTTGGTTAACTTTTATCAATAGACATTCTCAATTAAATAAATAGCCAAATGACAATAGAAATGAACGAGAAGCTCAGAAGACAGAAGAGAGAAAAAAAAAGAAAAAACTACAAAACAATAGTAGTGTAATTTCTATCTTTCCCTGTAAAAGAAAGGAAATAAAAAAAAAATTTAATTTAGTAATGGAAAACTTCATAGAAAAACGTGTACAATATAGTAGTCCTCTCAACTTAACGAATCAAAACACGGGTATTACTCTAAACTGAGATGTTGGAGCATAAAAATGCAAAGATATCAACTACATCAACATTCAATAAACAATTAAGAATAATAGCAAGATTCCTTTCTCAGATAATTCTTTGTAATTCAGATTCAGATATGTCTTCATCCTATTCAAATTGTATCCATTGACTTACTGATCAGGTTTCTCTACTATAACAAGGATTTGGGGTGCAGCTGAGAGAAAAGCGTGCCTGTCAAATTTTGTAGTGGGCCAAATGCTAAGAACTTTTCAATTTCCCTCTAACAAAATCCTTTCAATCAAGTCACCACACCTACAAATAAGTTTTAACACCAACCTCAGCCACTGAAGGCATAATCCATATATGCAATATTCTAAATAAAAATAAATAATTAAATAAAAATATTAATAATTAATATTAATAAATTAGTTCGGGAAGGGACGGGATTGGCGAGATTGAAAATCTTCATCCCATCTCATCCCATTCTAGATCGGGACGGGACGGGACGGGATCGGGATGAAATTATTCAATCCCATTAAGACCCAGAAAAATCGGGACAGGACGGGACGGGAACGGAATCGCGGGATGGAATGCCCACCCCTAACTGCTAGTTTAGTACAATCTCAATTTTAAATTTTATTTAGATCAGTATTGGTCATTCAGTGCCATTTTGATTTGTTCATAAATTGTTTACTCTTTTAGGACCTTTTTTTTGCCTTTTCAATATTTTAGACTTTATTAATTTCTTAAGGTTTTATGCTTCAACCATTGATAATGGGTTTCAGTGGTTATATTTTTTCCTGGGATTTGAATCGATTCCTTTTTTTTAATTTTTGTTCTCGTTAAGTTTTTTGTGAGACTATGCCCACATTTCCATGTTTTCCGTAAGCTTAGGTATAATGTTTTGGGTTGTGTTCAATCTTATAGTATATATTTCTTATTATATATTCTGATATTATTGGAGGCGTTTTAATTCATTCACAAACTTGCTTGTTTTTTGTTACCTTCTACCTTTCATCTTCTTTGATACTTTTTTTGCTGATTGAGAGTATTTTCTTTTATTTTTCTTTCTAATATTTATGAGTTTTCTTAATTCTAATTATGACTTCTTTGTTATAGATAGTACTTAGTTTTAATGCTCAACTTACTTTCATTGTTTTTTGTTTTTATTTTAATTATACATACATACATATATATATATATACATACATACATATATATATATATATATATATATATATATATATATATATATATATATATATATATATATATATATATATATATATATATATATATATATATATAAACCTTTTCTCCATAACTTTATGGATTAAAATTTCTTATTTATCTATTTCATTAATTTTTTCTTTATTTATGCTGATTTTATCAATTTCATCATGTTTGCCAGTTGGATATTTTGATATGCTATTTCAATAAAAAGGAAAAGAAGAATATTGCATTATCTATGAATATGTTGTCTATCCATCGTCAGCTGCAATGTATTTCTGATCAGAAAAGAGAAATCACATTCCTCTTCTTCCCATAATGCGAAGGAGACGATCTTTAGTGGAATCAACCCATTTTGATTTACACTGATGGTTTAGGTTAAATCCCCAACCTTTGGCATAGTCTTCCTTGTTCGGTTCAAACTCTAGAAAAAGTGTTTGTGAGAAATCCTTTAATAAATGAAATTTGTGGTATAGTTGCAAAAGGCAAAGCTATTGTCTCCTATGTCTGGGAGGAGACGGATGAGCAATAACTAAAATAATGGAATAAATTGTAAAAGGTGTTGTTGGTTAATGTGTGACAACACAAAAAAAAGGTAAGGAGAAAATAGAAGGGTTGGGAAAATCTTGAATTCGATTCAAGCGTAAAAGGGAGACCAGAATACTAATAAAGCTATGGGTTTGATTACAAAAAAAAAATACAGAGATTGTTTCTTTTCTCTCTTATTTTCGTCTGCTTCAGTATATTTATTTCTTCTACAAATTGATTTAGGGTTTCTTTTCTGAGATTGAATTCATGGTTACCGTTGAAAAAGTAAGAAAATCATTCAAATGTAAAAAAAAAAAAAAAAAAAAAAAATCTAGGGTTAGAAAATGATGCTTTACAAATGTTGTGATTTTATCTCCAAACCTCGGGTGATTTTGTTAGAAATAAGCCAAGGGCTACACCACACTAGTGATGGTTGGAAATTAGTTAATATCCTCTCCCAATTGATAACAAGGCCTTCAAACTGACTTGAAAACAAAGGGAAACTAAATCTGATGCCACACAACCCAAATCCAACCCATGTTCTATGGTTTTCTCAAACTGATGACTCCCAGTGATATATGTGGTGAGCGATGAAAGCACTCACCTAACACCTGCTCAAATTCAAAATACGCTACAAACAAAGGGTGAAAAATGATCTACCTTACATAAATATGGTGTATATCCATCATTAGCAATTGAGCATTTCTGATATCAATTTCTCAACAAGTTATGGTTAAACCATCGACCACTCAGTGTCTCAAAAGATAGAGTCTATTAGATGATAGAAAAGGAAAACACATTCCTTTTGTCCTATAATCTATAGGACGTGATATCTAGTGGAAACCCCATTCTAATTTACATGATGGATTTAGGTTAGTCCCCAACCTTTGGCAGAATCTTCCTTATTTGATTCAACCTATAGAGGATGTGTTTTTTTAGCAATCTCTCAATTGATGGAATTTTTGATATAGTAACAAAGGCGAAGATATAATCTCCTACATGGGAAGAGATTGGCGAGAAATAACTTAAATAGAGGCAGAAAAAGTAGAAAAAAAAAAAGTGTTGTTGGTTGATGCATGGTAGCACAAAAACCAAAAAAAGAAAAGATTAGAGGATTTGAGAAAAGTTTGAACTAAGCTCTGAGAAAAAAGACAAATGAAAAAAGAAAATTTTGATAACCAGGATCCTCATCAAGCTACAGGGGCGGAGCCAGGATTGCAAATAAAGGGGGGCAAATAGTACATAACTATTTACGAAAATATTAAGAAACTAGGTTTTTACAACCATATTTTGCAATCAGGGTGACATGGCGTGATTGTGAAAGAAGGATGATTAATTCAACTATACAAACAATATACATTGCATGATTAGTTAAACTGTACCTAGCTAATTAAGAGCTTCCCTTTTTTACTTGGAGAAAACAGAAGTAGGCATGGTGGTATAAGATGGGAGTTGGTAAGGAGTAAACTTCTGGCTTTCTTTTTGGCTTTGAGGCAGCAGGACGATATAGTCCATGTCCAAGGAGTAGTAGCAGCAGTAGCTGGACTGGACTGGATGGATTCAAGTGAATTTGTCGGACAACAATTTTATTTTTGGAATCCTCCTTTCTCTTCTCCTCTTGTTTTATATGTCCGTCTGTCTCTTCTTCTCTGAAACTCACTCCTGAGTCAGAGCCTCCGAGGATAACACTTACACAACCAACCCACTATTTTTTATCTTCCTATTCTTGTCTGTCTTCTCGGAAGGGAAATATATGTGTGTGTATATATAGAGAGAGTTTTCTTCTTTTGGGCTAGCTCAGGCGAAACAGACAAACAACAGCTTAGCCGAATCAACCTACGACCATCGTGTTTTTCCAACCGCCCCAAACCTAAATTATTACTTTTGATTTTGAAAGATCAGAGAGAAAGCAAAGCAGATTAGATCCCAACCCCCGAATTAATCTAATATGTTAACTAATCTTTTATCACTCTTACCACCATATGCTAGTTGAGTTTGAGGAAAGATAATCCTAATTCTTTCTTTTCTTTATTTTTTTAACAAAACAAAAGAAAACAAATGATGATGACGATGTATAATTTCCCTCGAATCCCCAACCCAATTAAAAATTTTAATTTGAATATGATCACATGCATCCCAAAGCAAACTCACCATGTATGGTACCTTTCTTATGGTCTCTTTGTTGCTCTCTGTGTGCGTAGGGGTGAATGGGTTAAAATGAGTTGGTGGGAATTAAGAGAGAGATATTAAAAAAAGAGAAATAAAGAGAGAGGGTGGGAATTAAAAAAAAAAAAAAAAAAGATGGAGTATTGGAGTGGGATTGGGATTGGTAAGGGTGGAATTTAATTGCCCCCCTTACCTAACACATAGATCCGCCTCTGTCAAGCTAGGGGGATAATTACGAGTTTTTATGTTTTTCTTTCAAACTGATGCGGGAGATCTGAACCTTCAACAAAAACATGATATTCCCATCTCTATTTTGTTGTTATTTTAAATTATTGAGAATCCAATAGCAATTTAATGTCAAGCCATTAGAGTAGGTATTCTGTCACAATCCAAGGTCAGATATCTGATTCTGAGAGAGTGTTTAGCATTTCCATTTATCACAATCCTTTAGAGTAGGTGTTCTATCATGAGAGCGCTAACCATTGATGTCCCTTGAATGGATTCCCGTTTTAATCTTGGATTTCTGATACTTTTCATCTTTCAATGATGTAGTGGCTGTACCTCGTACCAACTACGAGTATGAATAGAATGATATTGAGATCCAATAGAAATTCAAGGTCTAGCCTTAAAAGGCCCATGTTGGTATCCTAAAGCAATTCAAGGCCAAGTCTTAAAAGTCATCTAATGCTATCAGTTTTTTTATTTCTAATTGTTTGGTATTTCCATTTATCACTTGAATGAATTCAAATGTTAATCTTGGATTTGTGAGGTTTTTCATTTCTCAGTGGTACAAAGTCGCATTTTGTACAGTTATTTTTTACCAAGTAGTAAGGAGTGGGAATAGATGGTATGTTAGTTTTATATTTTTCAGAAGCACAAAGTCAAATACTACTACAATAAAGAGGAAAGGTCGGGCGGCTCTTGTTTTCACTTCTAAATAGAAGTATGACTTAACAATCAGAACTTTGATCTAAGCAAAAGAGAGTGCTTACTAAAAACTTATTGACTTCTATCTCTAGTAAGAGGTTAACCTTCTTACTTCTTAATGAAAACAAACACCACCATTGATTGTTCTACCATATATTTTATCATACATATGTTAGAATATTCCCTTAAGGTTGATCTACATAGTTCATATTTTTATACGTTGTAGACTGTCGAACTATAGGTGAGTGGTGTTCAATTAGACCCGATTAGTTGTGATCATTAAGAAACAAGACTAGAATCATAAACATATTTCTAATTACATGTTTTATGTCTTTACATGTATTACTAAATTGAGTGTGGAGGTTATTTATGAGTAGATACTAATTTAAATTCCAATATAATTCTATTATTGATGATGGGCTAATAACAGAATTAAGGATCTATATAAACGGTTGGGGTCCCCACTCCAAACCCAATTCTCTATCACCTATTTTTCCTATCTGGTTTGAGAAATACAAGAGAAAGGTTTTGGAGGTGGAAGATTTGTCCACTGCATGTTGCTAGTTCTTGAGGATTGTTGTGAGGATATTATCCATCAATGGCGACTTCAGTTACGCATTGATTACAATGTCTTCCTTGATTATTGACATGAGGTCTTAGTTTAGGATCTTTTAATTCCTACAAGTGGTATCAGAGCCTCCTTGTCAGAATCATTGAAGACAACATACAGTTTTTTTTCCTATTGCTTGATTTTAATCAATCCTCACGTGGTCAAACCCACAGAAATTTATTTGCCGAATGCGGTTTTCTCGGCGATTAGATTGTGATTTATTCGTTCTATAATCAATCCCATAGGAATTTTTTTTGTGGTCGGTGAACAATTTTAGACACCTTGAATTCAGTTTTTACAGTTGATTGAAAAAAAAAATAGAAACCATGTTTTCCCCAATTAGGGTTTTTTCCTTCAGTTTCGTTTAGGGTTTTAGATGTGCTAGGATTGGAATATTGTTTCTTTTTTGCTTCATGTCGCGTCATCCGTTCTCAGTTGGTCGGTCCAGTTGCAGTCAATCAGAGCAGGTCAATCACTAATAGCGATAGAACAAATGATTCGCACAGATTGTATTGAGTTTATTTTTGTTTTGTTATTTGATTTCTTCATCAATTTGCATTGCTAACCCTTTCTCTTCGATTAGCTTCTCGACGATCACAAAGATCGTTTGAAAACCCAAACCTTCATCTTCATCTGCTATTTTTTTTTCTTTTCCCAAATCACAAACAAAGCTGGGTGAAGAAGATGATAGCTTGGATCGGGTTTGGGTCCTGGTCCATTGGGCCTATTTGGTTCTGATGGGATGGGCTGATTCTATTTTACTATTCATTTCTTGTTTGAGATGGGTACTTGTTCAAATAGGGCCTATTTTTGTTGGCTAGTCTATCCACTTTAGACCATTTTAGATTTTCTATGCCAAGTTGCAGACCAATTTGTTGCATTGGAAAAGGTGGAGGCAAGTACACTTCTTAGCAAACTTCTTATCATGCGGTATACTGGCAAAGGAAACATAAGGGAGTACATAATGGAATTGTCGAATCTTGTTTCCAAAGAGGACACTAAAGTTGGAGTTTTCTGATGATCTCCTTATGCACCTCATTTTGATTTCTCTTCCTACACAATTTGGTGCATTTAAGATTAATTATAATACTCAAAGGGAGAAATGGACTCTTAATGAGCTCATTGACTACAGTTTGCAAGAAGGGGGACGTCTAAAACGAGAAAAGACAGAAAGTTCTCATATGACTACATTTTTCCAATGACAATTCAAGCATCAAAAAAAGGAAAAGAAATATTTATGTTAAAGCTAAGGGAACTGCATTTTATTGAACTTCACAGTCAAATGTATAACAGAAACATGATAAAATCACCACATATTTCTTTTGCAAGAAAACAGGTCATGTGAAGAAGGATTGTCTCAAATATTAGAAGTGGCTTGCAAAGAAAGGTGATAATTTTAGTTTTTGTTTGTTCTGATTTTAATCTAGCTGAGGTACCACGTCGTTCTTGGTGGATAGATATAGGTGCAACTATTCACATCAGTGTTTCCATACAGAATTGCATAAGGAGTCGAAAACCAAATGATGCTGAAAAATTCATATACATGGGGAATGACAATAGAGCTTTTGTGGAGGCAATTGGAGTCTTTAGATTAAAATTAGAGTCTGGTTTTTATTTGTATTTGGATGAGACTGTTTATGTACCGTCATTTAGGTGGAATTTAATTTCTGTTTTCTGTTTGGATAAATGCATTATACTTTTTTTTTTTTGGAAAAGAAATTTTAGTCTCATACAAAATTCCAATGTTATTGGTACTGGATCTCTTATTAATAATCTATATAGGTTAGACTTATATGTTTTCACTTACAGTCAAATGAAACTTTGCATGTTATTAATTATGGTACTAAGCAAAGATTAATTATAAAGAATTCTTCTATGTTATGGCACAAGCATCTAATTAAACTTACAGTCAAATGAAACTTACAGTCATATTTTTCGACCGAGGATTGAAAGGCTTGTGTTAACTAGAGTTTTTGGTACTCTTGATTTTACAGATTTTACGATTTATATTGAATGCATAAAGAAGAAACAAACAAACACAAGGAAGTTAGGTGCACATAGGAGTTTAGATGTCTTATATTTGATACATACTGATATTTGTGGACCATTCCCTACGGCTTCTTGCAATGCTCAACAATATTTTATCACTTTTATAGATGATTATTCTCGCTATGGGTATCTATATTTAATAATGAAAAATCACAATCATTGAATGGGTTAAAAGCCTATAAAGTTGAGGTTGAAAATTAACATAATAAGAAAATTGAAGTCGTTAGATCTGACCATGGTGATAAATACTATGGTATATATGTTCAAGTCCATTTGCGAGGTACTTGAAGGAATGTCGCATTGTCCCTCGGTAAATCATGCTAGAGACACCACGTCAAAATTGTGTATCTGATAAACGAACCCGGTCCCTAAAAGACATGGTTAGGAAAATGATTTGTCATTTTACCTTGCTAGTCTCTTTGGAAAAAGGCCACAAAGACTGTAGTTTATATCATCAATAGAGTACCCAGTAAAATAGTCAACAAAACCCCATATGAGCTATGAACTAGTAGACGTTCTAGCATTCGACACTTACATATTTGAGGGTGTCCAGCTAAGGCTAGGCCTTACAGGCCTCATGAAGGAAAATTAGACTCCAAAATTGTTAGTTGGTTATTTATTGGTTATTCAAAACGATCAGGGGGATTCAAGTTTTAATGCCCTTCTAGTAATACCTTAATTGAGACGGATAATGCAAAGTTTATTGAGGATGCTAAGAATAGTGGGAGTACACAATCCAGAAATATTAGTTTTGACGAAGAACGTGTTGTCATTCCTATGATGGATATTCAACATGATCATACCTGTTCTTGAACAAGATGCGGATGCAAATCATGAAGATATAGCTGGATTGCATTATGCTAATCCAAAAACACCTTAACCTACTCAATTACAAATGCCAATAAAAAGATCCAATAGCGAGAGGAGATATGCAATTTCAGATAATTATGTAGTTTATCTCGATGAGCATGAGTTTGATATAGGAATGGAAAAATGATCCTATCACTTTTCTTCAAGCCAAACAAAGTGTTCACTCTTCATATTGGATGAATGATATGCTAGATGAGTTAAGTCTATGAAGGACAACGACGTTTGGGGTCTTGTCAAGTTACCTAAGGGGGTGAACCCAATTGAATGCAAATGGGTTTTTTAAAACCAAATGTGATTCCAAAGGTAACATCGAAAGATATAAGACACATCTTGTCGCTAAAGCTTCTACTCAAAAAGAAGGCATTGATTATAAATAGATTTTCTCTCCAGTTTTTATGAAATAATCTTTTTTAATTAATATGGCCCTTGTAGCTCATTATAATTAAAAGTTACATTAGATGGATGTTAAGACTGTATTTTCGAATGGACATGTTGCATGGTTTTGAGATTAAAGACTCAGAACATAAAGTTTGCAAATTAAAGAAATTCATTTACGGCTTAAAGTAGACATCTCGTCAATGGTAGGAAAATGTTTGATTGAGTAATTTCCTCTTTTGGTTTTGAGGAAAATCCAGTTGATCAATGTGTTTATGATAAGATTAGTGGGAGCAAATTTATTATTTTCTAGAGCTATTTATTGATGAAATCCTACTTGCCATAAGTTTATTTCATTTCACAACATTTCTTATTAAAGTTTTTTGCTATAGCATATTTGGTGATAGACATGCAGACTAATTACACTGATCATATAGTATTATTGATCTATTACAACAGATATTTTTTGAATTGGCACTTGGTAGGTTCTTTGCACTAATTAAAGTACTCGTTGATACGAGTGTTAAGTTGAGTTTGCTCTAATGTCCAAAAATTGATTCATATATGGAAGGAATATATGAAAATTATCTCTCATGCTTAGGAAGTAGAGAGTATAATGTATAATAAAGTTTTATCCGTATTTGGATATTATACATATCAATGGAATGTTTGGTGCTCACTAAACAACGCCTATTGCAGTATTTAAAAAGAACACAAATTTATGCTCGCATGCTACAGATCTAATCAATTAGATTAAATATTCAGTTTAAATTTTTAGTGTATTGCCCGGAAGAATTCTTTGTTTGATGTAAAACATTTGATCAAACATTATGGTTATAAAGAATTATTATTTCAAGGCTTCACACTATAGGTTTCATTCAGAAACGTTATGAAATAAAGCCGCTAATTTTGTTCAGAGAATGACAATCGTTCATATCAACTTCAAGTTTTTTATCATTAAAGAAAGAGTTCAGAATCATCTTATGACAATTGAGAATGTACCACATAAAGTGTTCAACGAGCATGTTGCTCGTTTACAATGTGGTTAGTTTTTAGGATGCTTCTTATTGGTGAGAGTCTATATTTCCATGTTTAATTGTAATTGGTGATCATCTATAGTTTATTGATGATTCTGAAATAAAGATTTCTACTTTTTCAATTATGGTTGCGCATATACAGTTTGATTAAGTAGAATAAGGCGATTCAGTTATAAATCATAAGGTAGGACCTGTTGAAAATGGACATGATCAAGGATCACATTACATGTCATTTTAATGCTACACATCCATACTTTGAACTATGTCGTTGATTATATTGGTATTTGTGACCATGGATCGGTCTAACCAAGATAAATGTGGTGAAGGCCGTTATGATCCTATATTGGTAATTTCAATGGACCAGATTGTTTTGAGACGACCCTCACAATTCTCGACAGTCAAGTTTTGAGCTCATAAAGTTTACAATGTATAATTTATGGATGGTCTATGCAGTCCAAATGGGAGATTGTTAGAATATACCCTTAAGGTGGATCTACATAGTTCATATTATTATATAATGTAGATTGTCGAACTATAGGTGAGAGGTGTTTGATTAGACCCGCTTCGTTGTGATCATTAAGAAACAAGACTAAGGTCATAAGCACGTTTCTAATTACATGTTTTTTTGTCTTTACATGTATTACTAAATTGAGTGTGGATTTTTTTTTTTAAAGGCAAACTTGGGGTTTTATATGGGCTCCCTGGACCACTGAAAGAAAGGATTGATCATATTACATTCTCAGATATTTCCTACCTTTAGCATCTTCATAAACAATTTTTTTTACATCTTCCGCAAACGAGCTAGGGATCATTTCTAGAAATTCAGTGTTGTCTAGGAATTTAGTGTTGGGAACTGAGTGTGGAAGTTATTTATGTGTACCTATTTAAGTCCCAATATAATTCTATTATTGATGATGGACTAATAATATAATTAGGAATCTATATATTTGGTTGAGGTCCCCACTTCAAACCCAATTCTCTATCCCTTATTTTTCTCATCTGGTTTGAGAAACAAAAGAGAAAGGTTCTGGAGGTGGAAGATTTATCCGTTGCATGTTGCTAGTTCGTGAGGATTGCTGCGAGGATATTCTTCATCAATGGTGACTTCAAGTACGCATTGATTACAATTTTTCTTCTTTAATTATTGACATGAGGTCTTGGTTTAGGATCTGTTAGATTCCTACAACATATTCCTCGAAGTACTTTTTATCTCAATTTCTTTCTAAGTTATTGTTCAAAACTTAAAACACTGAGAACATTAGCATTAGTCAAAGACGAAAGTTGGTTTAGGATTTGTTGTTCTGTTACATCTATTTTCTTCTAGACTTATGTAATGAATTGAAGAAAATCAGAACCTTCCTCAAAATAGTTTTAAGCCAAGAACAAAAGCATGTTTTACATGTGAATTATGTGGTAGAATTGCAGCTATTGAAAATACTGCTTGAATGTGAGATGAATACTTCTTGGAAATTGACTTTCTGAAAAATGAACTCTTTTACAATTATACAGCTGAGTCAACTTAGTCCTTTTGTACTAAGCATTTAGTAAGCCATTTTCATGATAATTGAGTTTTTGGTGATGGCTGCATGTAGAGTTCTTGGTCCATAACTCTGTCCAACCAGGTGTTATTTTTGTTACATTCATTTTATGAGATTCCATGTCTGTTTTACTACGGTACATTTTGCCTCGACACATAGATACTTCTCTGTTGTTATCAGATTACTCGCCCCTGAAGAGGTGTCAGCCATTTGGAATAGGCGGATGCATTCAGAAAGAAACACAGAGAAATGGACCCCTAAATGTATGGAAGAAGTAATGCTGCTTGTGGAATTGGAATATGGATGATCCATGCATATGCCAGTTCTTTAATTGAAATTAACTTATGCCAATTATTTTCTACAATCTCCAAGACAGCTAGATTTTTCATATGACAACACTAGTATTTTATCCACACGAATACTCATACATAGGTTTGTCACACGATTATAAAATCTTTAAAAGTAATCCATGTCAGCGTTTTGCTGAAGATGAGCGGATGATTGCCCCAAGATTGTTCCACATTGCCTAAGTTGTCCTGGTGAACTTTCGTAAGTCTTTAACACCTGGGTTTTTTAGCTCTAAATGGTGAGATGTGGTACCATAGGTTTGGTGTTTCAACACTTACCTCTGACGTCATTTGTTTACGTGCACTAAATGTACGGAAGAAGTAACTTAGGGTGTGTTTGGTTGCATGGAATTTTATGTTATGGGAATTTATGAGATGACCCCTACATTTTAGGCTAAATTGATATATCACTCCATATCTACCATTTGATCACCATTTGATTTTGTGATCAATGGTGGGAATGGAAGTCACATGAACATGGGAATCCCACTCTTTGATCCCCCAAGGCATGTGATTCTCATGTTTATAAGACTTCAATTCCCACCATTAATCACAAAACCAAATGGTGGATGTAGAGTGATACATCAATTTAGCCTAAAATGTAAAGGTTCCCTCATAAATTCCTATGGTATAGAATTCCATGCAACCAAACACACCCTTATTATTTGAGCTTAACCGAAAATGATTGATTCACTACTGCATGAACTGTCAGTACACACCCTTACATGTACATTACATGTACACCCATATCCGCCCCACGGATATCCGTTTAAGTATGGAATTTACTTAAATACCCCTGACCCTTTAAATAGAAAAAAAAAACAAACAAAACCTACCCATTCGATCTCTTAAATCCCTCTCCACTCGAAGAAACCCTTCCCTCTCCACTCGAAGAAGAAACCCACTCGAAGAAAACCCCTCCCGCTCCACTAGAAGAAGAAACCCTTCTCCACTCGAAGAAACCCTTCTCCACTCGAAGAAACCCCTCCCCTCACCCCGCTCTCGTCTCCAGTCTCTCTCAAAGCAGAGCGAAGGCCTTCGTCCCCCCTTCTTCGTCCCTTCGTCCCCCCTTTGTCCCTTCTTCTCTCTCAAAACAACGAAGGCCCGCCGCGAAGGGTGGCGGAGGCCGACCCTCCCTTCTCTCTCACAACGAAGGCCGCGAACGAAGGCGACCCTTCTCTCTCACAGTGAAGGCCGCGAACGAAGGCGACCCTTCTCTCTCACGACCCTTCTCTCTCACAGTGAAGGCCGCGAAGGGACCCTTCTCTCTCACAGTGAAGCCGTGAAGGCCGCGAAGGGTACCGGTGATCTTAGATCTGAAATCAAGATATGATATCAGATCATCTTTAGATCGAAATTTAGTTATTTTTTTTGCAAATTTTTGTATTGTTTTTTGTAATTAGATCTTTGATCTCAGATCATTCTTTAGATCGTATTTTTTTTTTTTTTTTTTGTATGTTTTTTTGTAATATTTGTATGGATCCTTTGTAATTTTTTGTTGTTATAATTTTTGTTGTAATTTGTTGTTATAATTCTTTCGATCTAATGAATGAAATATATAATTAGATGGATAAAATTAGGTTTTTTTTTTAAGATCTGAGATCTGTTTTTTCGGAAGATCTGTTTTTTTTTCGGGTTAAATGGGCGGGGCGGATATCCGCCTATCTGTCCGGGTCGGGGATGGTTTTTAAAAAAAATGGTAAACGAATATGCGGGGCGGTTTTGGGGACCCGAAATCCCTTGCAGAGCGAGGATGGATTTGCTCAAATCCGCCCCGTTGCCATCCCTAAATATAGCAATGTAGTTTGTCAAAATTGCAAGGTAGTGACATAGGATGTAGCTTATCACTGTTAGGATCCTCAAGCTTCTTAATCTACAAATTTGGAAAAATTGATTTATGGAAATGTTAGCACTTTGTAATTAAATCTACAAGTGAAACATGATTGGTAAATTGCAATGAAGTGTATTTCATGGTCTTGGCCACTTGATTTGATTTTGGATGGGCAAAAAAAACATGTGCATGCTGGAAACTCAATCAAGGGCTTGATTTGTTGAGTCTCTTTTTTGGATCCTGGCCTCCATGCCTCAAGTATTGTTTATTCGATGTGTCATGTGTAGGACCAATATGAAAGTTGATTATAGAACTGTCATTTGGTGAGGTTGCTATTCTCTTTTATGTACTATTAATTGAACGCGAAGCCTAGATGTTTGGAAAATTTTAGCAGGAGGATGATCAACATGGTTTCAGGTTTCAAAGAATTTGGTGTGCATACCCTTCCAAACTCACATGGAGTTCCTAAGGGTGGAGAGGAAGATGGTACTTGGTTATTTATGCAGGGATTTAGTGTAAATTTGGGGTAGACCGATCTGAACTAGGTATTTAGTGGTTGGGTTTAGCGATCACCGATTAATCAGTGATAAATCGAGATTGTTCTGCTGGATGGTGGTTGTCGTCCTGTTAGTTGGTGGTGGTTGTTGCTTTATAATGTGTGATATTTTTGACATGAATACATAATTTACTCTATAATATTTTTATTGTCAAAATATGTTATTTATTATAATTAACATTTGTCAGGGTATAAAAATGTATACTTTGAAAAAGTTGATCGATTAATCCACTTAATCTTAAATTGGTCCTGGACCGTGAAGGGTCCGTTATCCACATTTACTACATAGAGATGGTATGGTGTTTATTGTGGCATTTGTATTATACTCTTGAGAAGCATCGAAGGAACATATGGAACATGCTTTCACAATTGTTAATTGTAGTTTATTCTTGTCCTTTCAATTCATTTCTCATGAAAATTCATTATGATCTAACTAGATTAAGTGTAATCTCGAATGTTGAACTTAGTGGTGCGTGTATAAAGTGTAAGGGTATGTTTCCATTGAGATCGACACGTGCGCAACACGTGATGAACCGATAATGGCATACAAGGGCTCAACTCAGACATGAGTCGGGCACACGCTAATAGGGTATCCTTCCCCTAGGATAGAGAGATGGTAGATTGTATCTGCACAATACAGAAACAAAGAAGGAAAAACATCAAAGACAAGGATAATCACGCTAATTGATTGAAAGAAAAGAGTACAAGCAAAGTATTGAGGAGAATGGAAAAGCCATCTGAAATTAGAGTGGAGAGTGGAGGAAGAAATTTAAAAATTAAAAAAAATTAAAAAAAAAAAAAAAATTAGGAAAGAGAGATTGAGATTATAAAATTTTATGAGCTCTTCAAATAATTGTCCCGACCACTTTGGTGTGCAAATTTGCCTTTACAATTTGGTGTTGTCTATGGGGAAAAATACAACAAAATTTGGAATGAGAAGATGCCTCGTCGAAAAGTGAATCCCAATCAGGTCCCCGAAGGCCAATAGCCAGAGTCACTCGCAGCATGACATATTGGGGCTTAAATTGGATGTAGAATGAGAGGAAGGAGAGTGAGAGCTCACAAATTGGGAGGCTACACTACTCGTGATGGAGGAGAATAATTTAGGAGAAAATAGAAAATATAAGGCAGATGTACACGAAGGAGGTATCGACCTTGAAAAACGTTACACTGGCCGAGGAATTAGCAGAAGAATAGGAGCATCACTCTCATGCGCCTGGGGCAGAGAGAAATTAGCCTCGTTTGATGCATGAGTATCATCCCTTAGGATCAAAGAAAGTTATTTGGATAGGATTTCTTTGACTAAATAGGACAAGGAAAGGTTATTTGTTGAGCAAAAGTTTCTTTGTTGGAAAGTGAGTTATTTACCTTTTGCCCCCCACTAGCTCTTAGTATTCCTCTTAGGGTACCACTTGTTCTCGAGATTCATTAAACCCTCATTTTGAGTCTTGATTGTTAAGGCCTTTTGACCAAGGAAAAACATCCCAATTTTTGTAATGTAAAAAATGCCCTTAAGGATCAAATGCAACTCACGTGAGCTATTTGCATAAAAGGTAAATCATCCATACTACCTTTCTTTTTCTTCTTCTTCTTATTCTTCACAAACACCACACCCACCGCCACTACGACCGCCTCCACTCTTCTCCATGTGACAAGTACCTCATAATTGGTAAAACTCCCACTGTATGCAATTGAACCAACACCTACCCCAATCTTGGCCAAAAAACGACGACGAACTTCAAACTCATCACCTCTTCTTCTACCACTCCAACTCATCACATCACCACCACCACCCATCGATAATAGGAAAAACACTATAACGAAGGGTTATTAGAGGCAACTAAATGAGAGAAATAGATATTGGGATTTGAGGAGGGGGCTTTTAAAGGAGGAGAATGAGCCTTAATTTGCTATCCAATCATGAAATTAATATTCCTTTTTCTTCAACATCGCTAATACAAATTGGGTTTCGAGTTTTGGCCATCTACAATACTCTGCATCCAAAATTTGAACCTTTACAATGGGATCTCAACTACCCCAACTACAAAGAGCTCATTTGTGCTTCATGTTCAAAACCCCTTATTCTATCTTTGCTCGCGATTCAAGTCCACAATGCTTGACAATTCAATCTTTGTTACGATTATTCAACACAATTGGGAGAAGAAGCACCCACTCAATTCGACCAAGATTGCTCCTTTGGGGCTAAAAAATCTCATTGTTGTTGTTGTTTCTGATGTCAACCATGAAACCAAGTTCCTCATTTGGTTGCTTAAACTAGGTTCTGGAGATGAAAAATGAATTGAACTGAGATGAAATGGAAGTTTGAGAAGCGAAAAGGGCAAGCATCATCTCCACTTGTTGATGTCTTCTTTCTTTTTCACTGTTCCAAAACACAACAATGAAAACTGGGGATTTCATTCTTGTTAGTGTAGAGATTTGAACTATTGACATTGTATTTTTGGAAGAAAAGCATATGAGAAAGAGATAAGGTGATGGTGGTGGTTTGCTGTTATGTGGACATTAAAACTAGAGATTTGGCTTTAACTTACAGGTGGTAAAGTTTCCTAAATTAATTAAGAAATTAAAACAATGAAATTTTTCTTTGAGGGTCAAGGAAAGTAATATGAAAACATTTTCCTATTAGGAATATGTTTTCCTTATTTGGTTGAAACAATAAAGTTCTCCTTTGAGGGACAAGGAAAGTAATATGGAAACACTTCCTATTAAGAGTAACGTTTTTTTGTTTGGTTAAAATAAGAAAAGTTTTCCTTGAGGGACAAGGAAAGTAATATAGAAATTCTTTTCTATTAAGAGTTAGCTCTTGTTTGATTTGGAGTTGTTTAGCCTATTTATAGTTGTATCAGAAGAATCTAGAGGATTTAGGCTAAAGAGATGTAGTTACATAGCTTCCAAACAAAGCTTTCAAAAGATTTGTTCTTGAGATAGAGCCCTAAGAGTTTGTTCTTGAGGGAGAAGCGTTTTGAAAAGTTTGTTCTTGATAGAGTATTGAAATCTTTATTTGTTAGTAAGATAACAAAGGTTGGAGCTTCAAGAGAGTTCGTTCTTGAGAAGTTGGAGCCTTAAGAGAGTTATTCTTGAGAGGTTGGAGCCTCGAGAGTATTGTAATCTTTGTAAGATACAAAGGTTAGAGCTTTAAGAAAGTTTGTTTTCGAAAAGTTGGAGCCTCAATAGAGTTTGTTTTCGAGAGTATTGTAATCTTTGTAAGATAACAAAGGTTGGAGCCTCAAGATAGTTTGTTCTTTAGAGGGTGAAATCCTTAATCTAATAATATAGTGGAAGGATTGAAAAAAAATTATGATTGTCTTATCTTCTTCTTTTATTGTTTATTTCAACATTCTAGCTCTAAATTGTTTGCGTATCATAGGAAAAATAAAATAATCGTTTGCGAGAGACTACGAGAGGGTGTAGCACAATGTGGTGGTGGACATGTAGGAAGGGTGAACATGAAAAAGATGATAGGAAGGGATGATGCGAGAACGGGTGGTAGCTAAAGCAAGAAGAAACCAAGATTTGTGGCTCAATACGCGTTAAAGAGGCTATAATGAACACCTCTCTCCGTAAAGATCCAGAATACAAAGCTCCAAAGAAGTTCCAAATAGGAAAATTTAGTACAACGAAACCTCTGATCCAATTGAACACTTTTTCCATTTCAAGCAAAAGACCTTGCACTGGGAGCATCCGAAACATAACCGACTTAGGTGCAAGCTATTTTTGTCCAGTCTAATGGGTACCAGATGACAGTGGTTCCATGTTTTGTCGGAGAGGACCATTGATTCCTTCCAAGACGTGTTCATCAGTAACTACATACATCGCCGGAGGAGGGTGTCGCATGTGTCCCAGTTATTGGCAGTAAGAAGCGCAAAAGGGAATCCTTGAGGGACTTTGACTATTCATAGCCAAGGTTATGCAAGTGGTACCTGGAAGAGAAGGTGGGAAGTTTTTCTTTCAGCAACTAGATTATGCCTGGAACGAGCTTGCACACAAAACTGATCAAGGAGTCAGATACCTTTGAAAACACTTACTTTTGGGCAGAAAATGCAATCAAAAGAAAAGAAGATGTGAGGTTGAGGTTCGAAGAAAACTGAGTGACAATCAATGAAAAGGTAGAAGGATATGTTGAGTATTCCAGCTCCCAGGATCAATTACAAACACTAATCTTACATTACAATAACAATATTACAACAATACAATACATAAACACATAAATCTCTTACACACACAAATAGTTCATCACTGAGCTTCTCCTCACAATGATCCAAGGCTCACAAGCCTAGATGCCTCAACCTCAACAATTCTTCCCTTATTTATAGTCTCACAATGGAGGTAGAGGAAGGCTCTAAATAGCCTCAATATTTGACCCTATAAATTTCTCCAACATTCTCCACTCTTATTCTTCTAGAGAATTCTTTCTCCATCTTCTCTTATTCTCCATTTTCTCAATTTCTCTAGAGAATTCTTGAAACACCAATCAAGTTGTTGTTGCTAATCTCAACATCCCCCCTCAACACCAACTTGCTCATCTTTATTTTCTCACTCACCATCAATTTGCCGGTCTTCACGTTCACACACTATTTTCACATTCACACTACCTTCTTGTTCACACATTGCATTCTTCCAATATCACGATCCACCAACATCTCGACCAATTGATTCATGAACACGATCTGCACACATCATCAACTTCATGTGCTCTCTTAGCACACAGACTCACAACTTCGTGCTCCTTTGGCACTTTCACATAACATCGTGCTCTCTAGCACCTCCACACACAACGTGCTCCCTGGCACAACCACACAACATGCTCTATGGCACAATGACACAACGTGCTCCATGGCACTACGAGACATCGCCTGTCACTTTGATTTCGCCGCATAACCATTTTCTATGGTATGGTGACAAAACTCCAACGTCCCGTCTCACAACGCGACCCTACGATCCCTTGTCGTAGCCTACGTCGCCTTCATCACCCTGCCTACCAGTCCACTCATGGGGACCCGCTACGTTTACGTACACTGACACATTGTCGGGGCTTGGCGTGACACCTCAAATATGGCTTCACTTGTCCATGACCAATCGGCTTCACAATTTCCACAAACATCTCCTTGAAAATCTCATTCTGATCGTACGTATAAACAGCGA
Organism: Berberis vulgaris; assembly: GCA_963556465.1. Lineage (NCBI taxonomy): Eukaryota > Viridiplantae > Streptophyta > Magnoliopsida > Ranunculales > Berberidaceae > Berberis > Berberis vulgaris. Next base: position 58,168,430 of record OY747134.1, read on the forward strand.
ACAATACCGTACATATAAACAATGTACAACACTTATGAGTAGTGTCGTCTTCCAAGGAATACTACTGTAAGCTCAGATGAAGATTATCACTCCAGATGAACTAGCGCTGATACCAAACAGTTGAGTTTCCAACTCCCATGATCAATTACAAACACTAATCTTACATTACAATGGCAATACAACAATACAATACAATACATAAACACATAAATCTCTTACACACAAATAGTTCATCACTGAGCTTCTCATCACAATGATCCAAAGCTCACAAGCCTGGATGCCTAAACCTAAAAAGTTATTTCCCTATTTATAATCTCACAATGGAGGTAGAGAAGGCTCTAGATAGCCTCAATATTTGACCCCTCGAAATTTCTCCAACATTCTCCACTCTTCTTCTTCTAAAGAAATCTTCATCCATCTTCTCTTCTTCTATATTTTTTCAATTTCTCTAGAGAATTCTTGAAACACCAATCAAGTTGGTGTTGCTAATCTCAACAAATTGTTGGGAAATTTGGGAAGAACTAGCACTACAACACAAATGCCCAATAATAGCATTTGTTAATAGCGGTTTTACTAAATACGCTATCAAAGATCAAATTTTTGGCGTAAACAAAAATGAAAACGCTACAAAAAAAAAGGCAGGATTTTTGGCGCTCGCTTCTGTCCTCCCTCGTTTTACTGGGCGCTCGAGTTAGATAGAGCTCGATGAAACTCCACCCTCCCCTCAATCTCGTCGTCTCCCTCACTGATTGCTCCCTCATCTCGCCATCTCCCTCCCTGCTCTCTCCATATCTCCATCTCCCTCACTGCTCCCTCCATCTCGCCATCTCCCTTACTGCCCCCTCCATCTCTCCATCGCCCTCACTGCTCTCTCCATATCTTCATCTCCATCTCTCCGTCGCCCTCCCTCTTTCGATATTTTTGTTCTTCATTTCTGATATTTGGTTCTAATTTTGTTGGTTTTTCAGTACAATGAGATCCTTGGGAAAGGAGCTTCAAAGACAGTGTAAGAAACTTAAAACCCCATTTGTTATTTTTTCATCCCTTTTTGAGATTTTGAAGAAATTTCAGTTTTTTATGAGAACTTTTGCAGTTTTATGAGATGGGTATATGTTGATTTAGTTCTATGTTGGTGGGTTTTCTTCCTTTTTGGTTTTGGGTGTTGCAGTTACAGAGATTTTGATAAGTTCGAAGGGATTGAAGTGGCTTGGAACCAAGTCAAGCTGTATGATTTCCTTCAGAGCCCTGAGGATCTTGAGAGGCTTTACTGTGAAATCCATCTTCTCAAGACCTTGAAGCACAAAAACATCATGAAATTTTACACCTCTTGGGTTGATACGGCCAATAGGAACATCTATTTTGTAACTGAGATGTTCACTTCTGGGACTCTGAGATAGTAAGTTTTCATGGGATTTCATTGATTTCCATTTTCAGTGTTTATGAGTATGGTACTTGAAATTTGGAATTTAGGGTTGTAATGTTTTTTGTAATTTTGATTCTCTTTTGATTAGATATAGGCAGAAGCACAAGAGGGTAAACATTAGAGCAATGAAGCATTGGTGTAGACAAATCTTGAAAGAACTAATAGTGAACTCCTATTTGTTAAAGTTTGCCTATAATCAATAGTCAGTGCCATGGAGAACTCCTATTTGTTCACGAATAACTGCAAGTATAACTGTATGTTCTTTTGGAAAGGAATAAGGAGGTTTTCTTTAATTGTTTATTGTTTATTTAGTTTGTTCATTGCTTTATATGAGATATTATTAACTATTCTTTTGGTGCCTAAATGGCTCAACAAGTCATGCCATTTCGATGGTATACAAGTAGCACATGTTAAGGAAATATGATGAAAGGGTCTTTCCTTGTAAGCAATACATTGCTAGTAAAATTCCTTTTTTGTTTATTTCTTGTTAGGTTAATGTGACTCTTTCTTATATTAGTCCACAAGTTTTTCTCTACCTACTTAATCTTTTGATGCAATCTATATGTTTTGTTCCATTAAAAAAAGATTGGAATCAAGTGCAACTTCATTTTCAGTGTGTATCATGTCATTGGGGTGCAGTGAAGCGCCGAAGGGAGTTCATTTGGAGTTTCTTCTAGTGCTTTGTTGTAGTTGTATTAGTAGCAATCGGTTATTTATTAGCCTCTTATCTCGTCTTTTAAATGAATCAATTTTTACCTTTTCAGTAGGTAATTATGCTATTTTCTGTTTTTATTTTAAAACTTGATTTTCGCAATGCTAAGGTGATAAAATGTCTGTTTTGGCTTTCTTTTGTTTCAATATAATTTTGATTTCTTATTGGTGCCTTTCTAAAATAGAGTCTAATAGCAACTAATTTTGTTTATAATGATGACGCCATGAATGTTCTTGAATTGGTTGTCTTGCACTCTTGCCCTTTATAAGTCGTATTTGCATCATCACCCTGTTGTTGTATTTATTGTAAATTTTCACTTTCCTAAATTTCTGTATAGTTTCTATGAGAGGTATTAATAACAATTGAAATATTGATTCCTTTCTTCCATTCCCACTATGCTTGCGTACTTTTTAGATATCAGATGCCCTACGGGACGGTGCAGAAGGTTTCTTCAGGAACTATTTCCAAAATGGCATTATTGTTATCACTAGTGATTTTTTGCATCTATTTGTTCCGTAGTACAACTTCTCAACAAGAATCCTCTGGTCTTGGGAAGTTAGATATACTATTCCAATCTCAATGTTCAAAAATGTTTTTGTTCACACATATCTTAATATGTTGTTGCAGGTCAGCATCGCTTATATTACAGTTGCTACTTTTCTTCTCGAAGCTATATGCTCAGGTGTTGCTGGCTATGTTGGTATGTGGGTGTCTATACGTGCCAATGTTCGCGTCTCGGGCGCTGCATATATGCATATAGACACACATATATGCATGTGCGTACCATTCATCGATTTGTGTTTGTGATCCTTTTGCAGCACGTGTGAAAAAATTGTTGTTGAACCTTTTAATAATAGGTAAGTTTACAACTTATTGACAAAACATTACGTACTCATGTAGTGTCTCTTCTCTTGGTGGGTTACGGTTTTGGAGCTTCCTTTGTTGCCCTCTTTGCCCAGTTGGGTGGTGGAATTTGCACTAAGGCAGCTGATGTTGGAGCCGATCTTGTTGGAAAAGTAGAGCAGGGAATACCCGAAGACGATCTTAGGAATCCTGCGGTCATTGTAAATCTGGCAAGTTGATTGTTCTTTTATGACTAGGATACAATTTTGCATAGTGTTGCGACTACATGTCATGTTATTTAGTCCTTTTGACATTATGTTGTTATCATGGTATACATTTCGATAAAAAAAGTTATTTGTTTTGGCTAAGCTATTTAGCATTTTGTTCATTGTTCTTTTTGAATAGTTTATGAATGATTTTTGCTATGGAGATGCAACTATGTTGCATAAAACTCCTCGAAGTGAAAATTTCAATTGTTATTGTTATAATTCAATACTTAAGAATGGCGAGTCCGGATATTCAAATTCTTACATGTGTTCGCCATTGTTTAGTACTTGTTGGCCATTGTTTAGTCCTGATTTATTTTGTTGGAATTTATGCATTGAATTGCATGCACGAAAGACAAATCTTGATAGTCTGTTGGTTTAGAACAATATTGTTTCTACCGCATTTAAATGATAGTGTGTAGATATATGGTTTTGTATTACGAATTGAACTGAATGGCGAAAGCTGGGTTTTGGTATAGTCCATTGGTGGTGATTACATTTAGCATGATGAATGTTTGACCAAAATTTTTGTAGGGTTTCAAATTGTGTTTTTATACTGAATCTTGGTTGGTGGATAGATGGTTATTTACATTTGGTGCTATTTTGTTGTGTTATGCAGGGATTTGCAGTCTTATGGATCATCTCTTAGCATATTTTAGGCACTGAAAGTACTTTGTTTTTTGTGGATAATCAGCCATTATTGACAGACTTAGATTCACGGGCAGCACACCAGTGGCAATTGATAGTTACCAAGGTTGCAAATGAAACCACTTTGATGTCATATTTACTTTTGTTTAGAAGGCAAATGTTTTCAACTTAAAAAAACTGATTTGTGTTCGTATGCAGTCCAAGTTGTCCCCATTCGCGAACAATAGAGCACGGCGGGGGAAAAAGAGATGTGAATTAAAGGATACGAGTATGAAAATAGCATTTCTTCATGGTTCTCCGGGTCAAATTATGAGCAGGCTTCAAATAGCATTTCTTCATGGTATAACATTTCGACAGTATAGAGCAGGCTTCAAATAGCATTATGAGCAGGATACGAGTATGAAAATAACATTATGAGCAGGCTTCAAATAGCATTATGAGCAGGATACGAGTATGAAAATAGCATTTCGACAGTATAGAGCAGGCTTCAAATAGCATTTCTTCATGGTACTTCGGGTCACATTATGAGTTTCTTCTCTTGCAGAACTATCTTGATTCTATCATAGGTACAACTCTCAACTCTAACTATTTCCAGATTTTGTTACAAGTAGACTCAAATTCAAGCTATAACAGACCAAGCTTCCCAGTAGTTTTATCCATGGAACAAATTAGACTTGGTTTAAGATCATTCATATGCATCCCACCATAGTATCAATAAGTTTTTTTTTTTTTTTTTTTTATGTTTTGTTTTGTTTAGCACCCACTTGATTCTCTTATTACTCAGTTGCTGACATTGTCTTGTGGTACTTTATATGATTCGTGTTATTAACAGTGATCATATGATCATTTTATCAATTTCTTCCAAAAGACATACATTCATCTTTGATTGTTGCAACCATTTCTTCAAGGTAGCACTGGTACTTTAGAAAAACTCACTGTGTCTGACACGTGTCGGAAGTCAGACAAAGACATGCCTATGATGGAAACACTTAGGTCATACCCACATTCATCATTTCTTCTCTTGCATTTTTAGTTGTCTTGATTTTAGCATGCGCTGTTTGGAATTACTGTGATTTTTGTTTTCCTTTATTTTCTTCTTGGAACGACATCCTCAATCTAATAGGGACCATGATCCTATGTGGGGCTAGTTGGGAAATAAGGTTTAATGATTAGGGTAATTAAAAGGGTGTGATGTTGAAGACCTATGATCGTGATGTGTTCTCCCGTCATTCACATAAGTAAAGGACGTGGTTAGGTTTGATTCATGAGTGTATCCACACAACTCTGTCCAAAACAGAGTGCTCTGAAATAGAGACAATGTGGGAATATCTTGCAAATTCTATGCCACTTGCCATCAAGAACTAGGGCCAACACCACCATGAAACCGTCACGCATCAAGAGCATGAAACGTTCTTTGTTCCAGCACCCAAAACTGCAGCAACCTTGAGTAACAAAATCTGCAGACAAAGTATATGACACTGCAAAAAACATGGAAGCGATGCTTTGTTTACTTTGTATCAGACCCTGCAAAAATGTAAAACTGAGTACAAATATTTTGGACAGTAAATGGACAGTCCAAACAGTCCTAGAAAACATATCGAATTTCACTGTTACCTTGATCTCCTCAACTAAAATTCAACCTACTTTTATTCAGTTTATTTGCAAGTAACGAAATATCATTTTGGATGTGGTGTTTGGTGATGTGCACCAGACTTCAATTTGCAAATGCATAATGTACATTTTGTCTAAGAAGACGATTGACCACTTGTTAGTTTAAGTGGCCAGATTGGATAATAAAGAGTTTCTATGACATACAAATGTGGGCCTAATACTAACAAGCATTTACTCTTCTGTAGGAACTCAGTACTTGAGTGAGAAAGAATAGCAGAACGCATGAAAGCTTTGCAGGAACTGGTTCCTAGCTCCAATAAGGTAGTTTTCTCTTTTGTAGTCATTTTACCCCCTTTAACAAGCTTAGGTTGCAGCCTTGCAGGTGCCTTGTTTTTTTTAATCAAACAGTTTATATAGTTTTCATTTATTGTTCATAATTGAAACTGTGAGTACTAAATGGTAAGGGGAATTCTAAATGTCGAGGAAACGGGCGAGGAAACAGGCGAGGGATGGGACGTGGCGGGGTGGGGACCGTCCACCCCGCTCGGGATGCGCGCACCAAAAACGATGGCACGCATCCCGAGCGGGGTGGACGGTCCCCACCCGCCACGTCCAGTCCCTCGCCCGTTTCCTCGCCATGTAGAAGCGCTCAAATGGTAATAGACCGAAAGAGATGCAACTATTGGTTAGCTTCTGCGGGCACTTTACCAATCTCAACCTTTGGTAAGTATACCAAAAACAAAAAAGAAAAGGAGAGTATCTTATTGAGTTTTGAATCTTTCATTGCTCAAGATTTCATTCAAGCTTATCTCCATTCTTTATAATCTACAAACTCAACGTCATGAAGTATAATATTCTGAACCTAGATGGTCTATTACAGTGTTTCTGAGATGGTGAACCCAATTTGTCTTACAAAACATTTAACTTCAATGTGTTTCAAGGATTTGTGTTGTGTCACCAATTGAAGTTTTGTGCCATGAGTAAGCACCTATTTGGATAGTCCTAATGGCCGTTGTGCACTTAATTGGTCCACATTTAGTTGCAATGTCATGGGCATTTGTTAGGTACTTAACATTATTAAACCGCTATGGTACGTACTAGGAGAAACTCTAGTATGGCTGCTGCTGCTGCTGCTAGCTGCTGCTGCTGCTGCTGCTGTTGTTGTTGCTGTCGTTGCTATCGTTGCTGTTGTTGCTGTCGATAGCCCCTGCTGCTGTTGATGTTGCTGTTTCTGCTGTCGTTGTTGTTGTTGCAGGTGTAGATTAATAAGAGTTTGTACATTATGTACATTCATCATCACAAAAATTATGTCGTTGCTTTCGTTCCCTTTTTTCCCTTGAAACATTATGTACATTCATCATCACAAAAATGTTTAGATCATTCAACATTTCTTTTAGCAAAAGGAAGTGAAAATAATACATTTTATTTTCTTTTGCTTGATCACCAACATGGTGTTTCTTGTCTTTGTCACAATGAATTTCGAGTGCTCAGGCTAATGCATACATGATAAGATGTAATAAAAAGTCATTTGATAGTAAAAAAAAAAAAAAAAAACAAAATTGCTATGTATACTTACTATAGCGTTTTTAAAACGCTATGGTAAAGTCTACCATAGCGGTTTTAGAGTCTACTATAGCGTTTTTAAAACACTATGGAAGAGGCTACCATAGCGGTTTTGAAACGCTATAAAAGCCAAACTTACCATAGCATTTTAAAACCGCTATAATATCCCCTGGGTCTATTATAGCGCCGGCTGTCATACCGGTTTTTAAACGCTATTGATCACAATTTTTCTTGTAGTGTAGAACTTAAAAAAGACTAATTTTATTAATCTCTCAAAAGTTTCTTAGAACTTCACACCCTTACTATGCTCACAACACTTGAGCTTGTTTGCTCCTTGATACCTACACCTCACAACTTCTCCCCTATTTATAGTAGCTCTAAGGAGGTGAGAGGATTCTAGAGAAGCAATCTCAACCACACATCTTTGCTTCTCTAAAACTCTCTCAAATGTCTAGAGTATTACAAAGGTGTAGAATTCTCTAGACATTGAACCATCTAGAGAATACTCATTCTTGTTGGATCTTCTAGATAATGGGTTTGGGCTTTAACTTTTTGGATTTAGACTTTAACCATTTGGGCTAGTTAGTGATGATTTTCAACACCCTCCCTCATCACTAACTCCGTTAAAGATCATGCCAAGTTGTCTCCGAAAGTCTTCGAACTTTGTCGTGCCAAGTCCCTTAGTGAATATATATGCTACTTGGTTATCCGTCATGGTTGTTTTCATTTCTATCTCTCCTTGAAGTACCTTCTCTCTAAAGAAGTGGTAGTGGACCTCTACGTGTTTTGTCCTTGCATGGAACATCGGATTTTCAGCTAAGCGTATTGCAGACTGATTATCACAATGCAATGGTATTGCATAGTCGACTGGCTGGTGAAGGTCCTTTATTAGTTGTACTAGCCAAGTACTTTCCTGTGTTGTTATAACTGTTGCTCTGTACTCCGCTTCTATAGTTGAGAGAGATATTGTTGGTTGTCTCTTGCTACACCAAGTGACTACTCCTGAACCAAGACTAAACACGTATCTTGTAGTCGATCTCCTTGTGTCATGATCTTCAGAATTCCAATGTCAGTGGTACCTTTCACATACCTTAAGATTCTGCGAACTGCTTCGAGATGAGGCTTATTCGGCTTCTGCATGAACCGGCTTGCTACTCCAATTGCGTAGGTTATGTCTGGCCGTGTGAGGGTTAGGTAGATTAGGCTTCCGACAAGTTGGCGATACATTGTTGTATCTTCCAAGTCTTTTCCTTTATCAGCACATAACTTAGCATTGGTTTCCATTGGTGTTGAGGTTGGTTTACACTCAAGCCTCTGTCACTTCGTTCTATCTCAAGCCCTAGGAAGTGTCTTAATTCTCCTAACTCCTTCATTTGGAAGCGGACCGCCAGGTTTCTTCGTACTCTTTGAATATCTTCTGTGTCATTTCCAGTGACAATCAGATCATTTACGTATACTAGCACTATTGCTAGTTTTCCTTCTTGGGATTTGATAAATAGGCTGGAGTCTGAATGTGCAACTGAGTAGCCGCTTTGAACTAAGAACTCCGCTATCTTCCCGTACCAGGCCCTTGTTGCTTGCTTCAGTCCGCACAATGTCTTTTTTAGCTTGCAAACATAGTTTTGTTGGGTTTTACACTCAAATCCCCTCGGTTGTTCCATATATATTTCTCGGTCAGTTTCACCGTGCAGGAACACGTTATTCACATCCATTTGCCATAGTTTCCAAGATTTATTTGCTGCTAGTGCAAGTAGAACCCTAACCGTAGTAATCTTGGCTACTGAACTAAATGTTTCATCGTAGTCCAACCCATATTGCTGTGAGAACCCTCGAGCTACCAATCGAGCCTTGTACCTTTCTATCAAGTGATTAGAACGAGTCTTTATCTTTTAGACTCATTTACATGATATGGGCTTTACATCCTTGGGTTTTGGTACCAAGTCCCAAGTTTGATTTTGCTCCAGGGCTTGGATTTCTTTTTCCATTGCATTTCTCCACTTCGGACTTTGAGATGCTTCTTCAAATGTTGCGGGCTCCCTAATGTTGTGTTCTTTTAGTCACAACATTTGCATACTTTTGATTGGGTTTGCATTGTCTAGTTGACCTTCTTAACTGTTGGCCCTCATCTTCTTCACTTTCTTGAACTTCTTCTGGTGTTCTTTCATATACACCAGTCTGCCATGGGCTTGAAGATGTACTTGGTGTTTTGGGTGAGCTCGGTCATACTTCTTCTTCATCATTTGCAAGTGATGACTCATTTTCCTGCATTTCCGCTTCTAGACTTTTGGAGTCTGGCAGAAGTAGTTGTTGTGTAGACCACCACGATGAAGCTTCGTCAAACACCACGTTCCTTGATGTATAACACCGCTCGATTGTAGGACTGCAGCATTTCCACCCTTTTCTTTGACTGTTGTAATCCACAAAGATGTAACGAATAGCCTTCTTGTCGAACTTACTTCTTAGGTGATCAGGCACGAACACATAGCACACACATCCGAATACTCGGAAGTGACTCACTATAGGCTTGGTATGCCATAACTTCCGGAACGGTGAAAAGAAATCTAGTTTGGCTTGTGGTAGCCTGTTGATAACATGGGCTGCAGTCTTCATACACTTGGCCCAAAAACGACTCGATACATTCTTCGCATGCAGCATACTTCGACATATCTCTGCCAAATGTCGGTTATTCCTTTCAGCTATGCCATTTTGTTGAGGGGTGCCTGGACATTTTAGTTGCCTCGTGATTTTACACTCCTTCGGGAAGTTGGTAAATTCATCCGATGTGTATTCTCCACCATTATTGGTACGCAGACATTTGATCTTCTTTCCTACTTTGCATTCGATGTCCTCCTTAAATGCCTTAAATATGTCGAGAACTTCTGATTTTTCCTTCAAAAAGTAAACCCACATGTACCTTGAAAAATCATCAATAAAAGTCACCATGTATCGCATTCCACTGACTGATGGTTGCTTCACTCGACCGAACACATCTGAGTAGATGAGTTGCAATGGTTCCTTGGCCCTAAACTTCGACTCCTTATAGGGTAGTTGATGAGCTTTTCCGTACTGGCACCCAACACATAATGTTCCTCCTCGTACGTCTAGGTGAGTTAGACCCTTCAACATTGACTTGGTCATCATTATCTTCAACTTATGATAGCTAACATGCCCTAGCCTTGCATGCCACAAGTCAGCAGTTTCACTGCAACGAGTCTTATCCACATATGTTGATTCCGCAGACATCACGTAGATAAACTCCAACTTTCTTCCCATCATGATGGATGTACTCGATGGCTTTAGAGTTCGGTAGACCTTAACATCTTCCGGCCCGAACACCACATAGTTGCCAGTTGCCGTTAATTATGATACTGACAATAAGTTTTTCTTCATACTTGGAACGTGATAGACATTCTGCAATTGAACTTGATTAGGGCTGAAGCGTGGAGTGAATGTAGCCTCCCTAGTGTGAGCAATCGGCAATCTCGTGTTATCGGCAGTTATCACGACCCGGTCACCTTTGTATTCACATAAGCTTTACAACTTTTCCTTGTCTCCAGTCATATGGTTGGAGCAGCCTGAGTCAACAATCCAATCCTTATTGTAGTTGACTTGCTCGTCTTAATCTTCAACGGCCATGGCTACCTCATCCTTGGATAAGTCAATTTCTTCATCTGAAAAATCCTCATGAACAGGCTGGGTAGTTGCAAAGGATACTTGGAAGTCTCATTCTTCTTCACTGTTGTCTTGGTGATTGTGAGATGTCACCAAGTTTCCTTAAGTTGTCTTCTTCTTTGACCAACAGTCATTTGCATAATGGTCTATCTTGCCACAGTTGTAGCAATCGTTCTTTCTCCGATCGTTGTTGTTTCTGCCTTGCTAAGCTCCCCCTTTCTTGTAGCTCCTCTCCTGGGACTTCTTGGGCCTGCTATCTTCTTTTTTATCTGATCTTACAAAATTCTTCTTTTTATACCCGCTCTTTATTTTGTTGAAGAGCGTCTCCTCTTCCTTATTTTTCAGAGAGACACCTGCCATTTGCTTAGCCAAACTTTCTTGATTGGCCAACAGACTTTCAAACTCCACAATAGAAGGTTGACTTGGCCAACTACGAATGGCAGTAACAATCTCGGTATATTCAGGTTTTAGACCATGGATTATTATTTTTTTCATCCTATCTTCAGTTACTTTGGAGGCAGAGTCTAACTCTGAAATTTCACGACATAAAATTTTAATTTTTAGAAAATAGTCTCTAATAGACATACCTCATTGCTTGGAGTTCATCAACTCATTGTCCAAAAACTGTAGGCGCGTATCATTTGTTCTTGAAAACAGGGATGCAAATGTATCCCAAACTCCTTTGAGTGTGTCTGCATCTTCTATATACTGAAGCATTTCATCCTCGATCGTCGTCTTGAGCACATAAAGCGCATTCCCTACTTTGATCTCCCACTTCTTGAATTCGACAACATTCTCCTTTGGCGGTAGTGTAGTCTCACTACCACCAACAACTTGCCACAAGTCCTGCCCTTGCAAGGAGGATTTTATCTTTGTCTGCTAACTCTTGTAATTATGGTGGTTGAGCTTTGTAAGCCCACCAGCTATGCCAACGAGATCTCCCATCGTGACAAGGTACAACTTCCTTTGTGCTACCGAGTAAGCTTGGTCTTACACCAATCTGCTTCACAGTCCCGAATTGTGCACGAACGATCTCCGACTAGACAGTGTTTCACCAAAGGTGAGAATAGTACCCTATGTATGAATAGGGTGAGCTGGCTCTGATACCAAATTGTTGAAAAATTTGGGAAGAATTAGAACTTAAGAAAGACTAATTTTATTAATTTCTCAAAAGTTTCTTACAACTTCACACCCTTACTATGCTCACAACACTCACTACTACACTTGAGCTTGTTTTTTCCTTGATACCTACACCTCACAACCTCTCCCCTATTTATAGTAGTTGTAAGGAGGTGAGGGGATTCTAGATAAGCAATCTCAACCACACATCTTTGCTTCTTTAGAACTCTCTTAAATGTCTAGGGTATTACAAAGGTGTAGAATTCTCTTTAAATTGAATCATCTAGAGAATACTCATTCTTGTTGGATCTTCTAGATAATGGGTTTGAGCTTTAACTTTTGAAATTTAGGCTTTAAACATTTGAGCTAGTTAGTGATGATTTTCAACAGGATATGCGAGAAAAAGAAGACAAAGCTTATAAGTAGGAAAAACGAAGGGGAAGAAGTCGTAGTGAAAAGACTGGGCGAAGAAATTCGAACCATCCATTTTAACCCACTGAATCGGCCGCACCCCGGGATCCTAAAGGCAGTAAAGATGGAACCTTACCCTGAGCCACCTCTGAGCAGATATGCAAATAGACCAGGGGAACCATACTATATGCATGGATTGTGATTTTGCGAGATAAATTTGTGAAAATCACAAAAAATACCCAGTTTTCCATTTTTCGATTGCGATCTCAGAATTTCCATTTTTTTTTATCTGCAATCTCCTCCTCTGAAGAAGAAAAAGAATAGAAAACCCAATTATTTAAGGCTGTTGGTGTTCGATATGAGCACAAACTCAAAGGTAGTGTTGGAACGAAAAATCAGATTGATCTATTCTTCAACTATATTGAAACCTGCAACAATCGCGATGAATCGAAACGCGAATTCATTTCTTCAACAAAGCAGTTCGATGAACAAACAGTGTTATTCTAGTTCCATATATCAAGAGGCTTCGATTGAAGATTCCTAGCCAAAATTGCTTCCAGATCTCTCTAATTATGAGCGGATCATCGAATTTGCTCGTTCATGACATTAAGCCGGAGTCTACTATCTTCCAAGCAACTTCAAGTTGTTCTTCATGTTTTCTAGATGAAGAAGGTGGCTGAGGATAAGAGTGGGTTTGAAGGGAGTTCCATTTCCTGCCCCTAATTTGAGAAAGAAAAATAGGGGAAGGGTTCAATCTAGGGTTGGCAACGGGGTAAATTTTCACGGATATTTGTCCCGTCCCGCACTGAATTGGGTGGATTTGGGTTAGGTTTAATGATGAGTTTCGGGTCGTATTTGGGGATCCAAATTTTATCCTTCACGAATTTGAGGTGGATACAGATTTAGCCATATATGCCCCGTGAATATCCATGCCTTCAACATTCAAATTCGGTCTGAGCCTTTAAATATTTGATGATTAGAGTTGACCGGGCATAAAAGTTAAAAAAAAAAATTATCCAACATCCCTCTTTGTGATTCATTAGATTTTTATGTTTGGGTAAGTCTCAGCTCTTTTATCTTCAACCTCAAACGATAAAAGTTTAAAATTTGTCAAAACATTATCACTCTTAAGTTTTCATCCTTCATAGTCACATGCCTAATTACTACCATTAACAATTGAAGAAAAATAAATAGCTATTGAAATGTTGAGAATGGGAATCGAACCCATGCACTATTTTTGGGAATTGATTGAAATTTGGACATAAAGGCTAACTTTTAAGTCCCAACCATTAGATGAAACTTATCTCTTAGTGCTTTAAGTTCTATGTGATCTGTTAAATTCATATATTTGTGTAAATCTCAACCATCTTTTATCTCCAACCTCAAACACCCTTCTGATTTGTGTAATAACTAGGGCATATCCTACACCGTTGGCACGATAAAAGTTTAAAACTTATTAAAACATGATCATCCTTAAGTTTTCATCCTTCATACTCATATGCCTAATCACCACCATCGACAATTGAAGAAAAAAAATATATCAAAATGTTGAGTATGGAAATCGAACCCATGCACTCTTGGTGCTTTAAGTTCTATACGATCAGTTAAATTCATATATTTTGGTAAATCTTAGCCATCTTTTTATCTCCAACTTGAAACATCATCCTGATTTGTAATATAGACTATGATATTCCCCAAACCGTTGGCACGATAAAATTTTAACATGATAAATGGAGTTTATTCTATTTTACATATCAAGATAAATAAATATCAAAATGTTGGGTATGAGAATCGAACTCATGCACTCTTTGTGCTTTAAATTCTATGTGATCCGTTAGATTCTTATATTAGGGTAAATCTCAGCCGTCTTTTATCTTCAACCTCAAACACCATCCAGATTTGTAATATACTAGGGTATTTCCCATGCTTTTGGCATAATAAAACTTTAACATGATAAATCGATTTTATTCTACTTTAAATATAAAAATAAATTAATATCAAAATATTGGGTATGAGAATCGAACCCATGCATTCATGGTGCTTTAAGTTCTATGTGATCCATTACATTCTTATATTTGGGTAAATCTGAACCGTCTTTTATCTCCCACTCCAAACATCATCCTGTTTTGCAATATATATATATATATATATATTGGGTTGATCAAATCCAAGACAATAAAGCTTCAAGCCAATTAAGCCAAATCCAACCTAGTGTATTACAGGGCCTAACTTTTTATAGAAGCGTATGCTTGTTACTTTTACCTTTCAGATGATGTGGGACAAAAATCTAAAACTCACATTACAAAGAATGCAAATCTTTGTGTTTTATAGAACTATAAATCTTTGCATGTTTTTTAGAGGGTGTGGGACAAAACTAATTTAAGACCCACTTACATTGCTTAAGTTAACATTACCAAGTTTATCATCAAATTATTTCATATTTAATATACACTAAAATAATAATTATTTAGTCTTTTATTACCACCACCACTAGTTCTACCACTATAGCAAAATTACCACCACCCTTACAACCACTAGCACCACCATAGCATAATTATTACCACATTCATAGCCACCGTCACTACCACGTTGTTCCAATCACCATAGCATTAGCATTAACTACCTTCACAACCATTACTACCAACACCCATAGCCAAATTAGTGTCACCTTCGCACTCATTGCAAGTTTGCAACCGCTATAGGATAACCGTTGCCAACACCTTCATAGCATAGCTACCACCTTCGCCACCGCTAACACCTTCACAAATCACAACCTATGCCACAACCACCATAGCATAATGCTCACCACCACTGCAACCCCTAAAGTCGTAGCAATTGCCACCACAATACCAAAACCACAACTTCCTCTACCACATATAACCAGAAGCTCTACCACAACCATCACTATACGACAACTACAACCATTGCCATCAACTTCACCGCCCACAACATATTCACAATCATCACAACGATACCAAAACCGCACCCACTAGCACAACACCACAACCACAACCATTGTCATCATCTCCATCACCCCACAACCATTGATATCATCACCACCAACGAGATTTATGTAAGGTTTAACAAGGAATTTCCAAGCCAAATACTATGTGATGATACACAAAAATAGTCACATCCCTGAGCCATAAACGTGTCATGATGATCTTGAGGAATTACGGACCCAACGTCAGTCCAATACTGATCCGGCCCAAGCGGTACCAAGCCCACCTAATTCAATCTGCCAGACGGACCTAAACTCTTACAGCATGCTAGGCCCACAAGTCTCACATCTATCCTCATTACCCGTAAGTCCTACTAAGGCAAGTATCTCAAGGATCAGCTTTGGACAAGCAATTGCAGTAGCTCTACGTTTCCAACTAGGAAGAAAATACCAGAGTACATTCCACGCAGGGAAACTTCCTTCTACGGATTGCTCTTGGTTTGGGAACTATCTCCCACGTATCTAGGAGCATAGGGCTAACATGGAACTTTCCACCTACAGCACGACTCCTAATTAGAGTAGGATCTCCATGAAGATCTTCTTCCTAAACTACGACTTCGAGGGGCTGGTAGAACCAGGACTCTTGCAATATAAATAGAACATGTGGTTGGTAAGCTAAGGTACGCTACAATTTCCCTGTTTACAACATTACACCTTTCTCAGATCCCTATCTGACTTTAGCATCAGAGTGTCATCGGCCACCACAACGGTGGTCCGTGGCTCATGTTTGTTACTTGTGCAGGTCAGCGAGACTAGGTAAAAGCAAGGAGCAGAAAACGTTTGCATCGACCAGAAGGACCTGAACTCTTATAGCATGCTAGGCCCACACGTCTCACAGTTATCCTCAATACCCATAAGTCCTACTAAGGCAAGTATATCGAGGATCAGCTTCGGACAGGCATTTACAACAACTCCAAGTTTCCAACTAGGAATCAAATATCAAAATACATTCCCGGCAGGGAAACTTCCTTCTACAGATTGCTCTTGGTTTGGAAACTATCTCCAGCGTATCTAGGAGCACGAGGCTAACAAGGAACTTCCCTCCTACAACACGACTTCTAATTAGAGAAGGATCTCTACAAAAATCTCCTTCCTAAACTACGCCTTTGATGGCCAGGTAGAACAAACACTTCTGCACTATAAATAAGACATGAGGTCAGCAGGTCAGCAGGACTAAGTCAAAGTTGGGAACGGAAAATGACTGTATCGATTTGGCGCAGTCCATTGGGACGACAATGTTCAAAGTTCCTAACCTTTCACTAGAACCATCTCCCTTCAAAACTTAGAGAGATGGTGACCACTGGATCACGCAACAACGGAGTACAAGGGGACACGTCAAATGCTCAGGCTGGCGCTGTACCGCCACCTTCAGCGGTTTTGGTCATGCACGAACATCAGACTCATGCCCCCACGCTGAAGATGGACCCCAGAATAGATGTTGTCATCTCACATACAGCAGCATATGCCTCTGTCTCCGGAGGATGGCAGAGAGCAATCACAAGAGAGCCAGGCCCCGCTAGTTCTCATTGGACTATAGGAGGTTGCGCGTCTAACGCTGAGCCCGACGCCAAGGCAGAGAGACTTGGCCCTCAGAACCCCCTC
Organism: Berberis vulgaris; assembly: GCA_963556465.1. Classification (NCBI taxonomy): domain Eukaryota; kingdom Viridiplantae; phylum Streptophyta; class Magnoliopsida; order Ranunculales; family Berberidaceae; genus Berberis; species Berberis vulgaris. The sequence goes on from OY747134.1 coordinate 58,185,301, forward strand.
TACAGAAGGGCACACGATCCGGACGTGCTGTACCGTCTCTCTGTCCAACCATTCGTGGATCGAATCATGAATGAGGCCATTCCAAGAAAGTTCACTCCCCTGAAGCTCGACATCTACGACGGGACCACCGGTCCATTCGACCACCTGCGCCATTACCAGCACGTAATGGCTCTCAAAGAAGGATCCGAGTCAGTGATGTGTCAGACTTTTCCTACTAGCCTGAAGAAGGCAAAACTAACGTGGTTCTACAGTCTTTCGCCGAGGTCGATTGACTCCTTCAAGACACTGGCAAAGGAGTTCCTGACATGTTTCGTTAGGAGCTAGCATTTTCAAAAAGGTCCACACTTCAACAACGAGCTGACTCTAATCGATGGATGCAGCGACAACACAACCGTGACAGCCTTCACTGTGGGCCTGAAGAAGAGAAAGCTTTACTAAGATCTCACCTTGGAACCCTTTCTGGACATGACGAATCTCCTTAAGATCGCCCAGAAATACATTACCTTGAAGGAGTTGATGACTGTGAAGAGGAAAACCGAAGGCGAGAAGAAGCCTTCCGCTCCTAAGGACAAGAAGGAAGGAAAGATACGCGGTGATGAAGAAATGAATAAGAGAAAGTGCAGTGACAATAGGTCAGACCCTGGTCAGTCTAGGCCAGAAAAAACCTCGAACTACGTTAATTCGAAAGTCGCGACACCCCTCAATTCTAGCCTGTCGGACGTATTAAACTCCATGAAAAATAGGAAAGATCTGAAGTGGCCCCCAAAGCAGAGCGGAGACCCCTCCAAGCGAGACAAAAACAAGTACTGCATGTACCACAAGGAGGGTGGCCACGATACCAATGACTGCAAGAGTCTGAGGTATGAGGTTGAGTACTAGATCCGGAAAGGCAAACTAAAATAATTCTTGATCTCTGAGAAGTGACTAGAACAAACCAGGGATCGGGGGGAGTCAGTGAAAGAAATAGAGAAGGAAACTCTAAGGATAATCTATGTCCTTCATGGAGTCGAACCGAGTGAAGACCGGTCATATAGGTTTCGCAAGGGAATTCTACTGGAGACGTGGACACAATCCACGGACGAGGACAAACGCATTTGCCACTCGAGGATTCAGATCCCCATTCCCACCTTAACATTTATAGACAAAAACCTCGAAGGAGTCCGAGCGCTACACAATGACGCCCTAGTCATATCGGTCTTCATTGCAAGGTGGGAGGTAAAGAGAGCTCTGGTGGACACAGGAAGCTCACTCAACATCCTGTTCTATAGTGCGTTCCGCAGTATGGACCTCAAGGTGGAAAATCTGACGTCATTGGATCACTCGCTGATTGGATTCAGCGGGGAGAAATGTTTCCCTATCGGAAAGATAAGGTCGGTAACAGTGGTAGGAGAGCCGCAGCTAAGAAAGATCATGTTTCTGGACTTCATGGTAGTAGACGCACGATCAACCTACTACCTTATTTTGTTAAGACTGTAGCTCCACCAGATGGGAGCAGTAGTCTCCACCCTTCACCAATGCGTTAAGTATACCGCTAGCCACTCCGAAGGGATAATACGTGGAGACTAACCTATGGTACGAGGCTTCCATTACGCTCCACTAAAACATATAGAATGATCCCAGATCCAACTGTCTTACGAAGCAGCCTGAACCAGTGCCAGGTCGAGTGACAGCAGAAGCACCACAGCCAAGCCGTATAGGAGCAATCTACTATTCAACCAAGCGGAACGGAGAGGCCAAGGCAAACAAAAACATAACCCCCCGACCTTCTTTCAATACGGAGATTAATCCTTCTGCAAGGTTTACTCTTCACTAACCTCTGTAATGCCAGCAAATCTTGACAGTCCGTTGAGAACACTAACGATCCGCAATGGCCATCCGAGTTTACATCAGGGCCAGGATCAATCTCTCTCAGTCAACAGTTAGTCTTTTTCGATTGTTTATTTCCCTTTCCATAGTCAATGTAGAGTTTTGGTTCTTAAAGACTTATGTAATTTGCAATCATTTGAGAAATAAAGAAAGAATTGTGAAAACAAACTCTTTTGATTACTGGAAAGATGTAACAATAAGTTCCTTGAGGCGGATACAAAAGACTACATACTACAACATCTGAATTCAGTGCGACATGAAGTAAAGACTCGCTTAGACGATTTGACTACATAAAAGCATCCAAAGAAGACTCTACTCTTCAACCTCTCCGCGAAAACTGGAATGAGCAAGAGCAGGTTGAAAATATCATGTTCAACGCTTCTGCAGACGTACCCCTCAAATATGGTCTGAAGTGGTGCAAAATCGGCAACCAGGAGCACCGCCAAAAATTCACGGCCAACTTACAAGCTTGATCCGATCAACCAAATGAACTTGGGACAAGTATCAGGCAGACGCATAATGTGTGCACTTTCCCGTAGCAGGAAAAATAGGGACGTCTGAGAGTCAATGGCACTCCGACAGGCCATGTCCAATTCCACCCCAACTCGACTGCCGACTTCCAGCGCAAGGCGAGGCGACAGAGCTAGTCGAGAAGTCATGAAGGTAGACGCTTGGACAACAATTGCTGGTGCTATCTCTGAAATTAAATATTTAGGAACAATGATAGGCACCGACACATGAACGACAAACCCCTCCCTTGGAAGAAAGTGCGTACTTTTTCTCCGCAATGTGAAAATAAATTACGAAATCTCAACAGATCAACTATGTGCCCACCTAGAACAGTTGACCATGCATAACAACGATTATGATAATGCCTGATCAATGCAAATGTCAGAACATTCGAAGACTCCATTGCTGGAGATCTTCTTTCAGCCTTTGGAAAACCCAAAGCATTTTCTTCAATCAAGAGCATTACAAGATATATGCTCTAAGAAACATGGTGCCTACAACAATTGAAAGACACCATTATATAGACATGATGGCTCACCAAATGGGCACCCCAGCATTAACTGTCAAGCATTGACTACCATATAGAAAATGAGGAGACGGTGGTTCCCAAGGAAGCTGTGCAGACCACGTTCGTTCAATTAATCGCATTGCACGCATTCCCATATATTAAGGGGGAGTAACCGATACTTAACCGTCCCGCAGCTTACACCATACAGTGTTATCGCGCGATCTATGCCATACACGTAGTGCAACCGTGCAGGAAACCCTAGCTCTTCCTCTGCAGGCCCATAAGCTCAGCCCCCTCGGCCCACCATTCAAAGAGTATTATGCTACATGTTTGGCACGAGCACAAATCTGAATCAGCTTGACGCATGGATCGTACCTACTGATCGCTGTTGGATTTAAGGTAATGTTGTCCACACACTGCACGACACTAGCAAACACGGGTTCGCACGCCCTCAAACAGGCGAAACCTCTCTCCAACCGGGTAAGCTTAGTCAGCTAGGGCTGATGACAATGGCTTCTGGTACGTCCCGACACCTAGTCCGCCCAGTGTGAATCTCGATGGTTTAGAAAGTGGGAGTCTAATCAACACTATCATGCATGGTAACGACGACTCACCAAGGATCGTTGCCCCCTTCGTGGTCAATGATCATTGAACCCGATCAGGTAAGCCTAGCTGGTGATAACTAGCAACGAAAGCTTTTGATGAAAGCCCAGACCTGTAGCCCCATTGCGCGGGTGTAGATGGTTTGGAAGGTGAGAGCCTAGTCAGTCCCGAACTGATTCCGATGGCTCACCACGGGACCACTGCTTTTTAGCGTGGCCGTCGAATTACTAGCACTAGACTTGTAGCCCCCATTGCACGGATGTAGATAGTTTAGAAGGTGGGAGCCTAGTCAGTCCCGAACTGATTCCGACGGCTCGCCAAAGGACCACTGTTTTTCAGCGTGGCCACCGAATTTCCAACCCTAGACTTGTAGTCCTACTGAGCGGGTGTAGATAGTCTAGAAGGTAGGACCCTAGTCAGTAGTGAACTGATTACGACGACTCACCACGGGACCACTGCTTTTTAGCGTGGTAGCCGAAAACTTCAAAATTTGTAGCTTGATGCGCACAGGTGTAAATGATTTGAAAGGTGGGAGCCTAGTCGGTCCCGAACTGATTCTGACGGCTTGCCATGGGACCACTGCTTTTCAGCCTGGTCGCCAAACCCCTTTGACTCGAACTTGTAGCCCCCACCGCGCGGGCGTAGGTGGTTAGAAAGGTGGGAGACAAGTCAGTCCCCAACTGATGTCGATGGCTCACCACGGGACTACTATTCTTCAGCGTAGTCGCCAAATCCTTACTCCCTGAACCTGTAGTCCACATTGTTCGAACATAGATGGTTTGGAAGGTGGGAGCCCCAAGTAGCTCTCCATGCAACCACTGCTCTCATACGAAACAACGGCCGAAAAGTCAAATCTAGCTAAGTCCGGGCTGGCATCCTATCAACAGCAAAGACAACTCGCACTGACACATAGATCATCCGACCAGCACCCAAATAAATGCTACATAGTGTGTCAACCCAAGCTACGACACTTGACTCGGCACAAACGCTTCAACGCGTACGCTTGGCTATCGCAACTCGCCCAAAACAACAACTGCAACCAACCAATCAGACAAGTGAGGCAAGCCTTCACCAGCTTACCTCGAGGACAAGAAAACAGCTCGGGCAAACCAACCCAGGCTAAACTGTCTGTAACATGCTCGCTATCGGACATGACTATGCAACAGTGACTCTGAGTCACTCGCAATGAAAATGGTCAAGCTCCTGGCAGCAGACATGGTAAAGCCCTAATGATTCAACCAGCCTATGCTAAATCAATACGACAAGGCGAAACGAAAAATGTACAATAGAGGCAACGAGCACAAAACGGGTAAAGTTGTTTTCATTAACGGTCGAACAAAATGAGTACAAAATACAAAGTTCACTCCTTATCGGGAGAAGGTACAGAAATATAAGAGCTAAGCTTAGCGGGGGAAGGAGCACGAGTCGCGTCCACACACACTACGACCTAGGCATCAGGGGTCCAAATTGTCCTCCTCGTCTGATGACGCAAAGGAAACAAACAAGTCTACATACGACATCTGCTTATAGCGGCCGAGATCCCACTCCAGATACTCCTTCTTCATCAGCGCCAACAACTCTAGCCTGCCATGTATGACCCAGCAAAACTCGCATTTGCCTTGTTCCTACAGAACTTCTTCCTCTCGCGTCTTCCCATTAGCGAGTTCACGCTCCAACAACTCCAACTTGCTTGTCAGCATGTCAACCTGAGACTTCTCTTCAGAATGCTAAGCTCATGCCATCCCAATTTGAGCTGGTTGATTACGCCCAAACAGTACATGCGGTCAATTGCAGTAAAGATTGGGATGTCGATCCCACGAGGAAAAGCGATCTACAAAACAAGGTCTAGGAAGAAAAACTACGCGAAACTAAATGTAAGAAAATCTAGCAATTTTAAAATATGAAATTGAATTTAGTTTAATAAAAATTAAGTTTAGAAAAATCACAAGGTTCCGAGAATCCCTCCTAGATTTCACGCGCCAACTAGTACTGATTCGCTATGATGACTCGATTACGTGTTTCACATCCCAAACAACATAATCGGAAAAATAGTCTTTAATGCACCAATATATTCTAATGTAAATGGATTTTAGATTTCACTTTTTCTAAAAAGCACAAAGGTTGGTCATATGTGATACCCTAAATTTATGATATATCCGGAGACAATAACGTAATAAAAGACGATCACATATAACTAACCTACCGGAATCAATTGATCCTTAAAAATTCCACACATAAGAAAAACGTGACTAAGCTTATATGGTGAAGAAAAAGACAACCATCGGAATAATAATCTACAAAGAAGTTGATGAAATCTTTGTCATTAAAATAACATAAACTCCTATATTAAATAAAAGCGAAAATCATAAACACCATTATTCATCGTGAAAGCATAAAACGAATCAAATACTAATTAAGTGTGTTACATCTAGGAGTTCACTTCTTCGCCTTGCATGGAGTTTAGTGACACATAGTGCAGGTGATGACAGCAATAGCGGTGTGGAGCTTCATTGGCATGGCAACGCTTAGTGGATCAGCGATGCACACCCTGCTGTTCTGGACAGCGTTTCATGATGTTCGGCTGCTGTTGTTGTATTCTCGGCTGCCCTGCGCACTCTACTTGTTGTTCCTGAACAACGTATTGCCCTCTCTTCAGTATTTGGCTGCTGCATTTATGGTCAAGACAAACACCTTCTTTGTTGTCCCCTATTTTCTTTTCTGTTGCTATATTTTTGGTAAAGAGAAGAACCCTTATTGGCAACTCAATTGGAAACCAAATACCCAATACAAATGGAAACCAACTACATATTGGAAACCCAATACAAAAGGATACAAAAGGAAACAAAAGGGGTCCATATACAATTGGAAACCAAATATAATTGGAAACCACCCCTTTTGTTTAGATTATTTTCTAGGAAATGTGGGTTTGGCTATGTTCATTCATATCACTTCTTTGTTCCACCAAAATTCAAACTAATTTCCTTTATTTTTTCATTGGTTCTCTTAATCTTTTGCTTGAGTGTCTCCTGCTCCACTTTGTCAATTTGTCTATGAATTTCCAAATTCGCCACGCTAATGCACTTTTGTCATTTAAACTCCAAATCCTACAAAATACAAAAATAAAATAATTAAACTAAAATACGCTATTCGAAACACTAACAAATATAAATTAGGAGGCATATTATGTAATAATCGTGTTAACATCAAATACACCCAAACCTATATTTTGCTAGTCCTTGAGCAAAACAAAATTAAGAATAAAATCCTAACTCACTTTCGTAGAAATCACGATTGCACTTACCTTAACGTGCAAAAAGGCTTTAAACCCCTAGATTACCTCTAGTGGATGAGTTATAGTCTAGTGAGGGTTTCTAGAAATGTTACCCCCAAACATTACTGACTCAATAAAACAAAATCTATTTTCTAAAAACATAATGCAAAAACATGGGCATTCCCCTTTATTTTCCTTAGAGTAATTTTCTAATTGTTTAAAATTCTAGAAAAACAACAGACTAAAAATGTCACAAAAGTATATCAATAGAGTACAATATAATTTAATAGTATCTAAAGGTTAAATAAATTTCATAATCATTCTCAACTCGAAGTGTGTGTGAGAAGCCTTATCAACATAACTCTTCATTTCATAGTAAAGATGTGACGAGATAGCCTTTAGAAGTGACGCTTCGACTACAAATCTCTCATGTCACTCAGAAATAAAACACTCAGAGATTGGGTACTCAGTTTATATGTAAGGAAAAGGATATAAACTATGAAAAATGCAAACATCTCACATATAATTATCATGAAAAACGGAATTTTTCAAAGAGTGAAATGAATATGATCTCATGGACAGGAATATTGATTACTTTTGAGAATGTTGAATCAAACACTATAGTTCTTGCCTATTCAATCTCCACATCTACTGAACCAACTTTCACTTAAGATCAATTAGGTCTTTACTATGTTGTAATGGTGCTTGGATTATGGCAAACAATAATAGACAAAAAGGATACAAGAATTTTCTGAGAATGGCTACACCCTTTAATAAACACATAGGGCATTGAAGAACAAATCAATGTTGTACACCATTAACTTTATCTTCATTATTTTCTTCTTCAATCATTTCTTTTCCTCCTTTTTTTCCAACCACTTTTATTTCACTGCATGCTTTTCCCCATTTATACAATCAAACACTTTTACTTTGAGGGCGCATGAAAATCATTTTCAACTCTTTCTATTTGCCCATTCCATAAATATATCTCACCGTATACATTCTCAGAAAATTGAGTAAGGATAAAATAATATAGGTATTACTCCTTGATTGGAGTAGGTATTGGGAATGGAGATAACAAAGAGAAGGCTATTTAAAGGCTCAAAGGGTTGCAAATGGATATTTATTATTGGGTAGGCTAAAAGGCTAAGAAAAAATGGTTTAAAGAAAGAAATGCCTATCTCACTTCATAAGTTCTAGTTGGTACTGGACATCTCAATTAAGTAAAGCAAGAAGTTCTAGTGTAAAAATTCAATTTTTATGTCATTCTTAAAGCAATCAATAAAAAAGTCAAGAATAATAAGATCATCAACGAAATAATGCGAACTCAAGAAAAATCATATTGTAATTAATAATCATCAAGAAATAAAGAATGGCTCAAAACTCACAAGGGTTAAGTCTCCACTATTATTCTAAGGTTTTCTAGTTCAATATCTCACTAATCAACTTCAAATCATGTTGACTTGGCTTATAGTGCATTTTCATAGTCGAGTTGAAACGTTTCACAAAATACATCTAACATAAGGATAATATCAAATATCATGTTTTCTACTAATATAACTATGTGACACGTGTTCGTATGTGTTTTCTCAAAATTAAAGGAAACAAAAATATTCTCTAAAATTAAAAAGACTCAAAACCCCTTTTTATTTTTATTTTTTAAAATTCACCTAGAGTTCAGATTTCGAATGCATTTTCATAAAGATTTTGCACAATTACCATAATCATCTAAATATTCAATGGAGATTGAGTAGAACACAAAAAATGACTCGGTTTAATTGTAAAATACGTTTCAAGCTCAAAGATTTTTGAAAATTGCACAAAAAATCTAATAAACCACCATCACCCCCAAACCTAAACCAAACATTGTCCTCAATGTATAAGATAATAATCATGACAAATGAAGGAAAATAAAAGGAGGGTTAGAGTGATATTACCATGGTGAAGCTTTACCAATTTCAAATAGACAATGTCTTCACAGTCACCAAAATATATATAAGAAAATCATACTGACGGGAGAAAGGAACACATGAGATGAGGGTCTCCGAGTGACTCTAGTAGCAACATCTAAAATAACCCGAAACACTCAAAGAAAAACATAAAAGCAAAAACCTAAACTAAAATAAAATAAAAACCTAAACTAAAGATAGGGTGGAGAACATCAAATCAAGTAGACAGGGGCAACCAGAGAGATTTCCTCTGGCACCTCTACCCGCTCCACATAGTGCTTCAAACGCTGCCCATTTACTCTAACTACTCTCCCATATTTTGGATCTTCAATTTCTATTGAACCATTGGGAAAAACTTGTTTTTACCATGAATGGGCCCATCTCTCTACACCAAAAATACCCATCCGCAACGATTTGGGACCATGGGGGTAAGCTATAGCCACGGTTGAGAGGCCTGGCCATTTGAGGCGTCGCCAAATCATCATTGACGGCTATAAACCGTGGCAACACATATTAGCAACGGTTTTATGCTCGAGGACGGTTGATGATTTAGTCACGGTTCTAAGCCATTGCAATAATTTTAGCCACGGTTTTAAGCCGTGGAAAATGATGGCCACGGCTTTAAGCCGTGGCAAGAATGAATTACCACGGTTTTAAGCCGTGGCAAGCATGAATTACCACGGTTTTAAGCCATGGCCAGTCAAAACAAAATTTAAAAAAAAAAATCTGGCTTGTTGCGAGGGTTTGAAACCGTTGCAAAATAATATAATCGAAAAAAAAATTAAAATTTTTTTGCTGCTGCAGCAAAATCACAGCCCCACATTTTTTTTTTTTTAGTTAAACCTCCAGTGGGGAGGGGCAGCTATGGGATGCCAGACCTTTATTACTTATCAAAAAAATTGATTTACAATCAAAACGGGAGTACATTACGACTTTACCAATATAAAAACCAAACAAAAATGAACAAAATAAGTATGAAGTAGAATTACAAATAAGACAGTGAATGTTAGAAGTCAGATAGACTACTTATTTATAGCACTAACAATATTGACAGCTATTCTAACAGAACATCTAACAGTAACTCTTCCTAACATAGTACTCACAGCAGTTTGTATATCAGGAAAGAGAAGCAACACTGCCTAACACTGCGCCCTCGCCTTGCACCCAGTAGCAGCACACCTGCCTGCGCAAAAGCAATGCCATGTTTTGTTCCAAACCGCACTACATCCAGCCACTTTCCAGCCCGCGCATATCACGTCCATTGCTTGCAATCCCCGCCAAGTTTCAGCCTCTACTAGGGCCATTCAGTTCTGAGCAATCAACTGCTCCAAGCTTGCCCCCAACACCCGGCCAGACCGCACTAAACAGAGTGCCCTGCATCTCCATAAACAGAGTGCACCATAGCACCCTAGCAGCCTGAATTGCTGCAGATTTCCTTCCCGAAGGCCAACATCCAGCAAGCCAAAATTCCTGGCACGTCAATCAGCAAGACTGCCATTGATAAACAGTTTAGATCGACTCTGCTGACCTATAAGGTATACAGATAGATGGAGGCAATTGTTGGTCCAAATGAAAAGTGCTCAATAAATCCAATGGGGATTAAACCACGTTACTGAAAATTAAGTTCTAGCTAACTAGTATATATGTCATGATTAATATGTAGTATTTCAAATACTTGGAAAAGCAAATATTCAGATGACAAACTGACTGAAAGAATATATATATATATATATATATATATATATATATATATATATATATATATATATATATATATATATATATATATATATATATATATATATATATATATATATATATATATATATATATATATATATTATCTAATTATAATCTATTCATCAAACACAACAAGCCCCTTTCAGCTAGGGTACATTGATAATCAACTACACATTTGTACCTCTGTTGATGGTAAAACTCCATTTTAATCCACGACTAGAACAACAATCTTTTGCATGAGATACATGTTGGACTCAAAGTTTTTTTTTCTTCGTTATGATATTGTAAGGAATTGACCTATTTCTGGTGATGTTTCTACAGGATTGGAGAACCTAAGCAATTGCAACACTCAGTATCAAGGTCAGAGTGGTTGATTCTTGGAAGCAATGGAACCTCGCAAACACAATCAAGATAAGAACAGCTACAAAGAGTTTTATATTCAGTGAAGACTGATTCAGAAAAGATGGAAATTTTTTATAGAATGGATTGTAAAGATTACAATGAAAAAAAATGATATGTAACAGGCAGTATTCAGTGCAGGGATATGATTTCAGATTGCAATAAACAATAAGTTAATTTTTTTAATTGAATGAAGAAACACTTTCAATCAAAATGTCAATCCATTTACTAAACCAAACTGCAAATGAAATCAGACATTGATAACTGATAAACATTAAGTTCTTTTTATCTCTGCTATCAACAAAAGTAGTAGTATAAGTAGCAGTAGTAAGCAACCATAGCAGCAGAATAATGTTATAAGAACCAGTTCCATAAACCAACATGACAAATTGATTTGTAGCAAATTCATGCATGATAAGTTATCTATCCAAAACCAAAGTGAAGGAAGGAAGAAAGTATTCACATATTGTTAGGAACTAATCTGTTTCTGGTGATGTTTCTGCAGGATTGGAGAACCAAAGCAATGCAACACTCAGTATCAATGTCAGAGTTGGTTGATTTATGGAAGTAATGGAACCTTACAAGACACAATCAAGATAAGAAAAGCTAAGGAGAGTTCTGAACAATGAAAACTGATTCAGAAATGATGGAGTTTTGTATAGAATGAATTGTAAAGATTACAATGGAAAGAAGGAAACATGCTACTAACCTATCTTACCAAACATCGAGTAAGTATGTACTTAGAAAACCATAATGTCACTGAAAGATTTAGCACTAAGCCGCTAAACTTTGCCCCAAATCATGCAGACTTTGTACCCAAGAGCGAAACTGACTATACACAAATAGACTTTGCCCCATATATAGTCAGTAGTTATATAAACTAAAAGCACATTGTTGTAATAAGAACAGACATGGAGTGTAGAAAGGTACCTACTTATGCCAATGTCTTACCAAGTCAATGTCTCGAGAAGCAGTTTCTTCCTGAATAATTTTGGCTATAAAACTAAAACTCCACGCTTTGTCAAACCCATCCTAATAGTGAACCATAACCAAATTAGACACAACATATGCCAAAAGATAACCACTTTGAGTAAATGCTATGCGTGGAAGGAAATTTAACACTTCAAAACAGAAAATCCTAAATTGAGTTTGTTTTTTACCTGTAAATCTGGATGATCTAAAATCTTAACTTGTTGATGTGGGACCTGTATAACATGTCACATCACACAACTTAAAGCCAATATCAAGAAAAAAATGTTTCGCTGATACTCTCACATTCTCAAAGTGCAGAAACCAGCCGAAAATGTTTTTGTTTGATACAGTTCTTTTGACTCGATTAAACTTAACCTTGTCTGAGAAAGGCCTAGAGCGTAGCTTAATTGTCCTAGATCTATCATCTACAGGGGATATTATACTAATAACTGGAGCGTTAACTTTTTTTATGCAAGACATGGTGATCTCCAACCTGTTATTAGCATCGCATATTTAGATTAGTGTAATACAGGACACACCTGAACATTACCATTTGTTTCTTCAACTACAAACTTCATTTTATTAGTCATTGACCATGGAATTACTACTCTGCACTTTCCTATGCTTTAGGACTGCAGACAACACCAGTTCTATATGCATTCTGATATGAGTCATGGATATCATCACCTCTATTGTGCCACACATTTACCAATTTGGCCCTGCAAGAACTTGCTTGCCAGTATGGGATGTTTTCATCTTTATTCTTAGGCATTGGTTATATTAAAGAAAAAAACTCAGTACCTGGATTGCCATCACTTTCTGTCACAGTACTGTTGACATGATTTTTAGCCTTCAGAACTTCTTCAGTGTCCTCAGCACTCTGCAATCGAGGTGGAACGCCTAGCATAACTTCCAGGAAAGTTGACCAAAGCTTCATAACTTTATCCGACTGCTCTGTTGTTGTGCAGACTTCCCCACAAGAATATTTGATAAGCTGATACAAGTCTTCATGAACATCTAAATCAAAGAATATGAATTCCATATTAAAAATTATTGGCATTCTTCCGACGAAAGCTTGCTGAAGCACGTCAGCCTCATCAAGTTTCTTCTCATTAGCTTCTTCAACATCCGTCAATAACACTGACAGACAGAAGTGAAGAGATGAAGACTCATATCAGAAGATGGAAGAGGTTCTAGATATGGGAAGACCTTAGAGTAGAAAATAAGAAGGCTGGAGAACAGATGTATTGTTGTTACCCAAATTACGGCCACGAAGGCATTCCAAATTCATCACCTGAGAGTGATCCACAAAGAGGTTTACTTGAATGTAAGCCAAAATAAAAGCAAATCAACAACCAACCAATGGTAAATTCGTATGAGCACACTACAATTACTAATTCAGAAACAAAAGGATGAAGATAACACAGGTACCTTGCAATTCTCATCTGTTGTGCCCAGTGACAAATGTGGTTGGATTCATGCATCCACCACTGCAAGCTAAATAAGAAGTTGAGAAGCAAAATACCTCTATTGGAGTGTCCCTCCTCTCCGCAGCAACAACAAGTGTTTCAATGTTCAAAGCAGAACCAAACCCAGTACTATACGAGTGTTGTCTAGGCATGCCTACAGAGTTTAATAATAATAACGAAAAGAAATTGATAATCATGAGAGGCACTTGCAGCGTACTTTTAGTCTATAATAGAACAAAGAATTGTATCTGAAGTAGTTGGAAATAACTAATATCTAGAGAATTACCAGTTATTGATCGTGAAGGGCGTAGGAAACTTGGGGAGGATGATGAAGTAGTTGGTTAGCTACAACAGTCTTCAAATACTGAGCCATTTCACCATTGGAAATAGAAGGAACTTTTTGCCCAGGTACATCAACCAAACAGCTGATCTCAGTACTGCTAATGGGATAAAACAGGATGGGGGAAGGATCTCCAAGGACAACATGCCCATGGTTTGGATATGGAAGTTCACAGTTCTCCAAAACCAAACCAACAAAACATGAGGGCACCTCCACCTGAAGAGAGTTGCAAATCAGGATAAGCACACTTTCTTATGCATTGGAATGATTATTTGTTGGTAGAACAAGACTAAAGCTGCACCTTAGGACTACATAGGGAGCGTCTTAAGTTCGAAAAGCAACCATCACACACGACTGTTAGGGGTGCATATGCTCTTAGTTCTTCACCAGCCTTATTTTTGTATGAAACTCCTTTAATGGTCCCATTTTCTTCAAGCAGGGATGTAATCGTTCCTTGCTTCAACTTGACACTGGAAATGAAATTGAAACAAAAGGTAAATAAGTTGATCCATCAAAAAGGAAGAACCAAGCTAGGGAAGATACTTTTCTTATTCCAGACTTAATACCCCTAATTTTACAATAACGAGCAGCATACTCATGATGCATCTGTCCCAATACTTTACAAACAATAGTTTTATCAATGCACTATCAAGATGAGAGAAGTTTACTTAGGCAAGGTTCCAGCTTTCTCCCACATCCTCTGAATAAAACGCCCGTTGTGAAAGCTCCTACCAGCCACATCATCGTGGAAGCTTTCCAAAGGATATGAGAGTTTAGTGTTTTGCCCATCCTTGAAAAGTGCATAGCCTAGTACTCTCTGAGCATCGATTTGATCAACACAATCTGAAGACAACACGGATGAAGTCACATATCAGAGTCACACAAAGTGTTCAATAAAGAGGGAACCTGAGCATAACTTAACAATCCAGATTACCAAACGTACCCTCAACAAGCAAGCATACAAAAGGCCTGTGATGAGGTACTTACTGTTACTCTTGAATGCATTCGACAGTAACACCACAATTTTCCTGCATTGCATTAAATAGAATTTATCTCCAAAAAGGAATTCAACTTTACAACATCATGGAAAAACTTTTTGTTTCATTTAGGAGCAGAACTTTTGTATAAAAAGAATCAAAAGTTGCGTTGTGAACCTGCATTTATAGGGAGAAAGGAAGGGAGAAGCAAAACTTCAGGGGGCATAGGATGGGACTCATGCATTGCATTAAGGGTGTCAACAACCTAGACCCTAACAATAATCATCAGGGTACCGAACCATGGATTGGACTCTTGCTAGAGCTTTCTCAACACCAGCAACTTTCTATTTCTGACCAAGGCGCAGAAATTCATAATCATCAATTTTCGGACTTTTTTATATTGTTTTTGGACTTGATGACCCCTAACATGTGCCTGATGAGGGAACAAAAGAATTTAGCATATTTGAAAAAGCAACCAACAAAATTTAGGGATTGCATAGCAGAAACAAAAAAAATGACCAAACAACTTTCTATTTCTGTTTCTGTTTCTGTTTCATAATTCATAATCATCAATTTTCTGTTTCTGTTTCTGTTTCTGAACAATACTAATAACCCACAGCACCTACAAAAATTTTCAATTTCTTTAGCTAGTTTAATCCACCACAGCACCTACCAAAATTGTACAAATTATATACAGCAGTAGTGTACTGTGCTTTGTTTTCCATTGAGTCATACATAGCTCAATCAGACAAAACAAAAATAGGGGGAAGTGTTATCAAATACTGAATGTTATCAAATAACAATTTAAGAAAAGCAATAGGGGGAAGTGTCACTTCAGCAGGGTACCTAAAGTTTTACAATACGGTTGCGTATCTTTAAGAATTATGTTCGCCCTTTCCAACCACGATATTTTTGCTGAATTTTTATAGCTGCAGTATGCAAATAATCACCAAAGTGACTCATCCTTTGTGTCTTTTTGTTCAAATAACTGAGAGCAATCAAGTCAATAGCAATCAATCAATAATCACCAAAGTGACTCGTCCTTTGTGTCTTTTATATTCAGAATTAGGAACTTTTCTATCAATCAATAGCAATCATCAACATATAATCCCACAACCAAGCAATCCAGTCATTCCAAATCAACATGCAAAATTATTTATCTCTAAGCATTTCCACCACCACCACCACATAGTATATACTTCACTACTATCCAAGAACTAAGTCATGATTGGTATATGTAAACAAACATATATACAAACAAATACACAATTTACAGAAAATAATTGTATAGCAAGCAAGATGTACATTATCAATTCATTTGAGAAAATTAATAAGCTAAATAGTTATTCAACATGAGGTGAAAACTAGTACCATCATAATAAATCCAAGACATGATAGAAATAAAACATTACACTAATTAACTGAAATAATTTGAACTTCTAATTACTTCAATGTTGAAATATTACTAAACTGAAAGAGTTACCTTTATCCAGATGGAATCGAAAGGGTTCGAGAATAGCTTCGAATGATGGAGAGCAACACAGAAGATTTAATAATCCCTAAAATTAGCAAAAATAAATAAATTTTATTACACACTATAGTTAAGAGCCGGCTGAAGCCAAACATAAAAATCTCTATTTCTTAAAAATCAGTGAAAATGAACATTTGAAGAAAAAAAATTCAAGAACTGGTTTTCTTCAAGAAATCTTAAAAATCTCTGCAAAACCCATCAACCCCATTCGATTTCTTAAAGAAATCTTAAAAATCTCTACAATTTTCTTCCTCATTCGATTTTCTTCAAGAAATCTTAAAAATCTCCACAATTTTCTTCCTCATTCGATTCTCTGCAAAACCCATCAACCCCATTCGATTTTCTGAAAAATCCATATTATATTTCACCATTTTTCACAATTTCCCCATTTATTAGTGAAAATGGACCAAACACTCATCAGAAACCTAAATGCAACAGAACAATTGAGATTGCAAATACCCAAAGAAGTAAAAATTTCAAGCCAAGTGACAGTGTATTACCTCTAGTCGAGGTCGAGGTTTTGGATCGAGGTCGAAACTCAGCTCGAGGTCGAGGTTTTCGGATTGGGTCAAAACTCAGCACGATGCTCAGATCTTGTCTCGGCACAAGGTCGAGGTCGAGACATCCGAGGTTTTCGATCGAGCTTTCTCTGATTTTTCGATCGACCTTTCTCTGATTTCTCTGCAATCAACACAACTCGATCAGATCTTGTCTCTGATTTCTCTCACTACAAGGTCGAGACATCCGAGGTTTTTGATTGAGCTTTCTCTGATTTTTCGATCGACCTTTCTCTGATTTCTCTGCAATCAACACAACTCGATCAGCACGAGGTCGGAACTTGCTTTTTCTGATTTCGATCAACACAACTCAGCCAAAACCAGATCTGAAAATGGAGCGATTAACAAAACCTAAAATGAAAATGGAAAGAGGCGGGAGCGCAAATTTTTTTAGCAAAACCGTGAAATTGTTTTTGCCCGCGTGAAATCCACTCGATTCTCCACACGGGCACGTGCAACACACGTGCATTTTCCTTTGATAGCCACGGTTTTAGGCCGTTGGCCATTATAGCCACGGTTTTCGGCCATGGCAATTAAACCAACGGTTTTGAGCCGTGGCCAAGCGTTTTGGTGTAGTGTATAGCCACGGTTTTTATTTTTTTAGCCACGGTTTTAGACTGTTGGCCATTATAGCCACGGTTTTTGGTCGTGGAAAATAAACCAACGGTTTAGAGCCGTGGCCATCTCCCTGTAGCTAAACAGGCATTTTGGTATAGTGTCCATCTCGATCTTAGCTTGCCAGGATGAAGATGAAGTCGTGAGTCATAAAGATAGACTCGTTGATTAGGCTCGAAATGTTTCCTCAGAATTTGCTTATCATGAGTCGTTTTCATCTTTGCCTTGTATATTCGGGAATTGTCATAGGCATCATTCCGCAACTCCTCAGTTTCAGCTAACTGAAATTTCCGCTGAATACCTGCATCATTGATGTCAAAGTTAGTGCTTTTTACAACCCAATAAGCGCGATGTTCTAACTCAACAAGTAAATGACATGTTTTGCCATATATAAGCCGATACGGAGACATCCCAAGAATTGTCTTATACGCGGTACGGTAAGCCCAAAGTGCATCAGGAAGGCGCAAGGATCAATCCTTCCTATCAGGATTCACCATCTTCTCCAAGATTTTTTTCACTTCTCGGTTCGCCAGCTCGGCTTGGCCATTTGTCTGCGGATGATAGGCGTTGGCGACCTTGTGATGAACTCCATACCTGCGCATCAAAACCTCAAAAAAGCGATGACAGAAATGAGTCCCCTGATCACTAATAATGGCTCGTGGTGTACCGAAATGGGATAATATGTGTTCTTTTATGAACCTGACAACAGTGTTGTTGTCATTGTTCCGGCATGCCATAGCCTCTACCCATTTGGACACATAGTCCACTGCAAGCAAAATATACAAATATCCAAAAGAAAGATGGAAAAGATCCCATAAAATCAATCCCCCAACAATCATATATCTCAATGACTAAGATGGGGTTAAGGGGCATCATGTGTCTCCGGGACAATGCACCTAACTTCTGGCATATGTCACAAGAACGACAAAAATTGTTAGTGTCCTTAAACAATGTAGGCCAATATAATCCAGACTGTAAAAATTTTGCAGCGGTCTTTTTTATAGAAAAATGGCCTCCACAAGCTGCATTGTGACAAAAATGTAAGACACTTTCAATCTCACCTTCAGGGATACAACGCCTCATGATTTGGTCGGGGCAATACTTATATAGATAAGGATAATCCCAATAAAAATTTCTTACCTCGACCAAAAATTTGCGCTTATCTTGAGCACTCCATGATGATGGAACTTCACCGGAAACCAAGTAATTAACAATGTGTGCATACCATGATACTTGAGTGACTGCAAATAGGTGTTCATCAGGGAAGTCATCATGGATGGGTGGGCCATTGGCAGAGTCACTGAACTCGAGACGAGACAAGTGATCCGCCACAACATTCTCGACCCCCTTCTTATCTTTTATAGTTAGATCAAATTCCTACAGAAGTAAAATCCACATAATTAATCTTGCCTTAGCATCCTTTTTATAAATAAGAAACTTAAGAGCCGCATGGTCAGTAAAAACAGTGATAGGTGTACCAATCAAATAAGCACGAAATTTATCTAAAGCAAAAACTACAGCTAGCAACTCTTTTTCAGTAGTCGAATAATTCTTTTGAGCGTCATTAAGTGTTTGACTAGCATAGTAAACAACAAAGGGCTTCCCTTCCCTTCCCTTTGTTGTCCCAAGACTGCCCCCACAGCATAGTTGTTTGCATCACACATTATCTCAAATGGTAAATTCCAATCCGGTGGCTGCATGATGGGGGTAGAGGTGAGCCTATTAATGAGTGTTCGAAAGGCGTCATCATACTCTTGTGTCCATTGAAACACGACGTCTTTGACCAGGAGGCTACTTAATGGTCTAGAGATGGCAGAAAAAATTATGTATGAACCTCCTATAAAAACCCGCGTGTCCTAGAAATGATATCACATCCTTGACACTTTTAGGTGTAGGTAATTTAGAAATCAATTCAATTTTAGCTTTATCAACCTCGATTCCTTTATCAGAAACTATGTGTCCCAAAACTATTCCATATGAAACCATGAAATGACATTTTTCCCAATTAAGCACCATTCCTTTCTCTTCACATCTACTTAAAACAACCTTCAAGTGAAATAAACATGAATCAAAGGAATCACCAAAAATAGTCAAATCGTCCATGAATACTTCCATATATTTTTCAACCATGTCACTAACCAAATGGCATACGCCAAAAAGCAAAATACCAAAAGGACATGTGAAAGTAGTCTTATCCTGGTCCTCTAATTCAATCTCAATCTGATAATATCCTGAATACCCATCTAGAAAGCAATAGAAAGAATGACCAGCTACTCGCTCTAAGATTTGGTTTATGAATGAAAGTGGGAAATGATTCTTGCGGGTGGCAGAATTAAATTTCCTATATTCAATGCACATGCGTCACCCTGTCACTACCTTAGTAGGAACATGCACCCCCTCATCATTAGTCACCACTGTTATTCCAGATTTCTTGGGAACTACTTGAGTTGGACTAACCCACTTGCTATCAGAGATGGGATAAATGATGCATGCATCTAACAATTTTTAGACTTCCTTTTTCACCACCTCTTTCATAGTAGGGTTAAGTCGTCTTGAGGGTCTCTACAGGGGTTAGCTCCTTCTTTTAAGTGAATCCTATGGGAACATATTAAGGGGCTAATACCTTTGATGTCAGCTATAGTCCAACCTAATGCAGATTTGTGTTCACCTAACATATTAATCAATTCTTCTTTTTGTGAGCTATCAAGCACGGAAGAAATAATAACAGGAAAGGTATCACCTGGTCCGAGGAATGCATGTTTCAGTCCCTCAGGCAGTGGAGCTAGGTCAACTTTCGGAGTTTCCACGGTGGATGGTTGTGGTTTATGTCTTTCCTTTGGCAACTCTTCAAAGCATGGTTGCCATTGTCGTCCTCATTTATCCCTTAACCCTGAAACAACAGAAATATCAAAAACATTGTCAGGATAAAGTGAACTCTCGGAATCAAAAATATAAAGGAGGTACTCTAAGGTTTCAGAATCTGCACTCAGGAGCGCCTCCTCTGATATCAGCGTGTCTATCATGTAGGTATGATGACACTCATCATCATCACGTGGTTGCTTGCTAATATTGAATATGTTGACCTCCAGAGTCATGTTCTCAAAAGACAGTTTCATTAGACCGTTCCTGCAATTGATAAGAGCGTTAGCTGTGGCAAGAAAAGGTCGACCTAAATCGGAACTGTAGACTCCATATTAACCGCAGAATGAGTATCTAAAATAAGAAAGTCAACGGGATAGTAAAACTTATCAATCTGCAGCAAGACATCCTCGACTATTCCTCTTGGCTTCTTAACCGATCTATCGGTCAATTGTAGTACCACGGATGTGGTTTTAATCTCTCCTAGACCCAGTCGCAAGTAAATAGAATATGGCATTAGATTTACACTTGCTCCTAAATCCAACAAGGCTTGGCCGAACTCATGAGTCCCCATCTGGCAGGTGACTGTAGGACACCCTAGATCTTTGTACTTGGGTGGTGTCCTCTGCTCAATCACCGCGCTTACCTGTTCTGTCAAGAAGGCGGTCTTTTTGACATGATGTTTCCTCTTGATAGTGCATAGATCCTTGATGACCCTCGCATAAGTTGGTACCTGTTTAATCACATGCAGCAAAGGTAAGTTAATTTTAACCTGTTTCAAGTGTTTTAGAATCTCACCATGCATTTTCGATTTCTTTCCAGTATGTCGTAGTGCTTGAGGAAAAGGAACTGGAACTGGAATGTTCTTGTTGGGCTCATCCTCAGAGATGCTCTCCTTTGCACTTGGGGAGGTGCCTATAGTCGTTGACGAGTTTGATCCATCTAAAATCTTACCACTCCGAGTAGTGATGGCATTAACCTCTTTGACATTCTGAGGGTTTGAAGTAGAGGTTTGTGCCATAAGTTGGCCCTTCGGATTTGCTTTAGGCTGTGATGGAAATTGGCCCCGCTCTTGTACTGTTAATGAACATGTCAGCTTGGTTATCTGGCTTTTGATCTCCTTGCTCACTTCTGCCAACTGTGTCAATGCAACCTCAATTTTTTATTAGTTTTACCTTGTTCCTCTATAAATGCATGTAATGTGTCTAATAAGGAACTTCTGTTAGATTGCGTATTGTATGGAGGTGCAGGCTATGACCTAGGTGGTTGTGCTTGTGAGTGTGTAGGTTGGTCTACTTCGGACCTCTAGCCTAAGTTAGGGTGATCTCTCCAGCCAGAATTGTAAGTGTTAGAGAATGGTGAGTAAGGCTTCTTGTACATCCCTAAGGCGTTACATTGTTCCTCATAAACCCCTCTCATCTCAGTCAAGGTTGGGCAATTCTGTGCGAAATGTTCAACTTCCCCGCATATAAAACAGGAGTCATGTAGCTCAACTCTGGCAACAGTGTGTGTGGGCCTACCATCCTTGGTTACGCTATCCAATTGGGCTCTAAGGCTGTCCTCTTCCCTAAGTTGGTAGACTCCGGCTGAGCGTGTTCTATCCGTGCTCTCAGTAGCACTTGGACCAGTCCAAGTATGAGCCTTTTCAGCCAAGTCATTCAGGTACTCAATGGCCTTGTCAGGGTCCTTTTGCAAAAACTTTCCATTACACACCATCTCAACGAACTGATGCTCTCTACTGGTGAACCCCTCATAAAAATAACTGACTAAACGCCAACTCTCATACCCATGGTGTGGACATGTATTCAAGAGATCCTTGAACCTCTCCCATGCTTGATATAATGTCTCGCTATTCTTTTTGGTGTAGGTAAAATTTGTCTCTTTACACCGTTGGTTTTGTGGTGAGGAAAGTATTTATTAAAAATGTTTGGGTCATCTCCTCCCACGAACCTATAGACCTTGGTCGCAAAGAGTATAGCCAACTCTTCGCTTTTTTCTTAAGGGAAAAAGGAAAAAACCTTAGTCTAACCGAGTCTACAGCCTCAACTTTGTTGTGGAAAGTGGCCACAACTTCCTCGAATTCCCTAATGTGAACATAAGGATTCTCACTCTCTAGGCCATGAAAAGTTGGTAATAATTGTATCATACCCGGCTTAAAATCTAACTTTGGTGTACTTGGTGCAAACATGATACATGATGAAGTAGCAGTGCTCGTGGGGTAGAGATAGTCCTTTAGCGACCGAATATTGTCATCTTCGTGATTACTCATGGTGTTAGAATTAGAAGTAGAACTTAATTTGGTCTCAATGTGTATTTGTGGGTGTTCTAAATTTGGGACCCTAATTAGTCTCCCTAAGTAGTCTCTATTCCAACTCACACTCCCCCAATGTCCTTTTTTGTTCGTTGCAATATTTTTTAGAAATAAATATACTAAAAAAATAAACTAGACCTAAAACCTAAAATAAAAAAATGAACAAGAAAGATAATACCCGTAACCTCCCTTGTAGAATGGCGCTTGTTCCCTGGCAACGGCGCCGAAATTTGATTACGCCCAAACACTACACGCAGTCAATTGCAGTAAAGATTGGGTGTTGATCCCATGAGGAAAAGTGATCTACAAAACAAGGTCTAGGAAGAAAAACTAGCGAAACTAAATGTAAGAAATTCTAGCAATTTTAAAATATGAAATTGAATTTAGTTTAATAAAAATTAAGTTTAGAAAAATCACAAGGTTCCAAGAATCCCTCCTAGATTTCATGCGCCAACTAGTATTGATTCGCTATGATGACTCGATTACGTGTTTCACATCCCAAACAACATAATCGAAAAAATAGTTTTTAATGCACCAATATATTCTAATGTAAATGGATTTTAGATTTCACTTTTTCTAGAAAGCACAAAGGTTTGTCATTTGTGATATCCTAAATTTACGATATATTCGGAGAGAATAACATAATAAAAGATGATCACATATAACTAACCTACCGGAATCAATTGATCCTTAAAAATTCCACACATAAGAAAAGCGTGACTAAGCTTATATGGAGAAGAAAAAGACAACCACCAGAATAATAATCTACGAAGAAGTTGATGAAATCTTTGTCAATACAATAACATAAACTCCTATATTAAATAAAAGTGAAAATCATAAACACCATTATTTATCGTGAAAGCATAAAACGAATCAAATACTAATTAAGTGTGTTACATCTTGGAGTTCACCTCTTCGCCTTGCGTGGAGTTTAGTGACACATGGTGGAGGTGATGGCAGTAATAGCGGTGTGGAGATTCATCGGCATGGCAGCGTGTAGTGGATCAGCGATGCACACCCTGCTTGACAGCGTCTTCACTGTTGTTCTGGACAGCGTTTCCTGCTGTTCTACTGCTGTGTTTCGGCTGTTGTTGCTGTCCTGTGCACTCTACTTGCTGTTCCTGGACAGCGTATTTCTCTCTCTTCAGTATTTGGTTGTTGCATTTATGGTCAAGAGAAACACCTTCTTTGCTGTCCCCGATTCTCTTTTCTGTTGCTATATTTATGGTAAAGAGAAGAACCCTTATTGGCAACTCAATTGGAAACCAAATACCCAATACAAATGTAAACCAACTACAAATTAGAAACCTAATACAAAATGAAACAAAAGGGGTCCATATACAATAGGAAACCAAATATAATTGGAAACCACCCCTTTTGTTTAGATTTTTTTCTAGGAAATGTGGGTTTGGCTATGTTCATCCATATCACTTCTTTGTTCTACCAAAATTCAAAACTAATTTCCTTTATTTTTTTCATTGGTTCTCTTAATCTTTGGCTTGAGTGTCTCCCGCTCCACTTCTTCAATTTGTCTATGAATTTCCAAATTCGCCACGCTAATGCACTTTTGTCATTTAAACTCCAAATCCTACAAAATACAAAAATAAAATAATTAAACTAAAATACGCTATTCGAAACACTAACAAATATATAGGAGGTATATTATGTAATAATTATGTTAACATTATTGGTCCTCGACCTTCCTTGCCTCCCGGGCATTGAACTTTACAACAGATTCCAATTGTTGCTTCTGAGTAGCCCAATCAGCCTCCTTCGAAGCATTCTCTTTAGCAAAAGACCGCAGTTTAGAACACGCTTTAGCCACAGCTTCTTGCACAGCCTCCGCATCTCGACAGATCCGGTTCAACTTTTGTTTGAGTTCGTCTCACTCGGAAGCCACCTCTGCTAGTTCATGCTCAAGGGCCTTCAGACAAGCCCTCTGAGTCTTGGCAACCATGGCTGACTACTCCAGCCTCTTTTCCTTAACCTGCTTCTGTAGCCGCTCAATTTCATAAAGCGCATCTAAGTACAGCGCTTGCATGTGCGATAGGACACACTCCATGGTGTATACCCTCTCACAAGCTGCCTCGACTTCCATTCCAGCAACTGCCACCTGGCTCAAGTTAGACACACCCAGCATAAGGTACTTTAAACCCTTATCCATACACCATTCTAATGTATCCTCCTCGGGTTCTGGAGCGTAATCCATCAGCCAGCTGTGACACCTGCTTATATGCTTCCTCGAAAAATACTCTACATCAACCTCTTGGTGCCAGACTTTAGTGCTCATCCTTACCAAGTCTAGTGCAAACAGGCTTATCAACGAATCAAGATGAAGTTTTCTCGGATCAGGAATCACACCTGCACGATCCTTCACAGTTGCCACTGTTCCCAGGCTCTCATCCGCGACTTTTCCCTTGTCCCGAATAGTCGACCCTTTAGTGCGAGATGGTCTGAGGGGATCCGAAGGGAGATGAGGAAACGAATTATCTAAAGGACCCTCCAACACTTCGAGCTATGGCTTGGAACGAGACGGTGAATAATGCAAGCTGCATGAAACTTGGCCTGCGCCGCCACGACCACTATCAGATAGCACACTAGTGGAACGATCAGATTCCACAACCTCAGGCGGATCTTCATAAGAGCCTTCTACTAGAACAATTCCGCGCAAATCAACACCGGCAGAAGCCGCCATAGCAACCAGCACCAGCCGCTCATTCAAAGCTTCGGCCTGCGCTTCACTAAGATTCGACCTATCTTAAACCCCTGCAATCCGCATGTTATCTTTCTCCCAGTCGGGTACATCAACCTCCGCCCTCACGGACCGGTTAGACTCACGCTCTTCTATCATGGAGCGGGTTGTGCTGAAGGCGATCTAGTTCTAACACGGGACCTCTTTGAACTCACAAAAGAGGCAAGCGTCTCAGACAGCTCCTCCACGTCAGACAGAATAGGAGCTTTGGGCCCAACAACTTTCCTCTTCCTATAAGGGGTCCCATCTTCAAGCTTAACCTGTGATACTCAGTACTGTGTGAGGGCTACGTGCCAGTTGTCCCACAGCCTACTACAGATGAAGTTGGGGACGCTTATGACATCCACCATGTTCCTCGTTGACAAGCAGCGAAACGTCTCTATAGTATTTTGCTCCTCTAGGGTAAGGGGAGTTGTGAGAAATCGTCCTGCGAAGAAACACTCGCAACGATTAGTCAACCTGCAATCAAGCATAGCAAAGTCAAGAAAAAAAGTTACACTTACAAAGCACCCTGACTCTTGTTTGAGCGAACAACCCTTGAACCGGAAGTATTTTGAATCCGCAGGGGACAAGAAGCAATATTTTGCCAAAACTTAAAGTCGTCTGGCAAATTCATGAAGCAGATCGGCGATGTCATCTTACAGATATCATTACCCTTCAATCGAGAAGAAGTCAACAACTGGATTACCCGCCGAGTCACACGGACGCCAGCCTCCTTTGCCCTGATCAGAATGAGGAGGATAATCATATATCCATTAGGCCTCAATTGGGCCAGAGGAATCCCAAGGAGGTTCAATAATTCCCAAATCACGTCCAGAACGGGAAAACACACTCCAATATGAAGCACCCTTGATGCAAGTAGATGAACCCAGCCGGTGGCGACATTAGCCGTGTCACCCTTCAGGACATATAACGGCAGGTCCTCAGGGACCCCAAACTTTGTACGGATTTCAACGAGACCGAGCTCGAAAAGCAACCTGTCTTTGAAAAACTCCAGACCCTTGGCAAAGGTTGCATCATCAAGAATGTCTTGTTGAGCCATGAAGAAGATGAGTAGAGCGGTATCTTCAAAAGCAAAGAAAATAAAATAGTTAGACTCCACAATACGGATGGCCTAAATAGGGAATAGGTTCTCTTCTTCAAGCAACGATTCAAACTCAATCATCATGAATGGTGTATCTTTTCAAAAGATGACTTAGCAAACCGATGTGACGGTCTGCTAACTCGGGGGGAGTATCTAATGATACACAAAAATTGTCACATCCCTGAGCCATACACGGGTCATGATGATCTCGAGGAATTACGGGCCCCAATGTCAATCTAATACTTATCCATCCGAAGTTGTACCAAGCCCGCCTAATTCAGTCAGCCAGATGGACTCGAACTCTTACAGCATGCTAGGCCCACACGTCTCACAGCTATCATCAATACCCGTAAGTTCTACTAAGGCAAGTATCTCGAGGGTCAGCTTCAGACAGGCAATTACAATAGCTCTACATTTCCAACTAGGAAGCAAATACCAGAGTACATTCCACGCAGGGAAACATCATTCTACAGATTGCCATTGGTTTGGAAACTATCTCTCGCGTATCTAGGAGCATAGAGCTAACAGGGAACTTTCCTTCTACAACACGACTCCTAATTAGATAAGGATCTCCACGAAGATCTCCTTCTTAAACTACGCCTTCAATGGCGTGTTAGAACCAGGACTCTTGCACTATAAATAAGACATGAGGTTGGTCAGCTAAGGTACGCTACAAATTCCCTGTTTACAGCATTACACCTTCCTCAGATACCTATCTGACTTTAGCATCAGAGTGTCATCGGCCACCACAACGGTGGTCCATGGCTCACGTGCGTTACTTGTATAGGTCAGCAGGCCAACGGGACTAGGTCAAAGCAAGGAGTGGAAAATGACTGCATCAGCCTGACGGATCTGAACTCTTATAGCATGCTAAGCCCACAAGTCTCACAGTTATCCTCGATACCCGTAAGTCCTACTAAGCAAGTATCTCGAGGATCAGCTTCGGACATGCAATTACAGCAGTTATACGTTTCCAACTAGGAAGCAAATACCAGAGTACATTTCACGCAGGGAAACTTCATTCTACGGATTGCTCTTGGTTTGGAAACTATTTCCCGCGTATCTAGGAGCACAGGGCTAACAGGAAACCTCCCTCCTACTGCACGACTCCTAATTCGAGAAGGATCTCCACGAAGATCTCCTTCCTAAACTATGCCTTCGATGGCCTGGTAGAACCAGGACTCCTGCACTATCCGAATCTGATAACGATAAGGTCGGGCTACCATCCTTCCTATAGCTATTAAAGTCTGTAGGTTTTTCCTGCAAGTTGTCGCTCATAGCCAAACCAAGAACTTGCGCAAAACTACTCCTAGGCTGATCACCTCCTTCATGGCCAGCCAAGGGGGGTTCTCCCTTGGCCACCGATGCAGGATCAATGTAGCCCTAGCCGCCGAATAGCAGTGGCACATGGCCAAAAACTAGCAAGACGACTGCGTTTTTACAAAAACCCTAATCGCCTATCAGAACTATGGTTTTCCATGGGTCCCACTAAAAATTCAACTCCACATAGGATAACACAGTGAGATAGATAATGAAAATAAAAGGAGAAAGGGGAATGTAAATGCTATAGGAGGCAAACCTAGATTTTAAGGGTTTCATATAACTTTTTATTTATGAGTCGAAAGTTCCCCAGGGATAAACCTCACCCGAGGTAGATACGGGATAAGCATATTAAGCTTTATCCGAATAAAAAAGCCCATACCATACCGTGTTGCTTATCTTTGGTCTTGAGAAAGAAGTAGTTTTTCTCCTTGGGAGCAACAGGGGTGAGATTGTACTATAAATGACCGAGATACCAAGGCGTAAGAAATTATGTTGAAAGCACAAATGTATAGCCAGAAGTTCTCGATCCTCTAACCAGGAACGATCTTGTTATGGTTGAGTAAGCGGACAACAAGTGGCGAGAAAGGTTAAGATCGGTATGGATTTGCTCAATATAGGCATAAACCCTGTGTTGTGATTATTTCTAGTGGCACGGATATAGAGATTCTAAATGCCATTTAAAGTTTATGCTAGGCGGGAGAGATGACCTTTTTTCTCCATAAGGACATGGTGGGATAATTGAACTCTCAGAGATCCTCATTTATTAAAGTGGATACTGGGACAACGTTCGAGGAAAAAAAAAAGGTGAATGGTGTATTCCATATTGAACTAAAAAGAAAGGGAAATTACCGAGAAGGGTGAAAGTTACCTGGGAAGAAAATGATTCTTCCGAATCGCTACGGCTGTGAAAAAATGAAGATTTGTAACGACCAGCAAGCTATATGAATAGGAAGAATTAGAAGCATTCAGTCATAGCTACGATAGAAGGCAACAATTTGCATTACGAGGTAGCTTTTATTAGGAAAGAAAGATATATGGTACATTGTATGTAACAGAATACAAAAACAAGGAAGGAAACAAATCAAAGACTGGGTCGGTAATCACGTTGATTGATTGAAAGAAAATAGTATAAACATAAGAGAGTGGCGAAGAGAAAAAGACATCTGAAACTAGAGTGGAGGAAGGCATACAGAAAACAAGATTAGGAGAATATGAAAGATTGTAAAATTACTGTGAGCTTTCCAAATAATTCTCCCGGATAGGGATGGCAGTGGGGCGGATTTTCACGGATATCCGCCCCACCCAATCCGTTTGGGGCGGATTTGGATATGGCTGAATGGGTTTTCGGGTGATTTTGGGTATCCAAAAAATATTCGTTCACTATTCGGGGCGGATACGGATTTGGCCACATCCGCCCCGCGGATATCCGTTTATCCGTTTATTAGAAAACATTACAATAATACCCTTCCCATATATAAAGGGATTAAACCCTTATCCCTCCCTCACACGCCCGTCTCTCCTCCCTCTCTGCCTCTCACACTCACACATCTCACACACACAGAGACACTCGCAGCCCTCTCTGCCTCTCACACTCCCACAGAGGGATTCGAGAGTGAAGAGCCGAAGGCGCACAGGCCGACAGGCGGAGGACCACAGCGAAGGCGGAGCCGTCCGCCTCTTCTTCTCTCTCACAGTGGAGCAGCGAAGGCGGGGGTCGTCCGCCTCTTCTTCTCTCTCACAGCCAACGCTCAAGAGTCAAGGCAAAGCTTGTCCGCCTCTTCTTCTCTGATCTCTCCCACAGGCTCACAGCGAAGGCGAAGCTCAAGCTCGGCCCGTTGGCCGCCTCTTCTCTCTCATAGCGAAGGCGTCGTCGTCCGGTCGTCTTCCCTTCTCCTTCTCCTTCTCCTTCTCCTTTAGATCCAGATCTCCTCCTTTAGATCTAGATCTGCGATCTGATCTTTGATCCAGATCCGATCTCTTCTTTGATCTTAGATCCAGATCTGATCTTTGATCTTAGATGCAGATCTGATCTTAGATGCAGATCTGATCTTAGATCCAGATCTGATCTTTGATCCTTGATCCAGATCTGATCTTAGATCTCTGATTCCAGATCTACGATCTCTGATTCCAGATCTACGATCCGATCTTAGATCCAGATCTGATCTCTGATCTTTGATCTTAGATCTGATCACATTTGATCTTAGATCAGATCTCAACAGATCTCATCTCACTGATCATTAATTCAGCAGATTTTTTTTGTAATTTTTAATTTTTTATACGAATTCTTTGTAATTAATTCAGAATTTTTTTGTAATTAATTCAGAATATTTTGTAATTAATTCAGAATTTTTTTATTGTTTTTGTACGAATTCAGAGATTAATTTTTTAATTTTGTTATAAGTTTGTGCGGATTGGCGGAGCGGGGCGGATATCCGCTCATCCGCACGGGGCGGTTATGGATTTAGGAGTAAAATTGTAAACGGATTGGCGGGGCGGGTCGGGGATCCGTTATTACTGACGGATCGGGGATGGATTTGTTCAAATCCGCCCCAATCCGCCCCGTTGCCATCCCTACTCCCGGACTTGTTTCCTTTGCTTACTTGTAGTTAGAAGCCCTTTCTTCTTAGTTATAACTACATTGGCATCGTACACGTGCAATGCGTGTGGATACTCACTTTTTTGTTTCTATTATTGATGCAAACAATTAAAACATAATTCATTATTCACATGGTTAATGTGCACAAAATGTTCAAGAATTTTGTACAAATTTCATAACTCTTGTACACATTGGCAGTGTAGAAAATGAAAATAAAAAAACAATTTTGATTTATCTCAAATATAATTAATAATTGTTATCTGAGAATTATTTTAGTAATTATTTAGTAATTTTAAATTTAATTTTGTAATTATAAATGAAGAGAAGTTTCAGAGGTAGAGTACATAGAGGGGTACCAATTAATCCAGCAATTCTATAGGGCCTGGGAACCAACCTGGTTTTCCCTGCCTGGGGGGCGAAAATACAATTTCCCCCCCCCCCCCCTCTTTAAACATCTTTTTGGAGAGTGTGTTTAAAAAGGGAGGGTAAAACTGTAATTTCGCCCTTCCCCCCCCCCCCCCCAGGCAGGGAAAACCAGGCCGGTTCCCAGGCCATTAAGAATTTCTGCAATTAATCATATGGAAGGGTTTTTACATAAATTATCAATGTTTGAGGTGTCATTCTCAATTGCTGAATGTTTGAAATTTGTGTTCACATTTGCAATTGATGTTTTTATTAGGGCTATCTCAGGCAAATGAAAATTTGGTTGACTTTTTAATTTACAACAATTCAGGCTAGCTTGTTTGCTGGCCTCTTTTGGGCATTTTCTTGATTTTTTTACAATTTCACCCCTTCTATAAGTGGTGTTTGTGATTGTGTTTTAAAGAAGATGGGTAAAAATGTAAAAAAAAATAAAAATAAATGCTCAAAAGATACTAGCAAACAAAACTGATTAGACTTACTCTAAACTTTATGAAAAGCATTTCACTAAAAAGTGACCAATAAGACACTTATTGTTTCTTGTCTTTACTTGAAGTGACCCTATCCCATCCAAGACATTTAATTGATTTTAGAGGGCATTTTCAGCATTTCAATAAAGGGTGTTGGGTGCTGAAGACACTTATTATTATTTAATTTTTTTATCCCTTAACCTCTCCAACCTCAGATGCAATCGGTTGGATTTTATCCCGTGACTTAGTGATATCATCCGCCACTGCTCAACCACTTAGTCATCACACCTTTGACTGTTGAAGACACTTTACTATCCTTTTGGCTCTACATTATATTAGTAGATAGTTGATTGTTTACTAGGTGGGGCTCTTTTTGATATTATATTTATTTGTATTGCTCAAGAGTATGGATGAGCATTTCAGATCAAAAACCCGGCCCGACCTTGAATCGGATCAAACAGGTCGGCCCGGTTTGGATTTTTAATATTAATTTAATAGTTGGTCCCAAAGCCCGGCCTGACCCGGAATGCTCGGTCCAGTTCTCGGTCCTAATTCTCATAACCCGACAGGTAGCCGACCCGACCCGAGTGTTTAAAAAATAATAAAATATAAATAAATAATGTATTTTTTCTCAATGGTTTTACACTTCTATTCACATTTTCACATAGACACAGCCTCATTACTCTTCCTCTTAGCAGAATCGCAGACTCCTCCTTCTCTCAGCTTCTCCTCTTCGCTCTACGCTGGAGAAGGCGGCTCGAGTTTATGATGTTGCATCGTTTTCCATTCATGGACCCTCAGCGGTGCTCAATTTTCCATAAACACCACCACCAACACCACATTCATCAACATAACAACTTACAACTGGTGAATTGGAAGGAAGAATTGGCATCTAGATACTCACACGAAGCGGAAGACACGAATCAGAAGGAAGAATTGAAAGGAATAGGAGATGATTCATCATCAGCAACTTGTGTGAATGGAAATAAGGTTCCATGGACAGCCGCACATAGATGATGTGATGATATGTTGTTGGCTTTTCATTAAGAAAGGTTAATAAACAATCTTGTGATTTGTGTGGTGGTGGGGTGTGGGGGAATAAATAAGTTATTGTTTGCAATTTCAAGATGCATTTGTATAAAGAACAACATGCAATTTATATGTTTTATATTTTTTTTGTTACACTATCTGAAATGAACATAAAAGTTGGGTTTAAAATAATTGGAATCAAATATGAAAAACTGGGCTGAAAACTATTGAGCTGAAAATTTTGACCTTTACCTAAATCGGCCCGGACCGGCCCGAAATTTTGGTTAACCGAAAACCTGATTAATCGAGGTCACTCAGCCTTTCGGTTAACTGAAATTTCAGGTCGGGCTCGGTCCTTAAAATTCTGATTTTAAAAATTCGGTCTGGTCATCGATTTGAGCTATACGGTCCAGTTAACTGACCCGGACCACCCCTACTCAAGAGTAAGTCTAGCTAGCAAGGTTTGGCAGTCATTTTTTGGCCAAGTCTTGGTTTTTTTTACACTTTTTACACGTTTTCTTTAAAACACAACCACAAACACCATCTATAGAAGGGATAGAAGTGTAAAAAAAACTAAGACTTGACCAAAAAATGGCTACCAAACAAAAACGAAGACCTCAATCAAAATCAAGATCCAGTCATCAACCAAGACTAAGACCTCAGCCAAGATCCAGATCCAGCCATCAACCAAGACGAAGACCTCAATCAGTTTCAACCAAGGTATAGTCTTTAGGGTGTGATTCTGTTCAGGGTGTGAGTTTCGATAATAACCCATTTTTACATTTAGGTTTCTGGAAAATATGGAGAAATTTTACATTACGCTTGCATGTGGTGTTTCACATTTTCATAATACGGAAAGCAATCGAGGATACGGAAAGAGACGAATATGGAAACCCATTGAGATTGCTTCCATTGTCTTAGTCCCATCTCTTTCCATATTCATCTCTTTTAAATTCGATAATAACCTGAATTCCATCCCTTTTACATTTAGGTTTCTGGAGAATTTTTTTGGATTTTCATTTTTTAATGATACCCCATTTTTTGGATTTTCAAGTATTGATTGTGGTGTTTCACATTTTCAATTTGTAATGATACTCCATTTTTTTAATACAGGATTTTAGGGTGTTTTTTCAATTTTGGATTTGTAACGATTCAAAATTTTTATGGTTGGCCTGGATCTTTGTTGCTTTGCTGTTTTCAGAATTTTTTTCTAATATTTTTTTTTCAATTGTGGGGATGGCATTCAAAGCATACGTTGTGTATCGTGGTCGTAAACCCAAAGTATACTTGAACTGGCCAGAATGTTTATCTGAGGTATCAGGGTATAGTGGTGCTTTGTATACGGGATTTATGTCAGCCGTCGAAGCATACGAGTCATATGACTTGTGGGTTCGCTCAGAAGAGAAGAGAAAAGACAGGGAGGCAGTAAACAACATTGAAGATGTGAAAGTTAACGATCATGTTTTTGTCGGTAACGTTCGTGTTTTTGACGGTCAAGTCGATACAGTAAATGATTGAAGAAATGACACCCAAGAGAACAACGATCCTTGGGCTTTTACGTGGGACTTAATCAATGCTTTATTAGTAGTAATTATTATGATACTTGTACTATTTTTTCTGAAGCTCTTGGCCGAATGATGTGTAATGTAATATGTACATAAATATGTAATATGTGAAGATATTTGGTAATCCAATCCAATTTGTGTTTCCAAGCACCCCCTTTACTTTATTTTGATAGATAACTCTCTAGAAGCAGTTTGTAGTTTGGCATCCCTATTTTGCCATCTATTATACTTGCTAGCTAGTGCATGAAAAACACTCAAAATGTTTGATTAATGTGGGATGCATCCATACGGTTAACAAAATTTGAAACCCAAACTGCATAATGTGGGATGCACAAAAGCTCGACAACACATTGCCTTCCAATGGATCTTGGAAACAAAGCATTTGTGCTTTGGACCGATGCACAAAAGCTAACCTCAGCTTTTACCTTGTTACTATGTAACTTGTTCAATGACATTATAACATCAAACTCTTCAAGCTCATTATTTGATCACATTAATGAATGATGTCGATATCAAAAAATAATTGGGAGAGTTTGTACGTACGCATTCTCTATTCTTCCGCCGAGGCCTTAAAGCAATTAAAACTCACACCCATGGCCAATATTGTAAAGACTAGTATTGCAATTCAAATAAAAAAGAAGTCCAAAAATACTAGTCCCGGACAAGCTTATGAGCAAGGGTTGAAAAGTTCAATATTTTTTCATAAAAGGAGCTAGCTAGATATAATAGCTCATTTGATCATTCATCCCTTAGCAAGATACATCAGTGACATACTACAGAGAAAACCAGATACATCAGTGACATACTACCGAAAACCAATCGCCATATTCGTAATCATCAGGGTCATACATATGTTTTTCTGCAATTTCTAGCTAGCCAAGAGTCATGTTGCTTCAAAAATACTAGCCAATAGTCTTGTTGCTTCAAAAATTCTAGCCAAGAGGCCTACAAGCAATTATCCCGTTGCTTCATTTTCTACTATTAAAGATGCAAATGGGTTCCTGCAACTGAATTCTCCTTATTAGTTTAAGTACATATTCACTCCTCTAGCAAGTACATACAATTCTAGCAAGTAATGCATATGCTTATTATGTTTAAAGGGATATGAAGAAAGAAACTTATGTACATATAGAAATACATTAACTTTTCTTCTCTCTGTAGTATTACTGATTTATGTTTGGTTTATTGTTACAGTTAATGGAGCATATAAAGTATGTTACCTACACGGAAGAAGAAGAGAAAACAATTGGTGTACTTGACCCAATTAAGAATCTCCTCACACACATTAAAAGAAATAAAAACCTATATACAATAAAGAACATGCCATTTATAAACTTACAGTGACTGCCACTGATCTGCAACATTTTGAATTCACAACGACCTATAGTAAGTTGTTCTGCTCCATGCGTCAGCCCAAAAGACATTTCTCAACCTCCCTTTATCGTCCAAATCCATCATATAAAATAAATCGGCATTGTTAGCTTGCATTTTTTGGAAGTAGTTATGAAGGGTCGCCGCATCCTCCTCACCAAGTCTCAACCTCTTCATTCTATCCAGATAATTGTAACAATCTTTCTGAGAAAATGACACAATATCATGACCACCAGCTTCAACTACACATGAAGAAAAACTCTTACTTGGCCTAATACCCGCCGTATCATTATAATCTAGCTTCTTCTTGACATACAAGCTCATAACTATATTTTCGGATAAAATCTTGATTTTTCAGGGCTCAAATCATGTTTGTGATCAAGTGTTACTCTTGTCACTAACAATGTTCCATCAGAGCGTATTTGAGCTCTAACCTTAGCCTAACATCCACATTTACCTGTACCGCGCAATTTTACAACACTTTTTTATTCACTTTTATGCTGACCAGACCGACCACATGCAAGCGTAATGTATTTAAGTTTTCCATATTCATATCTTTCTGTATTCCTTACTTTCACTGGAAATCCTATTTTATTACCATAATCATGATAATAACATTGATACTCATCAATGTTGCTGAATTCCATCCCTTTTATAGGATCCCTTATCTCTTCTAAATTTTCTTCCTTCTCCATCCATTCATTATCTTCTATACTATCCATTCCTGAAATATGTGTTATAATACACAACAACCATTATAACATAAATTCACAGCTAATAGCCCTAGTACTATTACCTTGTATAGTCTATTTTAGGGAACAATGCTGCAACTAAGGATTCACCAGAGTTGTTATACAGGTAGTTCCGGCCAAATAGACTATACAATAGAAGTACTATACAATACAAGCTAGTGACATAATGTATCCTTAAACAAAAATTCTATGAAATAATTACTGAACTGAAATAATTACAATACAAGTAAAACATGACACTAATTAACTGAAATAATTTGAACTTCTAATTACTTCAATGTTGAGATATTATTGAACTGAAAGAGTTACCTTTATTCGGATGGAATCGAAAGAGTTTGAGAAGAGCTTCGAATGATGGAAAGCAACACTGAAGATTTAATTTGATTCTTTTAGAGATGAATATCAACATGAGGAAAGTAACAAATTTTTGTATGTGAATCAACATTGTATTACATATTTAATCACACTACAAGGTACGTACTCTTCATCATTTGGAAGAGGAGACATTGCTAAACTTCACAAGCGGCAGTTGAAATTTTCACATCTTGGTTGTGAAGAGTTTTACCACCGTGTGAAGGAAAAAAAACATCTTGGTTGATGTAAACAAAGAATAAAATCAAATTTAGAAAGGCATTTCCTTGTTGCACTCGTATTTTTCTTAAAATTGCTCAATCTCATAAGACACCTGACTTATTAGTGATGAATAAGAAAACCTCATGTATTTGATAAATGAGTTTGGTGAGATTTGTTTGTTAGATGTGAATTATTAGGGATAATTTGAAAGGGTACTATGAATGTGAGAAGTGCAATTTGAAATTAAACTTGTGAATAAAGTATATTATGAGAGATTAATAGTAATTGAGGTGCCTCATAACGAAAAAGATGTTAGTATATACTAGAATATTTGCTTCTAGCATAGTAACTTGATTTTATTTTATTTTTTATGCCAAGTTGCATTGAGATTTTTTTCTGAAGATGATAGCTTTTTGTTTGTGTTACCATTGTAAGTTCACTTTGTTTTCATTTGTTCATTGAAATTATACAATCAATAATAATAACATTTTAAAACACATTATTTTTTACTGTATATATTTCCAATCTCTGTGGGTTTTAGGCAGTATTGATGGCGATGGGGACAAATAGCTATACCCCATGATCCACGTGTATCTATGAGATTGTCATAGGGCACAAATTGTTGACGCTATTGAGTTTATCTTCTGATGTGACCCACAATTGTGCAAGAACTATTGGGCCTTGAATTATACCATGGCACCAACAAAAATGTGATTTATCGCACCTATATTCCTCGAGTTACACACATCTCCACTTAGAGGTCACGAAGAGGGTGTGAGTGCATATATGTCAACTACACGATGGTCAGTGCTAAGACTATGATGTATCAATTCATGCAAGGACGGGATGGACCTCATCTCGATCCCATATTTTCGAGACGTAATGAGCATAATATAGAATAATATTAACTAGTTTGCAACTGTTGCATCCTAAACCAATATTAAACACTGACGAACAACACAGGTTTTGATTTCTTTATACATGTTCGGCTTGGCTCTTATTTTTGTATACTTGTTAACTACACACCACAATTTATCTGCTAGGTTCTAGCTCTGATTTAAATGAATCTCAACCATCCGATGCAATTAAGAATTCACAACACAATTAATCAGAAACAAATTTGAGATTGTTTTATCACAATTGGCCACTTAATGAAATCATTGTGCTAGAGAACGAAACAAAATTGTAAACAAGAAAATGTCGAACTGCATATTCAATGAATGCATGGGACAATTTAAAACACGGTAAATTCCTCTATCTCAAAACACCAATGTTTGGATAGAGGTTATGAAACTACAAGGCATACTTTTCTTCAAAGCTTGAACACGTTCCTCAACAAAATCTAGACAATTTTTTTTTTTGAAAACATAGCAAATCCAGACATCCTAATCGATCTGGGGTTCAGGGTTCGGTCGATTATGTTGTTGCGATGGTTCTGTGTGTGTAGTCGATCAATTTGATGGCAGCAAGGGTGTGTTTGGGTGATCGATCAAGTTGATGGTGGCGACTAGGGATGGTCTGTGTATTGCTAGAGGAGAGGTTGATTGGGAGAATGGGGACGATCGAAAGGTGTGGTGGTCTGCAATCAATTGTGCATGAGAGGTAGGGAGAGAAGGGGACGATCCAATTGTGCATGAGAGGTAGGGAGAGAAGGGGACGATCGAATGGTGTGGTGGTCTGATGTCTAATGTGCGTGAGAAGGAGGGAGATAGGGCTATGTATTAGGGGTGCAACTGGTGAGAGAAAAAGTTTGTCCAATCTTACAAGTTCAAAGTTCACAAGTCTTAACCCAACCACCTAATACTTAAAATAAATAAATAAATTGACGCGATGGCATGGGCGGGATTGAAAACCTCCATATGATCCTATCCCATTCTAGATTGGGACAGAACGTGATCGGGGTCGCGAGATGAGATGCGCACCCCTAATGCATCTATCTTCAAAATTGTTATGACGTCTAGATTGCTATGATGCCTTAATTGATGCATGTATTTCTAATGGAGTTTGCTACTTAGTGCGGTGAGGTAAAGAGTGTTGATTTAGCCACCTATCCTTCATTTTACTTTATCTCAATGTTTTGTCAATGATGATATTACATAATTATTTGTATTTGAATTTAAGTTACGTTATTATAATAAAAAGTTTAATCACCATTGTTTTATTAATTAATCTATCAACATATGCAAGGATAAGCCTCTAGTTTTTCAGCTACAAGATCCAATGTTTGAGGTGCCTTAACACAAATGGGACCTTAGTTGCATCTACTTCCTAGTATCCAGGTTTAAAATCTTGTGGAGATTTCGATCTATACATGCCTCGCAACATGTAGGATACGAGTGTTTCAAAGAAATACTTTGATGAACTTTATTAATGTAATATTTTAACCCATACTTTATGGTGTACTAGTGTATCAGCCGTGTTGTTGGCACAACCACACACATTCCACGTATGGCATGGGTACCATGTCATGTCTCCTTGTTCCATGCATTTGGCACTCCCCATCATGTTTGTTCTATTCAAATTAAGCGTAATTATCAAAATCTAAATCACTCAAAACTTTTAGGTAAGAATTATAAAAAGTTTTATGATTATTTTTTATTTGAATGCCATCATAATATCATTTGTGATACAGCCAATTTTCGCTTCCTACTTGACCTTGACCTACTGACCTGCACAAGGAACGCACGTGAGCCACGGACCACCGTTGTCACTCCGATGCTAAAGTCAGACAAGGATATGAGGAAAGCTTAAAGCTGCAAACAAGAAATTTGTAGCGTACCTTTAATCACCAACTTTCTATCTTATTTATAGTATTGGAGTCCTGGTTCAACCAGGCCATTAGTGGCGTAGTTTAGGGAAAAAGATATTTCTGGAGATCCTTCCCTAATTAGGAGTCGTCTTGTAGAGGGAAGTTTTTATGTTAGACATGTGCTCCTAGATATGCAAAAGATAGTTTCCAATTAGAGTATTCTCCATAGGTGGAAGTTTTCACGTACGACATATACTCTGGTATTTGCTTCCTAGTAGGAGACAAGTACTGCTGGCTTGCTCGTCCGAAGCTGATCCCCTAGATACTTGCCTAAATAGGTATTACAGGCATTGGGAGTGGCTAAGAGACATATGGGCTTAGCATGACGCAGTTATTTAGGTCCATCTGGCAGACTGCACTTCGCGAGCTTGACGCCACTTGGGCCAGATCAGTGCTAGACTGATGCTTGGGCCTGTTTTTCCTAGAGATCATCATGACACGTGTACGGTGTAGATGAAAGGACGTTTCGGTGTATCATCAGCTACTCCCCCAGAGTTAGTGGGCCATTGTATCAGTCCAATAAGTCATTTCTCGAAAAGATACGTTGCTCATGATGATCGAGTATGAACCATTACTTGAGCGTCATGCTTCATTAATTATGCATACGTCAGTTTAGTGGAAAAAAGGCAGGACATCAATTTCTCTTTAGATAGCCCTTTATGCAGAGTTTGACTCTTTCATTTCTTCATTTTTAGTGACTCCGCTCTATTCAGCTTTTAATTGATTTCTTGTTCACTTTTTCCATGCCTCGCAAGAATCAACTTGACGATGAGCTTCTTGCTAAGGGCCTCCAGTTCTTTGAAGATATGTCGGCTTCCGAATCGAGTCTGGCTGAGATTCTGAAAATGGGATCCCTAAATACCTGCAATTCTACACATTGAGTGATGATCAGACGCCAATGTTTCCTCCGAAAGGATTCATCTACTTGCACCGTGGCATGTTTTAGACGAGTGTCCATTTTTCTGTGATCGATGAGATATGGAGTTTTAAGAAATTCCTTGGTATCCCTCCTGCCTAGTTGGTACCGAATGGGTACAGGATTGTTCTCTTTATATTGATCAAGCCAAAAGACACTAGTATTCGGGTGACTCCGAGGGTGATTCAGTTGTTAACTTCTCCTTGATAAAACAATCACGTCGTGTGTGAGATGAAGTTGCCGTCTTGCTTAGAGAAACTGCTGGAGGCTTCAATTCTGGCAGAAACACTGCTTCCTAGCTTCTTCGGACCCGAAGTATTTCGAATTCAATGGTCGCCCACTTGAGTGGGAGTTCAGGCCACTTCATAAGTATAATTTCGTCATTTGCTTCCATTTTTCCGATTGTATATTGATCTTCACGTATGTTCTTTGTAGGGAGGTTCCCCACTACTCATCTTTCCTCGGAGGAGGAAGCTGTTATGATCAGCTGCCAAGGATCACAGCCACAGGAACCACTCGAGCCCACAACCGGAGTCAGTTAATGGGCTCTCATTGGGCCAACTTCAACAGCTTGTAGCGTCTAGAGCGTCTTGAGCCACTTCCTCTCAGCTGGCTCTCTACTCGCTGGCTATCCATGTTGGGCCCAACTCACTCCACAGACAACCCTTCTTCAACAAGCCCAATTCGTGCTAGTGAAAGCACCCCAATTCGTCCTCCATCTTTAGGGACAAGCTCCGGTCTCCAAGTGACCCCGATCTATACATTCACAACCACTTGTTCTACTTAGGCAGCAGTTAAGTCGGCCAAGGTCCATTCTGTCCCTATTCCAGCTGAGGCAACCATGAAGCAACCTGTGATTTCTATTAGGCCAATGGTTCAGGGCTCTCCCACAGCTCCTAAATGCTCTCAGAAATCTGTCTTGCGATCCAAAAGGGCTCTCCCCCATGATCACACTGTCTCTAAATTGGGTGAGCAAGACACGTCTTTCATTGTTCCTCTTGCAATGAACAGAGTCCAGATTGGAGAAGTAAAAGCGAGCAATGTGGCTAAAGTTCGTCGTGAGGTGGCCTTACAGTTGGGGAAACGTAAATTCTCACAAGACTACGATTTCTGCTCGGATCCACATCAACACAGGAAGCATCCTTCCTACCAACAGAATTTGCTTCAGGATGCTAAATTTTAACGAGACGCCTTAGTTCCCTTGTCTTCTATGACTTCATCAGGACCAACAACTTCT
Organism: Berberis vulgaris; assembly: GCA_963556465.1. Lineage (NCBI taxonomy): Eukaryota > Viridiplantae > Streptophyta > Magnoliopsida > Ranunculales > Berberidaceae > Berberis > Berberis vulgaris. The sequence goes on from OY747134.1 coordinate 58,226,675, forward strand.
TTCAAGCTCCATCTTCCTCACTACCACAGTTTCTGGTCATGTTATTGGCTCTTGAGTACAAACAAACATTCCTAGCTTGGTTTCTCAGGTTCAGGTTTCGGCGACCACCTCGGACAAGTCGCCCTCGTCACCATGATACTTTCCTAGAACATCAGAAGCGTAGGGTCTCCCAACAAGTTCCGAAATATAAAGACCCTTTCCGTTCAGTCCAATGCAGATATCCTTTTTTTGTTTGAAACAAAGGCTAATATGGATTGTATCCGCCAAAGGCTTGACTTCCGATATGGACTTGCAGTTCCTGCGCTGGGACAGTCTAGAGGTATAACTCTCTTTTAGAAGGAAGGTATCCATCTCACAGTTTTTTCCTTTTGTAAATACTATTTTAATTGCATAATTTTAGATTACTATGCTATTAATGCTTGGTCGTCTCTCTTTATCTATGACGAACCAAACCCGGCCTGTCGGGTTCAATTCTAGACTACTATGCTACATGTGTACAACTATCAATCCCTCCCAGGGGTGATAATTGGGGATCCTAATGCTATATATAACCCCGCAAACAAAATGGGCGAGGTAACTCCATTTTTTGCTTCTCTCAGCCACTTACGTCGTTTTGTGGATGACAATCACCTTATTGATCTCCGTCTCAAAAGGTCCTAGTTTACTGGATCTAACAAGCGCCAGGACAAACATGGCATCAAAGCTAAACTTGACAGGGTCCTGGCTACTATGGATTGGATGCCTCATCTTCGGATCACAGGGCTATCTCCCTCCAACTGATTGCCCAATCTACTCCTTCTGTAAAGCCTTTCAAATTCTTCCATATGTGGACTAGGGACCCGAGTTGTCGTTACATTGTTTCCCACTCCTGATCTCCCCTAGACAAGGCTCCCCCTTCATTTTTCTCACCACAATCAAGAATCTGAGTCACGCCCTGTCTAGATGGAATAAATCTAACTTCAGAAACATACAAGTTTGCATTCTAGAAACCCGTGCTGCCTTAGATGCCCTTCAGAATGCCCCTTTGTCTAGGAATAATGCTTCTTCTATTTCCTTTTTAGAGGCCCGTCTCGAGGAGCTTCTGGTCCGAGAAGAATTTTTTGGCGCAATAAATCAGGGATATCCTGGCTCTCTGACGGCAACAAAAACACCAGATTCTTCCATCTCTCAACTTTAATGCGGCACAAATCAAACCTCATTCTGCGCCTCAAAGACCAAAATGGTGTTTGGCATTATGAACCGAGGCCATTGGGGCAGGTCCTCACCAATTACTTTTCTAACCTCTTCAAAACTTCCAACCCTTAATCGGCTCCAAATGTTCTTTGACTCTTCCACCCTGTAATTTCTTCTACTGATAATGTAGCATTGACCGTTGTCCCAAGTGGTGATCTCATTAGAGACACGATGTTCTCTTTCAGGAGTCATAAAGTTCTCGGCCCAGACGGTTTCCACGCCTTATTTTTTCAACACTACTGGGACATCGTTGGAGGAGATGTTATTGTCGTGGTTTAGAACTTTTTCACCTCCAAGAGATTTGACCCGAAACTCAATGAGACCTTCTTGGCTCTTCTGCCTAAAGTCAGTAACCCGGCCATTCCTGATAAATTTTGTCCTATAGGCCTTTGTAATGTGATTTACAAGGTAATTTCTAAAATTATGGCCAATCGACTCAAACCTTTCTTAGATAGCATCATTTCTCCGAACCAAGGAGTTTTCCTTTCGATCTATTATGAATAATGTCTCTATCGCCCACGAGACTTTCTTTCAGATGAAACAGTTTAAACGGAAAACTCAGGGCTGGATGACTATCAAAATTGATATGGCTAAGGCTTATGATAGGATTGAGTGGTCCTTCCTTCTACAAATTTTTCGTCAATTGGATTTCTCTAAGGATTGGGTAGATTTGATACACCAGTGTATCTCCACTTCTACTCTCAAAATTATTTTAAATGGCTATCCTCTGGAGCTGATTGCACCCTCCCGTGGTATTAGACAAGGAAATCCCCTCTCTCCTTATCTCTTCATCATGGTGGTCGAGGCACTCTCTCGCCTTTTGTCTCAGGTTGAGGAAAATGGAGTGATAAAAGGGATCAAAATTAGGCACATATCCCCTTCCATCAGCCATCTCCTTTATGCTAATGATCTTCTCCTATTTTGTAGAGCTTCCCTGGCTGATGCCCATGCAGTAAAAGATATTTTCCATCAATATTGCATAGAGTCCGGCCAAGGAGTTAATTTCAAAAAATCCTTTATTTTCTTCAGTATGAATGTCCATCCCAAACATGCCAAGATGATAAATAGAATTTTGGGATCAAAGCCCTTTCATTCGAAAGACAAATATCTGGGATCGCCTCTGTTGTTTTCCAAATAAAAATCCACTGATTTTCAATTCCACATGGATAAAACTCCAACAAACTTGCCACTTGGAAATCAAAAGTTCTATCCCAAGCTGGATGAACTATGTTGATTAAGGCAGTACTCAATTCTATCCCAGTCTATACCATGCAAACTTTCCTTCTTCCCACGAGTCTTCTGAATAAGATTGATTATCTCGCTGGTAATAATGTTTTGTGGAATGGTCACGAACAGGGTCGTGCTAAGCATCTTTGTACATGGGATAAAATCACATATCCCGATCATCTGGGAGGTCTCAATATTCCTACTTCTAGGAACAAGAATCTTGCTCTCCTGGCAAAAAATGTGGACTGCGCTATCATCCCCTCCTTCGCTCAGGTCCCACCTTCTCAAGACAATCTATAACAACTCACAATCTTCCATCTTGTCTTTCTGACCTTTGGACAATCTCACCTTCTTCTTTCTCTTCCTCTTCCCTTTTCCGGAACGGGGATCTCCATATTTTTTTCTTTTTGCGTAGTCCAGTGGTCAGGTATATTACAAATATTTGCATTCGACCTTCTTCAAGGCTTGACCGTCTCATCTGGAACGACGACAAAAGAAGAATATTTTCGGTTAAGAGCACTACGCAAACCTTCTCCTCAGTTAAGGAAGCTAGCTCTTCTTCAAGCACCATTTTTCTGCTCTTGAACCAAAAGTTCTTCGTCATATATGGCACCTGAAAGCACCTCCAAGTGTTATCCTTTTCCTTTAGAAAATTAGTCAGAACCTTCTGCCTACTATGTCCAACCTGGCCATGGTTCATATCCCTATCGAGAATAGGTGTGTGTTTTGTCACAATCACGAAGAGGATGCCATTCATCTTTTTTTCACATGTCCCACCATAAGCCGACTTTGGCAGTTGTTCTTTCTCCCTATAGACTGGCTCTGTCGATCTTTCCAGTCTTCTTCAATCTCAGCCTTTTTCAAATTTGTATGGAAAACAACCAGTGAACACACATCCTCAGAGGAAATTCTCTCCCAGTTTTTGACAATTCTTCTTTCTATTTGGAAAGTCCGAAATAACATCATTTTCAACAAATCCGAATTCAGGGTCATTGATTTCACTTTGACTCTTTGGGCCATGTGGTCAAATTGGGGTTCTCATTGGTTTAAACTAGGGCTGGGCATTCTGAACCGAAAAACCGTATCGAACCGGAAATCGGCTCGAACCGACCCGATCGGTCTGGGCTGTTTTAATATTTTTTATTTTTGGTTCGGTTTTTAGGCCCGACCTGGCGACCCAAATATTTCGGTCTGGTTCTCGGTTCCAGATTCCAGAACCCACCGGTTAACCGGTCCGACCCGAGTTCCACTTAATTTCATTTCATTCATTCCTTTACACTCTACTCATACATTAAAATAATCATTCCACTCCACTTTCATTTTACTCCACTCATTTCATTTCATTCCACTCCACTAATAAATTAAATAATCATTCAACTCCACTTTCATTTCACTCCACTCATTTCATTGCATTTGACCCTAAACTCTCTCTCTCACAGAACACACAGCAGAGAAAATACATACAAGAAAGCCTTCTTTCTACCACAACATGGCGGTGGCCTTCATGTAATCAACAACCTTATACCCACTCAATTGGAAAACGAGATTGAAAGATGGATGAAGGCAACGAATGTTGCACTCCGTATCTTTTCCCCAGTGAACGCAGGCTTTGTGATCGGATCTTCTTCGACTTTTCTTAGGTTGCAGATCTTTCGTTCATGGAGGTTTGTAGGGGTTCAACTATTCAACTTCTGAACTTCGTAGATGTTGTTGCAATTGGAAGTAGATCGCCAGAGAGGTTGTTCAAGATTCTGGATGTGTTTGAGGCCCTAAGAGACTTAGTTCGAAGCTGTGTTTTTGGATCATTATTGTTCGTTTCTTAGGAAAGAAGCTGCGACGACTTGGAAACGTCTTGGTGAAGCAATTAGAGGGATTTTTATGGAATTGGAGAATTTGGTTAGAAGAGACCCTGCTAAGGGTGCAGTCCCTGGTGGTAGACTTCATTCAATTCATCAATGAGGTTGAACTATCAGAGGTTTTTCTGAAGCTCGTCTTGATTTGCAAATGAGAAGAGAAAAGGGCTTCGGGTTTAAACTGAGACCGACCTGGCATGACATGTTGGGTAACCGAGACCCCGGTTAACCGACCTTACTCGATCCGATCTCGATCCTCTATATTTTAGTCTTCAAATAGTCGGTCTGAGCCTCGGTCTTGGATTTTTGAGCCGGTTACCCGGACCGGCCCAATCCTAGTTTAAACCTTCAAATGCTCACCCTGAACATACTATATCAACAATTCCACAAATAGTAAGTTCTGCCTGCTGTGATCAGATCTCCCAAGCTATTCCTGGCCCCCTACTGCTCTTGTAGTTGATAGATTTGATTTTATCTGGAAACAGTTCGAGTTCTCCATATCCCATAGACTCAATAGCCCCCTCTCTTCCATTGCCCATTTTTTGGAGCTGCTCGACCCTGATACAGTGATTGTTAACTTTGATGTTTGCTTCTTTGACCATTGTAAGCAAAGAGTTGTAGGTGTCATAGCAATGGATCTTGGAGGACATGTGCTTGCTATCGTGGCTAGTAGGATTCAGAGACGGGTCTTAAATGGCACAATGGTTGAACTCTTCACAGGCGAGGCAACTCTTATGTTAGTCCAAGCCCAACGGTGGAAATCTGGCATTGTTTTTGGAGATTTTGCAAACTTTCTGAAGATGGTTGAGCATGCTGGCACGTCTTTTGTTTTGGATTGGGCTTGGCGTCCACTTTTGTGTAATGTTAAGCATCCTCTTGCATCACTTAATTAGTTTGGAATGTATGTTTATTAGTAGGGAACTCAACTATGAGGCCCATAATCTTGCATTCACAGCGAGTAGAACCTTGTATGATCTTAAAATTAATATGCATTATGCTTCACCAAAAAACACACACACACACACACGTTCCATACAAAGAAACATCAGTAAGTATACGCCTGCAATTAATTCATATTAGAAATCATGAAGGGAAAAAAACAATATAAAAATGACTTGGAGGCACCTTATAATCCAATCCCAATTCATAGACCTGATCAACATGTGACTAGAACAATCTATAGTTCAAGTTTATTTACCTAATATTAACATAGTGGTAGGGAAACTATTTCGATGCTTATGTTCAAGTTTCATTTACTTGCCATAATCTAAACTAGGTTCTATTGAATTTCTACCAAATGGATCAGGCTCACATTCATTTGGATATTCATTAGCCTCCAGATGCATTCAACATATGGGCACCGATCATAGCAAAGTCAATAATGAATAGCGATTTGGGCCTTACCTTAAAAGACTAAAGCTTAAACTAGATTGGTTATAATACAAATCACTAATATAACTTTCAGCGATACAAACACTAAATTTAGAGTTTGATTGCCTTGCCTCCCATTTCTTTTTTTTCCTTGATCAGCAAAACACCAATGCGATTAATTCTATGAGAAAACTAATGAACAAAAGACACATCTGTCTCCCTCACAATCAATAAACTGCTCCAATATGACTCCTAGTCCTTTTCACCCATGTATCACTTCTAACCTGGTTTCTCTTGCAGTATCTCACACAAATCCATTCCAATAAATACCAAAATACAAAGACAGAGACCGTGTTTCAATGTTTTTGTAGGGACGAATGCCTTCAAACCCTTTTTGGGGTAATTCATGGAAGTTGGAGCAGTTGGTTACCTAAAAATCATATTCCTCTGTATTCTCCAGTTTATGGCTTCCAAATGGAGATGTTACTAGGTCATGGACTCTCATTATTCACTATTCAATCTAATATGACTAGCTTGGCTATAATTCCAACAACATTTCTATTAAACATCCTCCAAAGCAGTGCTTCACAAGAAATTATTGTTGTAGATTACTCCATGACCTAGATTTTAAGTCAAAGCTAAAAGAAAATTTACTTCTCTACTTGGGGGTTATAACAATGCTTCAAAAGATGTTATTGTTGTAGGTTTGCCTTTTGACATAAATGGTTGCAAGTCAAATTAGTGCATGCCAAGAGTAACTTAAAATTGAACTAGACTTAGAAATTGGTAATGATATTATTAGTTAGATTCGGTTTAATATTGGAGAAACAATGATACGAAAACATTATAAACAAATACATTTGTGTATCTCCATTTCTCTTCTTAACAAAGTTCTGGAAATCATTACCTGCAAGAATTTCAGCTTTTGTTCTTCTATTGTACCACGCATTGTCAGAGTTTCCACATTAATTACATTTAGTACGTTAGGTTGTCTGTACCCATCACACACCGATTATTTCGTCTTTCCTATTTTGATTGTTTATTACTTTGCAGGATAAGTTTGAAATTGATATAAGTGATCCTCATGTTATTCTCACTATTGATGACATGATTCAACATCGCCTATGTGATTATCAGTCGAACTTATACAAACATTACAAGATGTTGGTACACGTGAGGAAGCACTTCAGAATGCACCATTAGAAGTTACAATGGATGAATGGAAAGTCCTCTGTGATTGATTTAGTTCAGAGAAATCTCAGGTAAACTATATATATATATATATATTTGTGTGTGTGTGTGTGTGTGTGTTTAAATTACCAATTGTAAAATGATAAAACTAAACATGCATACTCTTATAGGCTACAAATCCTTACATAGAATTTCATTATAATGTTTAACGTTGTACTCAAAATTAAATTCTCAGAATAAGAAAAATGGTGAATTGCCTCACACCTTAGGTTCCAAGTCATTTGTTCGAAGCCTATATGATAAGGTAAGATTCTTAATTGCGTTAATTTTTATAATCACATATCGATCATTACAATGTGTTATAACTGCGCAGCGAAATCCAGAGATTGGCCAAGTACCTAGCGAGATAGATCATTACAAGAACGTATATTTCGAAAAACGAGATAATGGGTTCACGAGTCGGCGGAGGCTAATTGGGTCAGAAATTGACTAGAAATTAAATTATGTTGGTGCTTTTAGTTGTATCTTATCAACTTTTAATTGTGTTATTACAGCAAAATATGGAGCTAATGCACAATGAATCAACTCCAGATAGTCCTAAAAGGAGTGAATTGGAGATCATAATTGAGGTTATTGGGACAAAATCAGGATATGTACGTGGGCTAGGACATGGAGCCAAGCTCATGGTAACTGCTAGATCAAGCTCCAGACGTAGTTTAATGGAGGCAACTGCTAGTCCTAGAGCTAAGAAGGCTGAGAAAGAGAATCAAGAATTACGCAAACGAGTAGATGAGTTGACAAATGAAACCAGTATAAAACAAATTACGATGGAGTTATCAAAACGGGTGGACCAAATGCAAAAGGACCAACAGAAGCAAATACAAAATATGTTTCAGAATTTCATGTCAGGACATACACAGTTGTTTGGAGCCTCACGTAATTCACGATAATACTTTATTGATCTAATTAAGATATATCATTATATTATTTAATTGCATGTGGTTGTATCCGCCAATTATTGTCTATTTTGCATGATTATTTTATCTTGTTTATCATACTACTCAAATGTTTAACTAATTATATATATAGTACTATTAACTAGAGCAATGTGCAAGTTCATCGGTTTTTAGATTTTGCTTGGTTGAATTTGTGACAAGGGTTTGGATTGTTTGGGAAAATCATCCCTATTCTTTGGTCTTCTAAGTATGGGTTCATTTTATTGCTTATTAGGACTCTGATGGATTTCATGTTTGGTTGAAATGGGTGTTGGGTTCAAGTTGCATTCTATCAATGAAAACTCTGCGAAAGAATACATGCATAATGCTCTATTAATGAAATCTTTTTGTTGTTTCATCAGATTGTTGATAAATATTCAATATTGATCGAAGATAAGTCTTACGATATGGCGACAAAAAATTGAAGGAAAATTTATGACCAAATAATTCTTTGATTACAAAAACTTTAAGTGGCATTTTACTATTTTTGATGAAAATTATGTTGGTATTCAATAAATTTCCCTACGATTACTTTCTTGGAAAATGTTCAACTATTTGTTGTTAGCCCAAGTATTTTTCAAGGAACATTTCGTGGTTAAATATATGATGCATTTATTAAGGAATAATTTTTCCATGGTGAATGTATATTGTTTTGCTACAAAAATTGTGTTTCCTTGGTATATATGCTTATGCGTTTATCAACAAGTGTTTTTCCTTGGTATAGGTAAATACCTCTTCCCACAAAAATTACCCTTGAATTTACAAACCATTTTTTGCAACAAAATAAATTGTTGATAAAGATGCTTGATTTTTACCAACAAATTTCCTTGGTAATTGTTAACAGTACCGATGACAACTTTCGTTGATATACATGCATTTTACCAACGAACAAAATTCTATGATAAATGTAGCTACCTTTGCCCACGACAATTTTCCTTGATGATTCTAAGCTTTTTCGAGGAAACTTTCATAGGTAAACAAAAGTTTTCTTGCAACAAAACAATTTGTTGATAAAGATGTTTGATTTTTACCAATGAATTTCCTTGGTAGTTGTCAGTATTACTAACACCATGTTTCCTTGACTTATCAACCGTTTTACCAACAAAAAATGTAATTCCTTGGTAAAAACCTTTAGCTATGGGGATGCCTCCACGAACCCAATAAGGAATTTTTTCCTTGTTAAAAGTTTTTTCCAACAAAATTTTGATTTTTGTCAAGGAATTTTTGTTTTTGAAAAATGCCTTAATTGTTGTAGTATACCTTAAATTAGCTGGTGATATGTAGGTGCGTACTGTGTGTCAAGAGTGACTAGGCCTCAATTGTCGGAGTGGGCCATTGACTCCTCGATGCCCTTTTCATCCCTTAATGAGACGGTGCACTCGATCCGTTTCAACTTGATACTTGTCCAAAGTTTGGTTGATCGGCCGGATCGAGCGTTTGAGTTGGTTGTAGCTTCGACCGGCGTGTCGTGGGCCATCTGGTTGCTAATTCTATACCACCTCAAGTTATCCCTGCGAACTGGGTCCGACGAAGTATTGAATTGAGTGTGCTCTTTATACTTCTTTTTGTACATTTTCTCTTGCTCGTAAACCATCTTCTCAAGAGAAATCGCAGAGCAAAACTCACAGTAGGTACCGTAGTTTATCTTGGGTACCTTTCCTGTCACTTATGAGCCCTCTTCTGAAGTCGGATAGTTTAAGCAAATCTTTATTGTACATCGCATTGGATTTGGATGTTTGTAGTTTGTAATCTTTTGCATCCGCCATTTGTAACATCTTTCCAGTAATCAATAGAATATGTTTGCGTAATTCTCTTTTATTTCTCAAATGAGTGCAAATCACATAAGCTTCTAAGAATTAAACCTCTAAACTGACTACTGAAAGATAGCTAAATAGCTGGATAGATTGACTGTTGGTGAAGAGAGGTTGATCGGACCCTGAAGTCAATTCGCATGGCTCTTGCTTGGATCATAAGTACCTTCGGCGAGTTGTCAAGTTTTGCCTACATCGTTGAGGTTACTAAAGAATGAACCTTGCGCGGGGTGGTCCTTCCACACCCGCTGACAGTTGTGGGATTGCGCTCATGTTTGCGGTGACTTCTTTGTTTAGCAAGATGTCTCGTTGGGCTAGAGGGCGGATCACTCCTTTAACGCTGAAATGTTTTCTAGTGCTAAGTTGAGCCACTACTGCTAGGTCTTTGATACCGTCTGGGAAGAACGACTCCTCCCCAGTTTTTGCGTCTGTTTTCTACTCAACTTGTTTGGCGGGTTCCAGTCATATCTGAGAACATTCTATCTGCTTTAGCGCGACAAGTGTTAGCTCCGTGCCCATTGGTTGGTCCTCGCAAATTGTTCCCTCTGAGTTGTTGGCGATATACTTCACGCATTGATGAAGGGTGGAGACCATTGCTTCCATCTGGTGAAGCCACGGCCTCCGCAAGATGAGGTTATAGGTAGACAGTGTGTCTACCACCATGAAGCCCAGGAACAAGACCTTCCTCAGTTTTATCTACCACAGCTAGCTTTATCTTTTCGACCGAGAAGCATTTTTCTCTGCTAAACCCAATAAGTTAGTAGCCGGAAGGTGTTAAGTTCTCTTCCTTGAGGTCCATGCGGGCCCTCTTTGTAGAATAGGACATTGAAGGAGCTTCTCGTGTCCACCTGGGCCCTCTTTACTTCTCACCTCACAATAGAGACCGAAATGATAAAAGCGTCAATGTGTGGTGCGCGGACACCTACGAGGTCCTTATCTGTGAAAGTCAAGGTCGGAATTGGGCTCTGTACTCGCGAGTAATACACGCGTCGGTCTTCGCTGGTGGGCTGTGTCTGCATTTCAAGGAGTGTTCGCTTTCAGGACTTGTTTGATTGTTCTTCTTCTGATCTAACTCCGTGAAGGACATATATAATGCTTGTGGCCTCTTTTTTTATTTCTTCGATCGCCTCTCCCCTTTCCCTAGTCCGGTCTTGCCTTTTTCTGGAACCCAAGAACTCTATCAGGTTACCCTTTCAATCCAATACTCAATCTCGTACCTTAGACTTTTATAATCGTTGGTGTCGTAGCCACCATCCTTGTGGATGAGTAATACTTGTTGTCGCGTTTGGAGGGTCTTTGCGCTGTTTCTGAGGCCATTTTAGATCCTTCCAATTTTCATGGAATTGAGGACGTCAGTCAAGCTAGAGTTGAGGGGTTATGGTCCTGGATCCGACATAGTTGGAAGATTTTTCTAACCTAGCACGGCCAGATGTCCGACATGATGTCGTTGCGCTTCCGTTTGTTCCTATCTTCGTATTTTTGTCTCTTTCCTTCCTTTCTGTCTCTATAACCAAAGGGTTTCTTTTCTGTTTCAGTTTCCTTCTTGGTCATTCTCATTTCTTCCAAGGTGATGTACTTCTGGGCGTTTTTCAAGAGTTCTGCCATATCAAGGGGGTTCTAAGGTGAGGAAGTCGTAAAATTTTCCTTCTCTTAGCCCCGTGGTAAAAGTCGTAATAGAGGTATCGTCGCTGCAGTTGTCAATGAGCGCTAGCTCGTCATTGAAGCTACGTATTACCTAAGTTTTTCATTTGACTTCTGTCTGGGGGAGAGTATATAGTGCGGGCCCTTCCTAATCCGCTGACTGCCAACAAAGCGTATAAGGAATGCTTTGGCTAGTATTTTGAATGAGTCGATTGACTTTAGCGAGAGACTATGGAACCATGTCAGCGCTGACTTCTTCAGGCTAGTAGAGAAGGTTTTGCACATCACCGATTCAGAACCTTCTTTGAGTGCCATCGTGCTGATAATGACGCAAGTGATCAAAGGGTCATCGGTCCCGTCATAGAACTCAAGCTTCGGAGGGCTGAACTTTTTTAGCAAAGCTTCGTTCATGATGTGGTCCATGAATGAGGGAACATCTAGGTTGTACAACACATCTAGGTCGTGAGCTCTTCGGCGGAGGGGGTTCTGCAAGGCGAAGGTTGTACAACACATCTATGTCTGCCCTAAAAATTGGATATTCGTTGGCCACACCGCCACCTCTAGTCCAGTGAGAATTGGCGGAGGCTTGACTCTCCTGCACGTGCTCTCTGTTGTTGTCTGAAAATTGATATTTGTGTTGCTTCTGATCTCCATCAGCAGGTGGACGGTTATGCTAAGTAAGGATCTCAATGTTTTTAGCGATCTCATGTATTTGGGATGATAGCAGATCCATCATGGGGTCTTTCGCCGCTGCTGTTGGAACAAATATGCGAGCTTGTTCCCCTTGTGTCGTCGGTACCTCTGGAAGCGGTAGTATAGCACCAGTTTGAGCGTTTGGCATGTTCCCCTGGTCTCCATTGTTTCGGGATCTTGTGGTCACCATCTTTCTGAACTCTTAAGAGAGATGATGCCAATACTTTGCTAGGAACTCTGTCGTTCCCACGGACGACACCAAACTGATGCAGTCGATTTTCGCTCCCTGCTTGACCTTGACCTATTGACCTGCACAAGGAACGAACATGAGCCAAGGACCACCGTTGTCGTGGCGAAGGTACTCCTATGCTAAAGTCAGACAAAGATCTGAGGAAGGCTTAAAGCTGTAAAAATGAAATTTGTAACGTACCTTTAATCACCAACCTTCTGTCTTATTAATAATGTTAGAGTCCTAGTTCGACCAAGCCATCGATGTCGTAGTTTAGGGAAAGAGTTTTTCCTAAAGATCTTTATGTAATTAGGAGTCGTCTTGTAAGGGAAAAGTTTTCCTGTTAGACCTGTGCTCCTAGATACGCTGAAGATAGTTCCTAATTGGAGTTTTGTCCATAGGTGAAAGTTTCCATGTATGACGTATACTCTGGTATTTGCTTCCTAGTTGGAAACAAAGTACTGCTGGCTTGCCCGTCCGAAGTTCCCAGAGATACTTGCCTAAGTAGGTCTTACAAGTATTGGGGATGATTGTGAGATGTATGGGCCTAGCAGAACGCAGTTATTCAGGTCCGTCTAGTGGACTGCACTTCACGGGCTTAATGTCGTTTGGGTCGGATCAAAACTAGACTGATGTTTGGGCCTATTATTCCTAGATATCATCATGACACGTGTATAGTGTAGATGAAAGGACGTTTTGGTGTATCATCAATTTGTTTAAATGCTTGATGTTTATTAATATTTTTTTTCTATGGTTTCCAATTGCCACCTTGAATTAAGGATTAACATTTTTAACAAACCTTAAAATGTATCACATGTTCAAAATGAGCTTATAAATTTTCATTTATTTATTAAATAAGTGGATAATGAAATAAAGAATAAAAAATGAGGGGTAAATAATATTATTACTACTAATTTTTTTTTACCGTTAACCTTCCCCACCCTATGCCGTCGGTCGGGTTCGAACATGTGATGTGTGATACCATCCGCCACACCTCTACCAATTCAGCTGGTACACCTTTGGCTATTATTACTACTGTTATTATATTACAAAAAATTAAAAGGTGGTTTTTAAGTCCAAGCCATCTTGTGTTGGACCTTTCAGTGAGCTTGGGTCATTCAAATTGAGCCCTATGGTATCCATCAAAGGTACAGATGCTCAAAGGCTCAAATGGGTTAAACAACATATTATCTTGGAATATCACATTCAAATTCCAATAATCGGGTTCCCTCTATTTCAGCTACTTCACTCTAAAAAGCTTCAAGGCTTCAACGGATAAATGAGAGAGAAACAGAGAGAATGTGTTTTGTAGAATGGAGTAATCAATCTCCCATGGCCATTTGTCTCCAATTGATAAGCCTTTTTCCAAACTCACCAAACCTAACGAATAATTGATTAGGACTGGAGAAACCCATACACATTCTGATCCAAAATCTTGATTTTGCGATTCCCATCCTAATTGGAGACAATTACTTGTGTACAATTGCGATTTTATTTGTGAGATCCCCATGGGTTTTAGTTCTATGGATATAGCTTTCCTCACTACTGCAAATCACTGATCTAGTGCATACATATCTCATCAATATGAATAATACTTGGAAAAAAAAAACAAGGCGAGAGAGGGAACTTGAATGGCAGCCTAAATTCTTGATTTGCGAGAGAGAAGTTTGTGGGAGAGAGAGGCAGTGGCATCAAGGGTTTATGCGCAGATAGAAGTGGTGTTTGTTTGGGAAAAAGTAGATTTATTTAGGATGGTTAATTTAACCTTAGGCCCTCAACCCAAACTCTGTATTACACAAGCAAAGACTGTTGTCTTGAATGGAGACTTGTTTTCGCTTCGATCCAGTTCATTTAAGCTGGTACATTCAATACTCAATAACCCAAAGGCTTATCAATGGTGGGGTACATGTGCTCTGAATAGTCGAGCGAAAACTCACAAAATCCTAATTGGTGATTCTCGAACCTACGACCTCTCACAAGGAGAGTGAATGTCCGACCAACTGAGCTACAATTGGTTGACCACAGGTATTGTTCATTTGGTAAATTTTTGTTATAAAAGTAGATAGGACTTTTAGTTTAAGTCTTTTAAATATCTTAAGAAGCAATTGGTTGTTTTGTGTATTATTTAATTTGTATTACATTGATTTTAAGAAAAAAACCATGAAATACAAAAAAGTTTCCATTTATCTTTACCCAAGTTTTGCCTACGGTGATGATTGAAATTTGGTCAAAGTGTTGGATTATCGTCTTTAGTATACAAGGGATTGTCCTTCGCTCTAACGGGGAAACATTTGTGACGCAGCATAAGCAAGAACAATCTGTAGTTCACCTGAAAATATAAAAACACAAAGGTTATTTGAATAATATTTTTGAGCAATACATGAGAGTAATTTAAAGACCTAACTCAACCTTGGATTATCCTAGTAGCCTTTGGAAATCCAATGTCTATTAGGAAATAAACTATAATCCTATTAGAAACTAAACTAAAATACTATTTGGAAAATATAAACTTAAAAAATAGCAAAGTACTGTTTTAGAAACCTAAACGATCTCAAACGCCTAAAATCCACCATACTTTACGACATAGCTGTGAGTTGTACCCGTAACGTCATTTCCCTTTACGAAAAGGTATTGCATGCCTTATTCCGAGTTCAAATGCCAAATCTGTAAATTTCGGTTACGTCATTTTGTCTTTCATTCATCCATTATGTCTTTAGTTAGTCATATTTCGTACATCAGTCCGTTCCATTTCAAAAGAACTCGACCCCAAGTTATTGTCAAGATAGAGAGCCCCATTCTCACGGATCTCATACAAATCAGCAACATTAAAAGTGTTGGAAATTCCCATGGAATCAAGCAAGTCGATGACAAAACCCTTCACAAAGTAACCATAAAACTTTGTATCATGATGAAAAGTAATAGATTTAGGAACTCCATGCAAACAAACAACCTTCCTGAAAAACAGTTTGGCTATATTGGCTATGTTGGAAATAAGTTTTTCAAATTCTCGCAACAGCTGTTGCACTTCAAGAGGATTTGTTTTTTCTTCTTTGTTTGTTGCCAACAAATCCCTTTACTACAACTGGATAAAAAAAAAGTCAATCTTTGGTTGATTTAGTAATCTCACGCTAACTGTCAGTCAAAATCATAAAACTAGAATTCTTTCTTTTATGCAAACTTTTAGATTCTGATGTAGGAGTCATAACAATTTTATCATTTTTTCAATTAAAAATCACAACATTATCACGACCCTTCAATGTAGTGTCCACATCATATTGCCAAGGACGACCCAGTAAGATATGGCAAGCATCATATCGATTATATCTCATAATACATTATCTTTGTAATGCTTACCAATGGATAATGGCACGCGACACGTCTCAGATACAAGAACGAATGGTCATTTCTTCACCCATCCAAGTGAATATGGTGCGTGTATGTTGCTTTGTAGGAAACTGTAAGTACTCCACCAATTTCTTCAACACAAAATTTTCACGGTTCTCATTGTCTACAATCACATCGCAGAGTTTATTTATGACTGAACAAAGTGATCAAAAAATGTTACATCGTTGCCCTTATTCTTTTGGTGCCAACAACACTCCCAAAAACAAATCTTTGCATGCCCTCCTTGACTGTGAATTCAACTTCTGCATAGTCATCATCGAAATCCCCATCTTCTTCATCATGATGTTCACTGTCAGCCTCCAGTAAACTGGCTTGTTTTCTCTCAGAGCAGATGTTGGAACGGTGCTCAGGTTTATTGCACCTATAACAAATGTTTGTTGTAGGTTTAGCATATGGATTCTCCCTTTGGGTTTGGTTTATATTTTCCCTCTATTTATAGTACTGCTACTCCCTTATTTAAATCATTGAAAAGAAAAATCTACAGGTTTCGACTCTCCATAACTATGTTGCACGAGTTTCCCTTTATCTGCAGGTGAAACAACTAGGCTTTTGAAATATCCTATCATATTCATCCGAAAAGAAGCCTGACATCTCTCATTCTCCATTAATTCTGTCCTCAACGCTATGTTAATGGCCTATTGCAGAGTCCACAAATTCTTTAACCCAAAATTTTCTTGAATGTAGAGTTTCAGTCCGTTCATATACCATGCAACCTTCTGATTTTCCGTCTCCGTCAGGTGATTACGTTATGAAAATCGCATGAACTCGTCCGTATATTCTATCACTATTCTAAACTTAGCACACAGCTGATGTACATACGGTACAAAATCTGCTCATAATCAATAGATAAAAATTGATCCATCAGAAGCTGCTTCATGTTCAAACTTGTTCTTTCCTTGTCTTTGACAGATATTTTGTAGTTAATCCCACCAAACATTTGCAGAAGCTTTCAATCAGAAAACAACTATCTTCACCATCTTGGCTTCTGGAACCTCCATGATCTCGAAAAACCGCTCTATTTCCACCACCCAGTCAAGAAAACATTCAACATTCAGATTTTTCAAAATTTTTCCATGATATTCTGAAGCACCCAATGTCAGATTTTCCATGTGTCTTCAGTTTTATTATGCTAACCTGATTGTGTAGATAATATCCATCTCTGTAACACCCCCTGGTATAAAAAATATAGAATTAGTAAGTAATAAAGAAAAAGGAAATAAATTTTGCAATACTACGTGACTGGATATAGACATAATATAAAAGAAAAAATCCAAAATCACGCGATCGAGAATGTATGAGTTTTAACAAATCGGCAAATTGTAGTTACTGGTATTTTAATAAGTACTTGATCTTATAATCCTCAAGAAGCACACATAAACCATTGGACCGTTGAAATAAGTTCACTAATTCCAATAACTAGTTACTTTTCCTAACTAAAACATAAACTGTTACTATAAGGAAAACTCTCACATTAATTTGCTTCCTAAACACCAAAAAAATAAAAATCTTTAATTTCATGCGATTACTTTGCAAAGATTGTATTACATGCTTAATTTATAATCGCAACATACATCTATAGGAAAGTATATATACGATTACAAACTGAAATCATTTAAACTATATTCTCTGATGCAAATTCATCGCATTATGAATTCACTTCAAGTTGAACCCCACCTTGTATTCAGGCATTTTCTTATGAGCAACAATAATTAACCTTAAAAAGTTGACTGCGCACTTTTTTTTTTTTGAGAATAAGCTGAGGAGAAGGCCCCTACCCTTTTATTAGAATGCACCGAACTATGGCGAAACTTTGTCTCTCTACTATGGCGAAAATGATCCCAGTGTTTATGTCAAATTAGGAGTTTTACATAAAGCAATATCTTCTTGTTTATTTCTTAACACTAAATGTTTTAAATTTTCAAAGCTTCAATCTTCATCCTATATTTCTATCTTAGACATCATTTTAAAAGTTTATGCATCTTTATAATGAATCCAACAACAATATTTCCAAACTTTGATATTCAATATTCAGATTTTTTTTCATTTTAGTATCAGCATTTACTAAATCCTTTAGTATCACCTATGGTAAGGCTTCATTTTTAGTGCTTCGAACATACATGGTCTAAACTCCACTCACCTACCCATGAGTCTGGACCAAGTACGTCATGTAGACTGAAAAGCCAATCAACATTGTCCATGGCAACAAACCACTTTATCTTGCCTTCAACCTTTTAGAATAAATGGCAATTTAACAAAATTTGATTTGTTTGAATACTATTTTCTCTAGCTATTATATTAATTCAGCCTTATACTATAATTTCAGTAAAAATGATATTATAATACATTATGAACGCTAGAAGACCTTTTATACTTTTCATGCATAAAGAAGAAGAAAAGCTTGATGTTACAAAGTGTTTGATACGATCAGCATATATTTCCCATGCCATCAATCACTTTTCATGCACCAAAGATGTTGTGATTCCAAAGATTGAAGGAAAATATTTTCCTATCATCCAATCTGACAAGTTATGATTTATGTTTTTATCATTCTATTTCCAAAAGCTGAAATTTCAATTAAGAAAGAAGGTTTTGCGACTCACTTGAACCCTAGCTCTTTGAAGCTCTTGTTCAAGCTCAGTGAGCTTGATCCTACTTGACTTAAGCTGCTGCACATAAGCCTGACAAAGACAAAAAAAAAAATTACTCAATCAATAAATGTTGATCAGAGAATCACAAACAGTAGTAGAGTGTTGTACAACAACAAACAATTAATGGTTTATCATTGACGACTAGTCTACAAATGAACCTTCTTTCCGAGTCTGCTTAGCAAGTCTTCTCAATGTCTGCCGAAAACATAAATGCAACGTCAAATGATGTCTACAACAAAATCTGCAAAGTTTGAACACTATCTGTCTCATAAATGAGTGATCACGATGGAGATAATAATCAAATTACAACATACCTTGGGGACTGGTGTCTTGGGTCCTTCATGTTCACATCTTGATGTTGGCCCCTTTATGTTGCCTTCTCTCTACCAACAACAACCCCACCAAACTCAAATATTAGAAAATGATAGAAAATGGGATTTTGTTGCAGAAAAAAGTGGGTTTAAGTAGTTTATACTTTATACCTTGACTACTTTAGATTGTTCTTGATGAGGTCCGATGCAGCCTTTTTTCTTGTGCTATTTGCCATTTCCATGGATGGTCCCGAGGTCTTCTTCAAACCACTACTTGCCGGAGAGCACATACAACCACCACTAGATGTCGTCGGTTATTTCAAAATGCAAAGTAACTTAGCCAAACTCAGAATCCAAAAGTTTTTAGAGAGGCAATTTTGCAACCATCTGGCTTAAAAAAAAACAATGAATGCAGTGCCATATAACTCACCAGTTTGCATGCAGGATAACGTTGATCATTGACTGGTTGATCAATAAGAGAATGCAACTTCTGTTTAATGTCTAGAATTGTCTCTGTTGGATCAGGTTGCACAAAATAGGTAGTCTTATCGCTCTTGACACGATACATAGCCTACAGTACAGATACAAGTTCATCAACTCGATTTCTAGAGATGCAAGTAAATAGGTTTCCACAAAATTTAAAGACATCGCAAGAAAGTGAAAATCATCTAGCCCTAAAGTAGAAAGACGTATCATGTACTGGTGATTAAATCTTCACCTATATCAATTATTTTGATAAAAGCTTTTCTGGATGCGGATTACGGCGTTAGTATCTTATGCTAAACAAGAAAGAGAATGCAAAATGGACAAATTGTATGTTTCACTTTCCTGCTTGAATTCATAAGTTCTCTTCTCGGTATGTTAGTGACCATAACTGACTAAAAATGTTGTCTGAAGCAAATTAGTTTTCTGCCTTTTTGTTTTGCACCCACAAATTGACAAAGACAAACAACAGACTGAAAGTAAAGAGTTACCATTATAATGTACTGAATTTTTTTTGAAATCATGCATTGCTTATGTAAATTTACTCTATGCTTGGTCTCATGTATATACATCATAGCATTTGTCATACATCCATCCAAATAAAGAAAATAACCAAAAACAGTGGGGATGTAAGTATGTTTAGCTGTATGGTATTTTCAGTAATCTATGTATGTAAGAAGAATAAAAACTTTGATGCCCTGCTTTGGTTTGGTTTTGAATGAAACGCTTGGTTTAACAAACAGAAGAACAAGAAAAAACAATTCTATTTATATGAATATGGACCTTAGCATTTGTATATATTGTACTTTTATCATCAACATTTATTAGAAACAAACAAACAAAAATTTTGATAGGCTCATCAGGCATGTGCACAAAATCAGATCCGTAGAGTAGTGGCAGTGTATATGTTGACCAGAACACTCTACCTACCAAATTTGCAAAAGTAAATCACTGTGGCACAAGCCTGAAATCAAAAGCTTACTCTGTTGAAATTGAAATCGAAAGCTTCGAAATGGTGAGGAGATCGAAGCTAACTCTGTTACAAATAATTGAAAAGTGTATGACTTGAGTCAGTGTGAAATGGTTAAGGAGGCCATGCACTACATCTACTCACAAAATGGTCTCCTCATAGTTGAACCAAATCCATCGAAAGATCTATTTCTAATTAGCTATTGTATAGTGTCAGTGTCTTCAATTTCTTGAACTATCAACAAACAAAGTTTATCATAATCTCAATTGTTGGGCATCAAACTTCAGGTTTCTGCTAAAGAGGGATCAGTGATCAACCTTGATGTATGAAATTGTCAGGCACCAAACCAGTTGAAGAACGTTTATATTGGTAGAGTATCCTATTACCTAAATCACGTTAAACTGAACCACACAACCCCACCATTCATCGTAACAGAGTATGACATAATTAACTCAATCTTATTTTTCAATCCTTATGGACAATGTGAACCCATACCTGCAGGACAGCCCAACAGAATGATGCTCCGTGCCATAAACTTTGCAGTGCAGTTTCCATTTCAGCTTACCTACTAGACAAAAAGAGGAGAACACTAGACCAAAACTGAGTGACAATGTATTGTACAACTGCAAAAAGCAACTAAACCAATTCTTTTCATTTAGCTTAAGACATTGGTTTTAGTCTAAGATTAGAAGTAAAATAGCATCTTAAAAAGCCTTTTTGAATCAGCTATCATTGCAGAAAGATATTATGCTTTGATGATGTTATCTTTCTTGCTTTTAAGGCATTGAAATATACATGCAATCATAGAGAGATAGGATTGGCATCTAAGCCTTTTTCATATAAGTACATTATGGTTGTCTCCATCAGTTGAAAACACGATCATAGTCAATATTGGCATCTATGCCTTTTTCATACAAGTACATTACGGTTGTTTCCATCAGTTGAAAACACGATCGTAGTCAATCTTTTCATGAAAGGGAAGTCGAGAATATGCATCTGCAAGTACTTGCCTTTTCTTGAGGAAGTGCCAACTGATCAACCGAAGGGACACATCCCTACCCACCAATCTCGTCCAAACCGCTACTAGGGACAGGCCCAAGTGACGTTGAGTTCACCAATGCCAGGCCTTTCATTGTAGCGCCTTTCATTGCATCTATACCTCATTTCCACCAGCTTGAAGTGCACTAACTTCTGATGTAATAAATTTTGCCATGGACACTGATTTTACTCGACGTGTGAACTCACGACTGGAATCGATTCTGAAAGAGAAAGTCAGCGAATTAAAATTAAGTAGGTTATGACCTAGATTAATAATATTTTCCCTATCCAATGCAATCACATCTAAAAGGATCGTGACTCTTGTAAACAATGACACTTAAAACTACAACTTAGAGCATGTTGCAGGTACACAAGCAGAATTCAAGACAAAGTTGTTGCTCATGGTGGTGCCTAAAACTACAACTTAGCATGTGGAAAGCACACAAAAACAAAATTCATGATACACCACTAAATGCATCATGAAACAAATATTAAGAACCATGTGTACATTCAGTTGCAACCATTAGTGGCATTCATTTTCAGCTTTCACTGCATACCATTTGACCAACTGATCCATGATTTGAGCACAACAAAGCAGTGCATCGAAGATAATACTAACGGTGAAAAATACCACAATAAAACCATTTTTTTTAAATGAGTACAAATGACTTGAAAACAAGGAGAGACAGATACAGAGGAAACCTCGCACAGCTCGTTAAACCGAGCTTCCAAGGCGATCAGGTGGACAGATTGAGAACTAACAACAGCCGAAACAGATGGCTTTGTAGTGGCTTCCATCTTCATAGCGCCTGAAACCCTAGCTAATCACTGCCATTGCTAATCTACAGCGAAAAAATCAGTAAAAGAGATACCTAAGCTACTGAGCAAGAGTTACTAAAGCTCAGATTGCGAACCAATTCAAGCAAAAAATTGCAAAAACAATGAAAACAAGCGCACACTCACCTGCGTCTTTTAATGAAACAGAGATCAAATCTGTGAAGTCGCGAATCAGTGACATTCAATGTTGTTCTCAATGAAATTGAAGTTGCTCCGGGAGTTGACGAAGCTAAAGAAGATCAGATCTCGGAAAAGGAGTGTGTTGAAAATGAAAGACCTGAAACGGAGAAGGAGATCACGGCGAGATGTATAGCACGTTGGAGAGGGAGAACACGGCGAAACAGGTTGGGCGTTGACAGCGCAGGGTGATCAATCAAAGAGGGAGAGCGATCGAAGAGGGGGAGTAGAACGGTGAGGGAGATGAGAGCAGTCGGAGAGGGAGAGTGAGATGAGACTTGGCTTCGGCTTCGGCTTTGGCTTCTGCTTCCTTCTTTCTCTGTTCTGTTTTTTTTTTTTTTTGGTTTGGATCGAGCGGGGACTTTGGCGCCCCCAGCGAAAATCCCTTTCATAGCACTTTTAAAAAAACGCTATTATCATGTGCTATCTATAACCATTTGTGTTGTAGTGATGGCATGGAGAGCTTGAATGTTGCTACGCCAGGCAAAAGAGGCTAGAGCTGGGGATTTTCGTTATTGGAACAAGGTCTTAGAAGGATAATAGATTATTTTAAGCAGTTGAGACCTGAGAGAAAGAGGGGAGGTGATAGCATTCCACACATTTTTTGCAAGGAAAGTCAAATTCTTGTTCCTAGAAGAAGGAATATTGAGGCCGCCCAGGTGGCGAGGGGAAGCGATATTTTTCCAAGGACGAAGATGTTTTGCATGACCTTCTTCTTGACCATTCCATAAAAAATTTCGGGCCAGAGTATCAATGCGGTCAGTCAAACCAATGGGGAGGAGGAAGGATTTCATGGTATAGATAGGAATTGAGTTAAGAACAACTTTGATCGTCACCGTGCGTCCTGCTTGAGAGAGAACCTTGGACTTCCAAGAAGCTAGTCTAGTGGCAATTTTGTCTAGGAGAAACTGAAAATCCGAGGATTTTTTCTTAGAAAAAGTTAGCGGAGAGCCAAGGTATTTTTCTTTCAGACCAAATAAATTAGCCCCTAGGATTCTTGAGATAAGCTTAGCATGCTTGGGATGCACATTGGAACTAAAAAATTGAAGATTTGGCAAAGTTGACTCCTTGACCAGAAGCTGCACAGTATTGAAGGACATTTTTTACTGCATGAGCTTCGGCCAGAGAGGCCCGACATAAGAGTAGCAGATCATCGGCGTAAAGAAGATGGCTTATCGAAGGAGAATGATGCCTAATCTTAATGCTCTGAATGGTTCCATATGCCTCCACCTTCATCAATAAGCGGGAGAAAGCCTCAGCCACAAAGATAAAAAATTAAGGGGACAAAGGATCGCCTTGTTTGAGACCTCGGGAGGGAGACAAAGAAGACGAGGGAGAGCCATTCAAGAGAACTCAGAGAGAAGTAGTTGAGATACATTGTTCCACCAAAGAAATCTAGTCAGGCGAAAACTCAATCGACGAAAGATTTGTAAAAGGAGCGACCATTCAACCCAATCATAAGCTTTGGCCATATCAATTTTAAAAGCCATCCATCCCTGTTTTTTTCTTTTAAAGTGTAGCATCTGGAAAATAGTCTCATGAGCAATGAAAACATTGTCTGTGATAGATCGACTTTTAAGGAAGGCACCCTGATTAGGGAAAATGATGCAATCCAAAAGAGGTTTAAGCCTATAGGCAGGGATTTTAGATATGACTTTGTAGATAACATTGCACAATCCGATAGGTCGAAACTTGTCAGGGCTAGTAGGGTTACCCACCTTAGGTATCAGCGCTATGAATGTCTCATTGAGCTTCGGATCCAGGCGTTTTGTGGCAAAGAAATTCTGACCACATTAATAACATCTTCTTGGACAATGTCCCAATATTGTTGAAAGAAAAATGTGTGAAAACCGTCTGGACCAGGAGCCTTGTGGCTACCAAAGGAAAACAGGGTGTCCCTAATGAGATCGTCGTCGGGGATTGCCAGTAACATCATATTGTCAGAGTCAGTGATGACCGGTTGGAAAAGATGGAAGATATTGTGATATATATGAGGATGGGAGGTGTGAAAATGTTTGAAAAGTAACTATTAAGGACCCGACCCACTCCTTGAGGGGAAGAGTGCCAACAATTGTGCTGGTCTTTGAGATGCAAAATAAGATTAGTTTTGCGGTACATGATAGTTGAGAAATGGAAGAATCTGATATTTCTATCACCCTCAGAAAGCTAAGAAACTCTTGACTTGTTGCTCCAGAAGAGTTCTTCTCTGATTAGCAATTCCTCGAGACGAGCTTCCAAGAAGGCTATAGATGAAGCATTGAGTCTAGACAACGGATCATTTTGAAGTGCATCTAAGGCGGCATGGGTTTCGAGGATACAAACTTGTATGTTACGAAAATCAATTTTGTTCCATCTAGTGAGAACATGATTAAGGTTGCGAATTTTGGTGAGAAAGACACGGGAGGGGGATCCCTGTCGGGGAAGAGACCAAGAGTTGGAGATATTGTTGCAACAACCAGGATCCTGCGCCAACATATGGAAGAATTTGAAAGGTTTGGGGGAAGAATTGTGTGAGGAGACCAGTTATATTGAAATTGCCATGTGATCCGAGGATGGGGCGTGAATTGACCGACAAGTAGCTGAAGTAAAAAGGTGTAACCAATCAGTGTTAATAAGGACCCGATCCAGCTTTGCTTTGATGTCATGTTTATCTTGGTGATTATTAGACCAAGTGTACTGAGAACCTTTGAGGGGGAGGTCCACAAGCTGGTGAGTGTCCACAAAGCGCCTGAGATGATTAAGAGAAGCTAAAGACAGTGCCACACTGCCAATCTTATCCGAGAGATCATAGATAGCATTAAGATCTTTGATGATGACCTCCGGGAGCGGTTGACAACTATAAACCTGTAGCATAGTATTCCAGAAATCAACCTGACGCGCCGAGTTTGGTTCCCCATAAACCAAAAAAGCCAACCAATATTAGTAGCAAAGTAATCTGATATTGTACAATTGAAATAATACTTGCAAGATGAAAGAACAGTGAGATTGATACCTTCCTTCCAAAAGAGAACTATACCTCCTGACTGTCCTAGCACCGGAACCGAAAGTTCATGTCGGAAGCCCAGCCTTTGGCGAATATGGTGCATATGAGCAGAAATGACCTTTGTTTCAGAGAGAAAAATGATATCTACATTGGACTGTAGAGAGAGAGTCTTTATGTGTTCGAACGTTTTGGTAGACCCAACACCTCAATCGTTCCAAGCAAGAATCATGGTAATGGTGGCGACTTTACCGAGGTAGTCTCCAGAACCTGAGCAATAGCAGTATTGACTAGAGCAATAGATGTGTGAAAAGAGAAACTGATATCAAAACCATACATCGTGGTGATAGGGATCAGATAATGAGACTGGGAGAGGTGCCCCGGGAGAATTGAGTGATCTAGTGCCTTGCCCAACATTAATTTCTTGATCAAGATGCATCTTTCTTTTACCTTTTAGCGCCCCAGCTTCTCTGCAAGCCTGAACCATTGTACTGGCTTTGATGGAGCCATCCTGAACATGATTCATGGCCAATGGAATTATGATTGAGGAGTCATCACCTGTTGAGCTGATTGTAGGAGTGCCAGATTTAATCGCGGAACGATCGCCTTTTTTGCGAAGCGTTGTCCCTAATTTTTTACTGACCAACTGAACCGAAACCTTTGGATGAGAGCTCGGTAACTGTGCTTGCTCCGAAGTGGTATTTGGGAGATAAATAGTCAATGGTCGAAGTGGGGGAGTGATTGTTGATGAGAGAGGAACCTTGCAAGGATCTTGAACAGTGGAGCATGTAGTAGCAAAGGAGAAGATGGCGGCCTGAGACTGAGATGGAGAAGGATGGCTGGCGTGCAATTTGGAGTGAAGAGTAGTGTCGGTGATCTGATTGGAGTTTGCAGGCAGAGAGGGCACTGAATTAAGGATGCAAATCGAGGAAGTAGCAGCGCAGAAAGCTCCTGAAAAATCAGTAACAGGGACTGTAGAGACGGGGCTTAAGACGACCCCTTCACGAAGGCCTGTTACAGAAGAAGTCGGCTCAGTAGAAGACGAGCCTGTGCAGATTGGGCCAGAAGAAGTAGAACATGAAATTGAACAGCTCATAAGTGGTGACCTTACTCCCGGTGGGCCTTCCAAAATGTAGTGCAGTTGATTGTGGGTTCGAACTGCTGTGAAAGCGCTTACCTGGTCCATGTTCAGCCAAGCAGGTTGAGAAGCCTCAGAATGTGCTAGGCCTAAGAGAAAAGCCCGGTCCAAATAGAGAGGAGATATAATTTGAATAGACCGGGTTCCTGAGGAAGAGGCAGTCTGGAAGTGCTTGCTTGGGCCCGAAATAGACGCTATCAAGGGCTTAGATAGAACAGAGCCAAATTGGGATAAGTTGTGATTCAATGCCCCGGTAGATAAGAAAACCAAATGACATTGGGACTAGTGTCAGTTTGCTTTTCTTTGTTTCCCGAGTCAAGAGGGAGGAGAAAAAACAAAAAAATTTCAAAGGGTGTTTTTTCAACCAAAACACATGTAGACGGAGTGGTCCCAATTTCTTCCAAGTGACACGTGGGCTCAAGACAGGCTTGTGAACAATGTTCATTTGCTTGGTTGCCGGAACCCAAACTAATGGTGTTGCTGCTGCTGTGAATTGGCTGGGCGTCGGTATCCTGTAACAGAGGTCGACGGGGAATGGGGGGTTGGGAGTAGCAGAGACGCTGAGAACGAATCGGAATGGGGGAAGAGAGGAGTGGTTATTTTCTTGTTTTAATACAAGCCTTACATGAAAAGGGAAGAGTAATTGAGTCTGGTGAATGTCCCGGAGGTAAAAATTGCAAGGCTTCATAGTAGATAGAGCAATTTTTTCCAAAGACATGGTCAATGTAGCCACAACAAAAGCAGAAGATAGGTGAGTTTTCGTAACAGAACTAGACTACATATTGCCGGCCATATTGTATCCCAAAATCCGTTTCCATAGAACATGGGAAAGGTTTGTCCACATTGAACCATACTTTAAATATAATGAACGGTATGGTGAGGTCATGTAAGGAATTAGCGTCTATCTCCATTAGTTCACCGAAATTGGTAGCAAGCATCTGGATGTCAATTTCCTCCAACTTGTTGGCCGAAAATTCATGAAATCTTTCCCATATAGGAATATCTAAGAAATCAAGTGTGAGATAATTTGGCATGCCAAGGTTTCGGAATGACAAGCCATCCGAAGAGAACCTAGGGGCCGAAGAGGAGAACATGGAGCATATATGTCGTATCAGTAAACTGAATCAGATAGTAGTTACTATCAAGGTCCCATTTCCTAGCCAAAAGTTCAACTTCAAAGGTGTGTTTAGTTTCCCATTGGGAAGCCATCTGTTGAGCGAACACCTCTTGACGCAGGCATTGGTGATGACAATATTTGGCAACGATATGGAGATTGGTATCATCACTCGAATGAACCGAGCGGCGAGAGAAAAGTGGTGTTGGGATAGTCAGATTTCGCTTGAGATGTGCTACGAGGCTAAGGGGTGTGGAAGGAAAAGAATGGGTGGGAGTAGATATGGAGGTACAAGCAAGGGGAGGATGGATGGGGTTGGATCGAGAAGTGGAGTTGACCAGGGTTGGTTGAGGAAGACATGGCGTAGGGATCATGGTGGGTGGGAGATCATGTAGAAAGGGGGCGGCTGGGAGTGGGGTGAGTGAGGAGCTTGAGAAGTCCATCTGAAGAGGCCTAAAATAGAAGTGAGATTGCAAGGAAATAGAATGCGTAAAGAATACTTGAGGGGGTTTAACATCAGATGATATGCGTGAGTATGGAGGATCCAGGAGTATCTACTGTAAAATGATATTTTGAGTGAGTGGTGGTAGTTGGGGGAGGAGAGGAGTAAGTCATCGCCTGAGACTCGATGTGATGGGATAGTAGCGAGAGCGGTGGAAGGAACAATAGGAAAGGTGAGCAAGGAACGAGAGGTAATGTAATGATGAGGAAGAGTTAATGCACCGTACGGCCAAAGACCTGCAAAACGAACAAGAACAAACAATTCTTTAGCAAGAAAAGCAAGAGAAAAGTTGTCAAGGAAGGAGGCCTGAGAATTGGGTAGGATTGAACAGAGAGCTGAAGACGAGAAGGTTGGAGAAGAGAGGTGTGGAAATTTTGGAGGAATAACACTGTTCACTGTAATTTGGAACAGAGAACTATCCCAACAACTCCTCATGAAAAATGTAAACATGTAAGTGTTCTTTACTTCATTCTATTCATGCATATATTACTTCTACTTTGATATGAGCATAATCGTATTTGCTACACCCTGTCCAATGCTTGTTACTTGTCCTCTCGGCCCTTTATCACTTTATCTTATGTTCCACTCTTCCCCGTGCAATGATATTTGTATTTCTTTTCTCTTTCGACCAATAAATTTGGGCAGGTAGGGTTTTTTCTTCTTTTTCTTTTCAAACCTTCTACGTATCGAGGGAGGGAGCGAGGATGCTCCCTCGCACGTGATTTTATATGCGGGGTCAGCTCATCGTCCAACGAAATTTTGAGTTTTTTGGCTCCAAACCCTAAACTGGTAAGAGAGTTTCTCTCCCATCGACAGAGTTTATCTCCCCATCGAAGCAAAGTTCTATCCCCATATTTCGACAGAGTTTCTCTCCCCATCTGTTTCTCTCTGAATCGAAGAACTGTTTCTCTCCCCATCGAATCTATTTCTCTGAATCGAAGAAATCGAAGTAAGTTCTTTGGTATGCCTTTCTTCGTAATCAAATTATGACAAAATCTGATTTCTTACTTCGATTACATAAGATATCTTACTTTGATTTGATTTCTTACTTCTGATTATGAGAAATCTGTAATCTCTATTACGAAGAAATCAGATTATGAGAAATCGAAGAGATCGAAGTAAGAAATCGATAGTCACAGTTGCAATTTCTACTGTAACTTGTTCGATTCTTCTTCATGAATCAGAGAGATAGAGAGATGGCTTCAAGACCCATCGTCCCTCTT
The DNA here is from genome assembly GCA_963556465.1 of Berberis vulgaris. Lineage (NCBI taxonomy): Eukaryota > Viridiplantae > Streptophyta > Magnoliopsida > Ranunculales > Berberidaceae > Berberis > Berberis vulgaris. Next base: position 58,255,745 of record OY747134.1, read on the forward strand.
CAGCAACAGGGAGGTTCGTTTGATTTCTCTTACCCCTCTTTTCGGTTTTGGTTATTTCGCTTCAATTAGATCTGTTAAAGTTGTAAAATTTATGTATCTTTAAAGAAATTTGGGGAAATTATTTAGTAATCTTTGGATCGATCTTGTTACGGTTCGTATGTTAGAATCACTATCTGGGGTTTGTTTTTTCTCTTGAAAGACTTGTTATTTTTGTGGTTTGATCTGATTAGAGAAGAAAAATATTTGTTCTTGAGGTGTTTTGAGGAATCCCTTTGATTTGTCTCTTGTTTCCCCCGCATCCAACGGGGGTTTTGATGTTTCAGATCCACTTTGCTTAAATTTTCTTCAAAAGGTTTCTTTGATACAGAGTTTTAGATCCTCTATTTAATATCTTTTTCAATGAATTTGCAGGTGAGGATGTAGTTGGTGGGGAAAAGGGGAAGTAGAAGATTGTAAGAGCGGGTGGGAACAATCGTCGAGCTCTTGGAGACATTCACAACCTGGTTTAGCAGCAACATCAGAAGATCAATCGACCCATAACAAGGTAAATTTCAGTCTTTAATCTCGAATTTTTTTTTTCCCATCTCAAGATGTACGACTGACTGTTTGATGAAAATTTCTTCTTATCAGGAGCTTTTGTGCACAATTACTCGCAAATGCGCAAGCCACTGCAGAAGAGAATAACATCAAGGTGAGAACAAAAAAACACTTGTTTCTTTTGGTCCAATTTCTTGATCTAGTAGTTTCACAAGTGCTTGACTGTCATTTGGACTACTTTCGGCAGAAGAAACAAGTTCCAGTGGTCATTGATAGGCTTGTGGCACCAAAAGTAGCCAAAGCTGCACCTCAAAAGAAGGTTGTCACTGTCAAGCCAAAACCAGATGAAGTGATTGAGATAAGTCCTGATACAGTAGAGAAGCCTACTGATAAGGAAATCCGAAAAGCTTCGCCCCAGCCGCAACGGACTTCTAAGAAGAAGGTTAATACCCTCACTGCAGTTCTAACTGCTAGAAGCAAGGTAACCAATTGCTTCAAACTCTTTTCCTTTAATATCTCTTGCCTGTACCCTTTGAAGTGGTTGGTTCAAAGTCAGTTATTTTGGCAGGCTGCTTGTGGTATTACCAACAAACCTAAAGAGGGAATTGCAGCTAGTAGGCATCAGTGCCATGCTCATAGCTTCTAAGTATGAAGAGATTTGGGCCCCAGAGGTTAATGACTTCGTGTGCATATCCGACAGGGCGTACACTCGAGAACAAATACTGGTGATGGAGAAACTGATCTTGGGCAAACTCGAATGGACCATTACTGTCCCCACACACTATGTGTTCCTTGCACGCTTTATAAAAGCAGCAATAGCTGATCAGGAGATGGAGCATATGGTGTATTTCCTGGCAGAACTTGCATTGATGAATTATGCATGCAACATGTATTGCCCATCAATGGTAGCTGCTTCTGCAGTGTATACGGCAAGGTGCACCCTGAACAAAACTCCTCTGTGGACAGAAACACTCAAGTTCCACACTGGCTTCTCGGAACCTCAACTTGTGGACTGTGCAAAGCTTTTGGTGACATTTCACTCTTGGTTAGTATTGAACAAGCTACAAGTGATCTTCAGGAAGTACTCTCATCCTCAGATCTGCTTGCTTGGTTGTGGACTGTCTACAGGAAGTGCAAAGCTTGTGGACTGTCTACAGGAAGTGCTCCCGGATTTCTGTCAAACAGGGGATGCTTGCTTGGTGTTGCGGATTGGGCAGATCTGTTGCGAGCCAAGGTGCAGTCAGACGCATACATGCTGCTTGCTTGGTGTTGCAGATGGGTCGTTTTGCATTTTGTTTCCTTTCAGGATGCAAAGGGTTGGATTCAATTATTTTTGGTGTTTTAAGTTTATCTTGTTCGTATTAGTTTTGTATTCTGGCAACTGTGTTAAGGACATGTTTTGTTATTAATTTTGTTTGGTTTTTAATACGGGTAACGTCGTAATGTACCCCCGTAGCGTCTGTAAGTCATTTTTTGATAAGTAATAAAGGTCTGGCAATTCAGATTCAGCTTTTCAGATTCAATTTTTCAGTATTTCAGCAAATTCAGATTCAGTTTTAGAGTTTTTCATATTTAGTTTTTCAGATTCAATTTTTCAGTTATTCAGCAAATTCAGATTCAGTTTTTCATATTCAGTTTTTCAGATTCAATTCAACTTTCAGATATGCTGATCAGAAGCAATTCAGATAACCATCCAAAGTCATTTACATCTGTGAACAAATTCATTTACATCTCAAAATCATTTACATCTCTTCACAAATTCATTTACATCTCACATACTATCCAAAATCTTAAAAAACAAAAGTACAAGAATCAATAAAACTACCACTAATATACTGTTAATTAGGTCTTTTGTAAAAGCCAAAGTATCATTGACTTGGGTTTCATGAGCTTGATCACGACCGTTATTTGGTTGGTCCACTACATCTTCAGTGTTTGTTCTTGACTCGTATGTTCTTGAGTGGTGCTCTCTTCTCGCCTCGTGCTTCTTCAATTGAATTGAAACCCTTGTAGACAGCACCATTGTACCCGTTTACTTGTAGTGCGCAACTTGGCCACGTAACATAAACACCAGGAACATGCCCACGATAAACAACGTAAGCTTCGTACGTCATTCCTGCGTTGACAAAAAATTAATATCAAGACCTTTCACAGAATCAAGGTATGAATCAAGCCTGCTTCATTCACATTCTATTCAATAATCTTGTTAAAAGCCAAGAAATTGTGAGTAGTATACTCGAGGAATCATGTTAAATAAAAGCTGCAGCATTTCGTCTAAACAAAGTGGTATTGTTATTTTGCTACTTTTTTTTACTTGCTTTATATCACAATTCGAAGACAGCAACAATAAATTACAGCAGCAGCAAAGAAAATTACAACTGATTGGCTTGCTGTAAATTACAACTGAACAAGAAGCAAGTGATTGCAAACAATAAGCAGCAGCAAAGAAAAGGACATGAATTGTTTGTATACAAAGGATAGCTTTCATCGTAAACTCATCTCCCATTTGTAACATCACAGACATTACTACTTTTTTTCTCTTCACTCCTCTTTCTATTTGGAACTTCTTCAATCTTCTCTGAAGATGTATAACTTTTCTTGACATGGGTACTTCTCAAAACCCCATTTTCAGTCTCACTTGCATTCCTCTGACCCTTCTTACCAACTACACCCACAACATTCTTAGAAGAATTATGGGGTTTTCTATAATGGGTATCATTCAAAATTGAATTTTTCACTTCCCAAACTGTAAAATTTCTACTCAAACCTGTCAAACCTTGAACTTCCATGGGTTCCATTGTGAGTAGTTTCCTTGAGCAGTTTCCTTGGGTTTGTAAAAGCCAAAGGATCATTGACTTGAGAAATTTATGCATAGAAGATGCTTCTGCAAATGCAAAACACCTAAACCCATACTTAATTTCTCTTTTTACAACAAACCCATCAGCCATGCACTCTTCTACTACAACTTCCATACTCTCCTCACCAGCATTTCCATGTAAGCTAAGCTCACTTTGTTTTTTTTAGTTGATTTCATCAATTTCTCAAAAATTCATAATGGGTTCAGCCTTCCATTTCAATTTCAATCTAGTTACTGCAACTCAAAATACTGATCAGTATTCAGATCAAGAAACAACAAAATTTTCGATTTAATACATAACAAACAAACAACAAAATCTTCGATTTAATACATAACAAAATCTTCCCATAACAAACAACAAAATCTTTTTTCTGGACAAGTATTCAGAAACTTATAATCCACTCACTGATAATGAGGAACAAAACGTAAAAAAAAAAAAACTCACTGATTTTCAGAAACTTGTCATTAACAAAACGTGAAATAAACTGATAATGAGGAACAAAATGTAAAAAAAAAAAAACTGATAATCCACTCACTGATGTTCGTCGATGAAGCTAAGAAGAAAATGCAAGCTAAGGGCATACAATACTCACTGATTCATACCTTGTAAACTCACTGATTTCAGGGTGGAGAGAAAAGGCAGATTTCTTCGACTTCGCCGGAGTTAATGCTCCAGATTTCTTCGATTTGCTAGGAGTTGAGGGAGGGAGGGGTCGAGGGAGCTTTACTAGGAGAGAAACAACTGATTTTTCTCTCAAAGATTTCTTCGATTTGCTAGGAGTCGAGGGAGGGAGGGGTCGAGTGAGCTTTGCTAGGTCTAGGGTTTGTGGGAGAGGTTGAGAAAGGAGTTGAGGGAGGGGTCGAGGGAGCTTTGATTTGGAGAGAACAACTCTGATAGGGCAATCGAGGGAGAAGAGAAAGAGTGGGATTTGGAGTTCAATCGAAAATTCTAGGGTTTGGGGCTTTAATCCCCAAATTCTTTTAGGTTTTTTCACTTTGGGGGAGCCAAAAAACTCAAAATTTCGCTGGACGGTTTGTTGAATCCCGCATATAATATCACGTGCGAGGGCTCCCTCCCTCGATACGTAGAAGGGTTCTTTTCTTTTTTATTACTGTAATTCTTTAAAATATATGGTGTTACATGTAATATTCACAAATGTGACGAGGGGAGATCTGAAATAATGAGAAAGAGCTCACGCTCTCACGCTCTGATTTTAATTTTTTGTTTAAAAGGAAAAGAGGTGAAGCTCATGGTTCCCCTATGTTTCTCTCTATTTCTCTCTCTCTCACTCAATATCCAAGTGGAACGAAAGCATAAGCAACCTCCTTGGGCGCATCTTAGCGGAGCGGAGAAGAGAAGAGAAAAGAAAAGGAGCCAACAGGCAATCTCTGTCTCTCTCTCTCTCTCTATTTCACTCTTCAAAGCAAAGAGCATTTCCAGATCTATCTCCGTAACTAAGAACCCAAACGAACAACATGTCGAAACCCTGGGGAAAAATCGGGAATTGGGCCGCAGAAGCCGAAGCCGAAGAGCAAGAGCAGCGCGAGCAGGCAGCCGCAGCAGCTGTGGCTGCGCCACCACCACAGAGCTTCCCGAGTCTCAAAGAAGCCGCTGCAGCCAAGCCCAAAAAGAAGAAAGCCACCATGACTCTCTCTCAGTTCACCACTGGAACCTACGTCGGCCCAGGTGGAGGAGCGCGGCGCGATTCGGCTTTTGAGCCGAAAGGGTTAACCCCAGATGAGATGCTGAGGCTGCCCACTGGGCCGAAGGAGAGATCGGCGGAGGAGATGGAGTACGGACGTCTTGGGGGTGGATTTAAGTCTTATGGGGGGAGAACACCTGGGGGACGAATGAGCCGTGGGGATGATGGGGAAGGTGGTGGTTCGTGGGGTGGTGGTGGTGGTGGTGGCGGTGGTGGGAGGAGATCTTATGGTGGTTTTGATGATGAAAGGAGGACACCCAATCCGAGAAGTTCGGATTTTGATCTGCCTTCAAGGGCTGATGAAGCTGACAATTGGGGTTCGAAGAAAGTTCTCCCCTTTGTGGATTCTAGAGGTGGTGGTGGTGGTGGAGGTAGATCAGATCGGTATAGTCAACTTGGCGGTGGTGGAGGAGGCTTTTCTAGGGCAGATGAGGTTGATAATTGGGCAGTTGGTAAAAAGCCACTGCCTTCGAGGACGACCAGTTTTGGTTCTGGATTTAGGGACCAATCTGCTCCAGAATCTGATCGATGGGGCAGGAGTGGAGGAGGTCCCCCGCCACTGCCATCGCCGAGAGAAGGTGGTGATCATGGTCGTGAGAGGCCTAGGTTGGTTCTAGATCCTCCCCGAGGTGATGGAAGTGTGAATGAAGGTGGGAAGTCGAATAGGCCGAGCCCATTTGGTGCGGCACGCCCTAGGGAGGAAGTTCTGGCTGAAAAGGGATTGGATTGGAGAAAGGTCGAGTCTGAGATTGTGACAAGGAAGACTAGCAGGCCTACTAGTGCACATTCTAGCAGGCCTTCGAGTGCACATTCTAGCAGACCTCAGAGCCCGGCTACTCAGGTTGTAGAAGGAGCGATTAAGCCTCGACCAAAGGTGAATCCTTTTGGGGAAGCAAAGCCTCGGGAGGTGGTCTTGAAAGAACATGGGAAGGATTGGCGCAAAATTGATTTCGAGTTGGAGTGTCGTGCTATTGACAGGTTCACATACTTCCTCATGGAAGAAACCCTTCTTTTATTATGCATTGTTTTTTTTAAATGTTCAATTTCGTTAATAATCCAACATGATCACAATGAAGAGGTCCTTTACGCAAAAAGGTCAGAGCTTTCTTTCATCATATGCCCCGAAAAGTAAATAAACAAAATACAAAATAGAAAGCCACAAACTACTATCATACATCCCTGCCTCCCTCCTGCTTATATCTCGAAACCTTCCAAGTCCTCCAAGCCAGCTTCCTCACTAGCTTTCCATTACCGTGCATTATTTCTGGATGTTATTTAACTTATGTCTCAATGTGTTGGGCCAGATAATACAGAAGTAATTGCCATTGTAACTGGATTTTCAGTCTGAAACCGTACCCTGTTATTTTACCCTAAATGATTGAGTTTTTTCAGACCTGCTTAAGGTCCATTTACTTGATAACCTCTCCTGCCCTGAGTAAATCACCGTATTCTACTCCTACAAGTATAGTTTTGTCGAACAAATATCACTTCTGAAATTGGAGCTGTAAGGTGTTTCTATATCAAGTACTCTAGAAACAGGAGTAGTTTTTGGGACTTATCTTTGTATCGAGAAAAGAAAACAAAAGTCGTGTTCTTACCAAGTTTATGATGTGTTCAGATTGGGCTGGACGACTGGTTGACTGTGCATTTTTGTCTTATTGATACCAGAGAGTTTGAGATCTTCTGATAATTTGGTTACAAGCTGGGGTCAGTATATATTCTACTAAAATATCAAGAGTGGACTGATGAGAGAGGTTTTCACTAGCTTGTTCTCCACCATGACTCAAAATGAAGAAGCAATTTTACAATGTTTCTCCACTGATACATGCAAGTATAGTACGGATGTCTTTCAAGGGACCCCAAGTATACCCTCACAACCCAACTGTTAATTTTGGTCAACATTAATTTTAGGATGAAGATTACCAACACCCAGGTTGAGGATTCTCAATTCCTACCTAAGAAATAAAACTTTTTTAATTGTTAGCCCACGCATGTATCTAAGCTCTTACTTTAATTAACACATAAAATGTAGATGTGGTACATTTTCTCTTCTTAAGGTGTGGAGTTCACATCTATATAACCTGATGTAGACGATCGAGACTCATAATCAGACTTATCTTTTCTCCTGAAAATTTCTCATTTGTTTCTTTCCACATTTCGAAATACATGCATGAATGAAACGGCCCCAAATCCATCAATCTCGAGGGCAAGAGTCAATGAAAATGGTTGTTGTTGTGCTGGTGATCAATGGCTCTCTTGATAAACCTAACTACCTAAGGCTCCAAGGTTCACTCCAAACTCACCAAGCAGACCCTGTCACACTACTTAAGAGCAACTGCATCTGATAAATAAACGATCAATACTCTCTGCCTCTGATTCACAGGTGCAACACCTGCTGGGAATTGCAAGAACTCATTTCCTTAGATTGTTCGAAATTTCCCATGCACAGTAGCCCATAAGAGAAACGAAGCTTGCAAAGAGGTTTTGTGGAGCCAAATCCTTTTCTGATGCCGCTTCACAAAGAAGATGTCTTCATTGGTACGTCACATCGTGACAGCTATTCGCAGTGAACACCCTTTTGTTGTCACCTCAAGTCCAAGTATCTTTCTAATTGTCAATTCCTTCTATATGTAAGAGACTTGAGTAGCTTGATCAGAGTGTTTGTTTCCATTCATTAAGTCAGCGCCTCAAAGTATAAACTCAATGTGCCTGATGTTCATAGTTAACATCAAGCTGACATATTTTCCCCAACTCATCACCGGAAATGGGAAATAATGTTGGAAAAAGACTCTTTCATAGGCCTTTCACCCACCCACTTGACATCGATGAACGTTTACTTCTGTCATTTGTATAGTATGTGCTTTGTGGAGTACTCTTAGGTGTGATATGTTGCTCGTGTGGACTTTAGGTTGCTATTTGGTGTTGTGTTGGATCAAGTGTATGTAGTCTAGTTCTTTGTTGTATGTTCGGAGTGTTCCTTCATTCTTTCTGCTAGGAGTTTTTGTAATTTAAGGATTGGTTTCAGTAGCTAATGGGGATTCAAAACCGTCAACCTTCTCCCAATCCACACATAGGTGGCACTCTTCCACTTAATCAATTGATGCTTGCTGGCATTTCGCAACGTGCCTCAGTTGTCTACGGGAGGGAAATCATAGCCATTGAGCTCATAATAAAGCACTATTCTTCCGGCTGTTGAGTTGTACTTTTACCCGCTAGTCTTACTCTTTCTGCTACTGGATGCAATACTCAGACGTCATTGAAAGGATCCCAGTTTTGCATTCCAAGACTTACCCAACTCTGCCATGCTTGAAGCAACTACCCTCTTGAATCCCAGTACTCCAACATTTTTTAGAACCCTTTCCCCTCCCCCTTCCCAATCGTTGTGTTAAATGACATTGTGAAAGACAAAACTATCCCTTCTTAAATGTGTGATATGTGGAAGGAACTTGACAATGAAGGTCATAGGACTTGAGAAAAGCAAACTGATCTCTTTAATTATAATAGCTAAACACACATACATAAATGCACAATTTCCTCCTTTCCTGTCTTGTCCCCAGCAGCATGGCGGCCGATGACACTTCCTCTCTCTCCCTTCTCTTACCTGTATATCACTCCATCTTATTTTACAGGGAGACAGAAAACCAACCACTACCACTCATGAACCAACAATGTATTAATTGTTATTTTGAAAGAAAAGCATATTGAAATGGAATTTAAAGGGGAAAAAAAGAAAAGAAAAGAAAAACAACAACAATAATTAAGAAATAATCCAGGAAGCGTTAAGGTGATTTTGAAAACCAAATAATATTGGCAAAATGGTCCTTTAGCTCTACTAGTGGCTATCAAACAAACAAACCAAAGAATCTCTCTGTATCTAAGTAGAACCTAAACAAACAACTTTTGAACCTCCAGTTAGAGGTTACTTCTTAATAAAAGATCAACTGCTATTCACGTTAAACCAATCTTACAGTAGGTTTAGCTAATATGAGTGGGTTTTATGGCCTTGTGACTATATTTATCTGTTTATGTATGTTGTTATAAATTTAGCAGTCTATCAATTTGTGCTCTGAGCACCTTGATTTTTTATGATCATCTCAATGATCAGAGACGGTGTTAAAGATGCCTTTAGGGGCTACTATATTTACTACTCAGGTGGTCATGCCCATTGGTGTTTGGATATTACATATTCAAGTTTAGAGTCCATGCATTTTATTGATTTATACAAGTCGTTGAAATTTGAACCTTTGGAGATAGTTGTCACTTGTAATCTGAATAATCGGTTTAAATGTTTCAGGCCTGAGACTGAGGAAGAAAAGGAGCTCAAACAAGAAATAGACCATCTAAAAAAGGAATTGGAAAAGGAAGCTGCAATAAGCACAAACGGTGAACCAACACAAGAGCCGGGTGGAGAAAAAATAAGTCTACAGGAGATGATAGCTCACAAAGAAAGGGATCTCGAACTTCTGATACGTGAGTTGGGCGACAAAGTTCGCTTCGGACAGAAACCCATTGAAAGGCCCGGTTCTGGAGCAGGCAAATTTGCTGCTTTTCCTGAGAGACCTCCATCTCAGTCTGGCCGGTCGGAGGATGCAAGAAATATGGATTTCATGGATAGGCCTCGATCACGTGGGACTGGGGATGTATGGACCAGGCCTGGAGATGACAGAAGAAATTTTCAAGGTGGCATGGAAAGGGGGTTTCTTAGCAGCAGAGACATGGACAGGTGTGAAACTTTTACATAACTTGATTTTTTTATTACTTTCATTTTAGTTTTGAAAATGATAGCACTTCCATGTAACAAGTAGAATGGTGGGTTGTAGCTTGTAGCTTCTAACATAGTAGAATACATGGCGTTTTTGTTTTAAGCATGTTTAACATAACCTTGTATTGTTAAAGTTGGCAATAGATGGTTTCTCCATTCCCAAAGGATAGTAATGGTTTCTACTAGGCTAGGCATTTAAGACAAAAAACGGGGTAGATTTGGGTCGGTTTTTTAAATGTTATTTTAATATCTGGTCCTAAAATCGGACCAGACCGAAATGCTCAGTTCGCGCCTCGGTTCCCATTTTCAAAACATGACAGTTACCTGGCCCGACCCTGGTATTTAAAATAAAAATTTATTGCATTTTTTCCTTTAGGGTTTCATTCACAAAATCACAATGAAGTCCACTCTTCCCCCTTCCTTTTTGCCGGTTCGTCCTATGTGCAAACTCTTTTCTCTTCCTCTCCCGTACCACCATCACTCACATCTACATGCCAACCACCTCCACCCCGTCGCAAACGAGAAAAATGAACATTTGATCGATGGTTGAAATTGAAGATCACAAGCCCCAATTTCTTCGTTGATCGACTTGTTAAAGAGATCTCTCTCTTTGTACAAACTACCAATACCTCGAATTGTAAGAAAAATGAGTCCCATCTCTAGAAGATCATGCAGATCGTTGTTGTAAAAATTGATCTCTTGAATCACATCCAAGGAGAGAAATCTAGGGTTTGTGAGGTATGCTGTGTTATTAATGCGCCACTAAATCAACGAGAAATCGTTTAGTGGGGGGTGACTGATACAAATTGGGTTTACTATTTAGTGGTTGGGTTTAGTGGAATCGGATAATCGATGAGTTACCGATAAATCGGCCCATCCAATTTGTCGATTTATCGCTATAAATATAAAAAAATCTAACAGAATCAATCCCATCCCATTCGCAATTGCGTCGTCTATTCGACCATCCAAATGCCAGAGAAGAAAAACCAGTAGAAGACAAAAGCAAATTGAAGAAGAAGTAAGGTGAATAGAATTTCAAAAAATTAGAAGAAAGAAGAGTGAAGCTAAAGCAGTTGCGAATTTCAGATTAATTTGGAACACAGAAGAGGAAAGAAAATTAGAAGGGAGAAGAAAAGATTAGCAACAACAAATATCGACGTGGTCTGTCTCTGGCTCTGCACAAGCACTTTCATCACCAGGTTTGTGTCTCATTTTTCTCCCTTTTTCCACTCCATCGATACCATCACCTGTTAATTACAAATTTAAAATCTTTTGATTAATTAATTATTTTTGTAATTTATGACTTATTAAATTTTAAATGCTTTGAAAAATAGACCGATTACCGATTAATCTCGATTAATCGTAAATCGGCCTTGGACCGCGAAGGGTTCGTTTTCCATTTTAACTACATAGGAGGTATGGTTCATCATTGTTAGGGTTTAAGTTCGATTGAGAGGTAGAAGGAGAAGATATAAGATTGGGCATGGGACAGGATGGACCTCATCTCTATCCCATCCCGTTCCTTCGGGATCTGGACGGGATAGACATCGTCCCATCTCAAACGAGTTTGGGACGGGATGGGATTAACATGTTTTAATTTGTAAGTAGATAAAAGTACAAAATACTACTTAAAACTAATGCGTGGGAGAAAAGCGATAGGCCCATGAACGTACGAATAATGATAAATTCCTCTGGTTGATGCCAAGTCTGTAATATAAGATAAACAAATTTGATATAAGTATTTGTAATCAATTTTATGAATACAAGACCAGATTAGGATGAATAATTAACTCTGTTTAGAGTAGTTTTAATTGTTAGACATTGAGCACACATGAAGAAACCAGAGGATCAAATGATGAAATTCTAATGAAATTCTAAATGAAATTCTAATGAAATTCTAAATGTTTTAGAGTAGTTTTAATTTTAATTGTTTAGAGCTTTGATACACCCTTTTGTTTGTGTTCGTAGTATAGGATTAAATTCTAATGAAATTCTAAATGTTTTTGTAGAATGAATGTCTGGTTTAGACACAAAATATACACATCGAAAAGTTGCACGTTACAAAGAGGAAAAAACACTACCCTCCTTCAACTATAAAAGCATTCCTAATAAAAATATTAAAACTATTAATAATAAATATTAGAAAATTCAATTCGGGATGAGACGGTATGGGCGTGATTGAAAATCTTCATTCTGACAGGATGGGATCAGGATGAGATTGATCAATCCCAATAAGACTAAAAAAAATCGGGACAAGACTGAATGAGATCAGGATGGGATGCCCACCCCTAAGAAGATTTGTTGCTCAATTGGGTAGAATCGAAAACCGGGTGGAAGAGGTGGTGGCAATTTGGGGGTCCCCATGGATAAGAGGAGGTTTGGATTCATCTCAATTTAGTTCATTTATATTGTTTGGGTTCTTCATCTCAATTGAAGTATCAGAGATATACATGGGGATAAAAGGAAAAACAAAACTGGATTGAAAAAAATTGGATTTGACTGAGACCGGCCTGACTCTGCCAACAATTTTGGTTAACCAAGACCCAACTCAGCCCAAAAAAAAAATCCAGTTTTTAGAAACTGGTCTAGTCCTCAGTCTTGGATATTTGGGTCGATTAATCGAACCAGCTGAACCTTAGTTTCTACTACCACTTGCTCAACAGAGGTTCTCTTAAAAGTCTATGGGAAGGTTAGGTGTTGAACAACTTGAGCTAGTTGAAGATGCATTTGCTAAATGGGACCTTGTCGAACACTCTCCATGTCAAACCCCATTGCCATAACATGACGTACCCTTTTGGATACCGTTACCTGATCAGCTGATCTATGCTAGACATTTTCCCTTCGAAGATTATTCCTTTCTTTCACTCCATGATGCTACCATTGTTGTGTCATTATTGATTTCCAGTTAAAGTGAATGTTCTGGTTTCCTATTGAGCTGCCCAAATGGCCAAGTTGGAGGTTGTTGGTTTTGGACCCTAAATAAGAGCGCTGCCCATACTAACTTTGATATAGAGCATAGAAAGAAAAGGTGATCGATTGATTCTTGTTGTACTTCACACTGGTTGCAATGATTGGGAAGGATGAATCCTCTTTTTGCTAAATTATCATAGCTAGTGTGTCCCCTTGTACAATCGTCCATACTAAAAAACTTGCCATTAGAGACGTCACAACCCAACTTCTTGGAAGAAAGGTTTTTTGCACCCTGACCTTTGGTTTGGCTTTGTGTAAAGAACTCAGGGCATCACTCTAAATTTACGAGTTTTCTTATCCCAAAACCAAAGCGCCTGGTTCTTGGTTCAACTCTATACCTTCTACGATGCTTAGGAAGGATGCTAACTCAGGCAATTCTCATTCCTTCTAATTTGTTCTCGGACCCAAGTTTCGAGCCATTTGCTCACCTATATTAGTCATATTTGTGAATTCTGAGCATGCCTCAAAAATTGCAGGAAATGCCTGTTTTAGGGTCTCTATTTTGACGCCCCAGCAATCCTCCCCAAAACACACCTTATCTTCCATATTAGTTGATAAGATGTTCATTATTGATAGTCACATGGCACATTCATATGGTGAAGGCGTTGCCTTTGAGAAAACATCTACGTTTTCTTCTTCCCCAAATCTCCATATCCATTGAGCAAACAATACTTGATTGAACTCTTTTAGTCTCCTAATAGTTTAATATTCAACTCCCATTGATCCTTTGTTTGCAAACTGAATCCCAACGAATCAGATTGTGCGTACTTCTTCGACGCAAAGTAAATGCTTTTGATTAGAGTTACACTATCTGCTTTGGAGATATATTTGGTTTTCCAAGGTGCTAGGTGACTTCTTTTAAAGCTTTTTATAACTTGATCCATTATGTGCAATCCATGTATCTACTTCCTAGAAGCAATGGAAGCAATGTCTTAAAAGGTGATTGATGCTTTACATTGATGCGAAGTCGCCAAAAATCGCTTCAGTTGAGCGCTGGTTATAACGCGCATGTAATTGTTCTTATTCTTTAACACCTCGACTACTTTTATGATTGGATTGGTTTCATGTTATCTCTTACTTCGATATTCATGTTATCTCTTGCATCAATAATTGTTAGATACTTTTTTCTTTTTCAAATTTTTTTATTGATTTTTAAACGTTTTCATCATTTTTCCTTCCTTTTTTTTTTCTGAAAAATTGATGATTCCGTATTGTTACGTCTCATTACGCATCGATGTGTCCCTTCGCATTGAAAAAAGCTTGATTGCCTCAATACTAAAGAATTGCCTTTCAGAGCATTGCCTAGAAGCAATAAGTCCTTCGATGGAAGTTAATCTGTTTGCCACATCAAACTTCCATATCTTGGCATCATTCAGACAAGAAACATCTCCATTGGAAAACTGACTTAGAGAAGTTAATTTGTAGCCTCGACACAACTTCAAACCATGAGAGGGTGGATCTTACATACCTTAGTTGCTTGAAACAAGGATTGATGATAGTGGAGATAATGATTGTTTGGATCCCTATTTATATTTTGAAAAAACTCCTCGATAACTCATTTGAATTCATAGAGAAGGTTGTCTTTTTGCAATAGAGTTGAACGCCTCTCTTTGAAACACCTAATATTTTCTAAAGTCAAATACCTAAAGGGCTTTGGCAAAAGAATAAAAAATTTCCAATTTATTGTAGGTTATCCAAGCCTTCTCTTACATTGTAAATTTCTTTACCTAGTTAATGACCATAATATCTCCTTCCATTATGGAAAGCTTTCACAACCATCCAAAACATCAACAATCTTCCATTGTCAAATGCTTCACAATCATGCAAAGTAACAATCGACTTCGGAAAAGCCCAAGGACTCCTAAACCTTACAAGAGCTGGGTCCAAATTTGTCGTGCAAAAGAACAACGTGAAGTCCATGTGTCGTGGACCAAAATATCACGTCTTTGGAGCCTGTTCCCTGACCTCCTAAAAGAAGATTTCTCCAACCGCCCCTCAACAGCCCGAGGGGGGGGGGGGGGTTCCTTTCCCAATATCACACCAAAAGAAGAATATGAAGATACCCCCGTCTTTGGTCCACTTCCATTTCCATTTATCCTTTCTCCAATTAAGACACTTTGAACTTTTATTGTGATATTAGATTTACATGAAAATTTATCTTATATAAATGTGGATTCATCGACTAAATTTTCTACTAAGTCATCATTGATATACTTGGAAATTTTGAAACCATTGATTTCTTATGAGACCAACTTCACAAAAAGCTAACATGTTTCAAAATTTTCAAGTACATTAAATATGAGAAACAACAAAGTGTTTAGAGAAGTGGTATATAGTTTGTGGGCATATACCAAAGTTACTTGGTGGGTTTGGGGTCTTTCTTGAAGCATTTTTAAGGATACTCATTACTCTTGATGTATATCTTTTTAATCTAGCGGCTGACGAGCCACCCAACCTAAAATAATATACTAGACCCCCACAATTACCAACTCAATACAAAAGTCATATTTTTAAAAATTTTGCTATCTGTACAACACAAGGCAGAAGGGAGCATCCTCAATATAATCTTTTCGATGAGCCGGGGTCTTCCAACACTTTAACAACTTCTCCATATAGATGTTGGTTCACCTAATAAATTAGTGCACCACCCAATGATAATGAAGAAGAATATGAGGGGCACTCTCCAGCATTCTATCGTAGATAATACATCCCATGTCTACCTCCATACCTCTATGAGCCAATTCTATCTTGGAGGGAATCTTGTTCCAAAACACATTCGGCATGAAAAAAAACACCCTACGAGCGGGAAGGGGATGATGAAGCGTCCCTCTCCGATAACAATAAGATTTAGAGGTGTGCATTGTTCGGTTTGGATCAGTTTTGCCTCGAAACCGCCAACTGATTTGATTACTTCAGTTTACGTTTTCCTATATCCGAACTTGAGCAGCAACACAAAGGAACCGAAAGCCTCCGTTGATGTTCGGTTTGGTTTAAATCTTGGTTGCATTCGGTTTTACATAGAATCAATGCCACAATAAAGAAAGGGGGTGTGGTTGGGAAAAAAGTGTGAAGAAAACAGGAGAAAGAAACTACAGATTCATCCTTGAGAAGATCTGGAAGGAGAGAGATTTTCATAGCAGATCTGAACCTTCATGTGAGAAAATCTCTGCAGTTGGATGTCTAAAACTTCATGGTCTTGAAGGGTTGTTGCTTTCGGGTTGGATGAGGTTGCAGCTTATATTAGTGGCAGGTCTGGTCTGGAAGGAAGATTGCAGTACAGAAGAAACAAGTCTAGGTTCATTTTTGACAAAGGGAGTAGAAAGTGAATAAGTTGTTTTCAAAATTTCAAATTTCAGTGACAACAACTAAATAAGAATATAATATTTTATTTTATTACTGAAATGGTGCTGTCATAAAATTTTCCATTGAAAAGTCAAAAGGGCAACCCACTTGTATTAAACTAATGGTCTAAATACTTCTGCCATATGACATGAATTGTATTGCCACAAACTGGCTTGTCATGCACTTTTTACTAAATTGACTAGCATTTTATGAAGCTCTTGCCTCAGTTCGGTTTTTAGCAGTTTGAAAATACATTAAAAACCAAAAACCGAACCTATCATATCAGTTAAAATAATTTTCAAACCAAACTGATAAATGTGAGAATCTGCGCCTCGGTTCGATTGATATACTCAGTTTTGTCGTTTTCTGCACAGCGCTAGTAAGATTAGCGTGAGGATCTTAGAAGGGTTTGAGTTTCAGCCTAGTAGCCTGGTGGCAACTGTGTGGTCCGTGACAGTGGGACCTTACTAGAACCGTTCTTCGTCTTCGCTTTCCAGTTAACAGGTAGACTGAGGGATTTGATCATCTTGGAGCAATGCTCCAACCTGAATTTCCTGTCATTGTAGTCCCTATGGATGGGTACAGTTACTGGATTTTATGGGGTTCAAAGAATGAGGCAGATAGATGGGTTGAGACGATGCACAAAGAAGGTATATAGAGAGGGTTCATGCTTATTCCGATGGCAACCTATGATAGTGTTGTTGTCGAGATTAACTGCCAGCAACAACTGTGGAGAAGAGGGCGGTCATGGTGGATATTGTCCGATCAATTAGTGGATTGCTCAAGATGGGAATATAGTGTAGTATCTCGAGGATCTAAGGAGGTGACTGTGATGACAGGGGTCGAGGGGAGGAGTTACATTATCCTAGCCCTAACGAGTACAGTAAGAGCTGGCTCTCACAGATCTTCTAGTTTGATGGAGAAGGACAATTATGATAGCACTTTTTATGAGCAACAGGATGTTGCTCAGATTAGTAAGTGGTGATGGTGACTGTCCTTTCATTTTTTGTCAGTCAAAGAGGGGGTACAGACCCAATTGCTTTAGAATTGGCGGCCAAAGATTTGAGTATCAAGGAATCTAAGTGTAAGGCTATTGATGTGGGAGAGCTAGAAAGTCGACCACCTTATTTCAGAACCATAAAAAGGAAAGGCTCCAAGGAGCCCAGGAGCAAAAGCCCAAGTTTTAAAACCCATGAAGTCAACCTTGCTGTAATCCAAGCCCAAAAGGCAATCTAATATGCAAAGGATTTGGATATTAAGTTGAAAGTTAAAAGGGTTCCCTCCTGCAAACTGATTCACAAGGGCATGGATGATGATAGATCCCTAGCGGGAATTAGAGATTCTAGTTTTGGTCTGTTGGGTCAGGTGCATTGTGATTTCATGATGGATCAGGACTCCTACGATGGAGGAAATGACTTTGGTTGCTCATTATTGGAGGTTGGCTTTGATCTTGAAGATGAAAACAAAGCTAGCCTTGAAGCTGAGCTAGAGGACTTAGATTCTGAGGATTTCTAGATGTTGGAGGAAGGTGGGATCGTGCAGAGCATTTGCTGGGCATTATCTCGGTTTAGATTGTGTTGTTCACTGTTTTGCTAAGTTGTTGGCTGCTGTTTTATTTGAATGAGCCTGTTAGCAAGGTTGCGTCCTTTCGTTGATGTAAGAATTTTTATTTGTGTGCTTGGGCGGAGATTCAAGGAACCTCTGCGGGGGGTTTCATGTGATCTCCTTGGATTGTTAATGGAACACCCTACGTCTTCCACACCTACTTAGGAGGATGAAGGAATGCCTGGAAAACCAATGGCTGTTGAGTACGAGATGCCATGTCTTACTCATTTTCATCAAAATGAAGATTATGAATTTCTCACATAATAGATGTGAGAAAGATAACATGTTATTTGTTGGTTGGAGTTTATTTTTAAGGATAGTTGATGTTTGAACCTTGAGATATACCATATATATGTATGACAGCCTAGCAACAATGATTTGAAGTTTTGCTTCTGCTTTTGCATATAATTATGTTATGGAGGGAAATTGTTCAAAATGGTAGAATAGTGAGTGTACAGTTCATTATGCCTATTTGTGTTAAATTCAACCCTGTGAATCGAAAGAATGGCAACTCATATGGTGTAATTTGTTAAAACTCGAACATAGTTCACAAGAGAATCACGGTGTCTATAATATTCAGAATGGTATCCTTTCGCTATTGCTGACAGTGTTTCTTCATTATATTTTGGCAGGCCCAGGTCTAGAGAAAGATGGTGATATTGTTGGTGTTGGTGCGAAGCCATTGGGTTTTCTTCCTTTTTGACACCAGAACGGAATAGAATATAATTTGGATTTTTATTTTATTTTATTTTATTTTTCTGCGGCTAGTGAGGCAATGAACCAGTAAATACAGGAGAATTGTTACCCCTGATAACAATGTAAAATTTGAATTTTACCCCATTTTGTGACCGGCAGCCTGTATTGCTCTAGATACTAGACTATTAACTTATTTCCATTGGACTTCATGTGACTTGTAACCGTTTATGAAATTTTACTTGTTTGCAATTGCTGAGTTGGTTTGCAAAGTGAGCAGGCAAATAAGATCCACGGTTGGAGTTTACAGATGAAAGCATCCATCCGAGTGTCTCTACATTTTGTATTTGATGGTATATAAATGATCTGACCTAGACTCAAATCTTTACATTCGTGTCAACCCAAGGTGCTGATTTGTTGATATCCCTCCAGAAAATTGTTTATGATGCCTCGTGTTCCCAAGTTCTGAGCACAGATTGAAAGGTTGAGATGTAGGATGCATCTATGCAGGCATAAGTTGTCCTTGGAATTGTAGATTTAGAACTCTTTTTGTGGCCATTGTTGGGTGGTCATAATTATTTGTTTCATTTATTTATTTATTATTATAATCTCGGAATTGTTCACAGCTATATTAACTAAGTTTGCAAGAGCTGTAATATGTAACATTTTTTTGTTTTATTTTTAGAAAATAATGTAGGGGAAAGCGCTAAAAATCGATTTTGTTTCTTGTTTAATTCTTTGAGAAATGTCAGCGGCCCTCTCCAATTACCTTTTCCTTTCCACCTTCTCTCTTCTTTGAATGACATCTTATCCCAAATTTAAATCTCATAATTAAAGGAAAGATAATTTCATCAATCAAAAGATAGTATTAATTAAAATAAAATCTCTTGTTTACCCTCTTATAATAGCTATGGAAAATACTATATAAGGTAATGAAATTAAAAATTCTAGCAATTCATATTCATCTACAACCTTTTCACTTCGTTTTTATAAAATTTTGCTTCTTCACGATTTTGAGTTTTTGTATTTTTTCCAAACGAGTTTTGTCTTTTTAAAACCAATTCTCCTCCATTCACATTTATTCAAGAATAGAGACTCAAATCCACATAGTGAGCACCAATGAAACACAACTTCCAACCAATACAACTCACTTTTATTAAGATGCGGAAAAAAAATAATTAAGTACTAAGCATGTTTTGTGATGAAGAATTTATTTTTAGTGGAGGAAGAAGACAAAAACATAGAATATTGAAGACGGAGAGAAACTTAGAAGAATGGAAAATAAAATCCATGAAGATGAATATGTGAAATTTATTAGGTTGTTTAGTGCTTTCCATAATTAAAAATGAGTGTAAATAAGGGATTAACTTTTCAATTAAGGCTTCGCTTGGTATCCCGTAAAATAATGTAAATGCATTCATTTGTAGGCGGTTATAAAAAATAGGTGTTTGATAAGATTTACATAAAGCGATTATGGAATTAAAATGCATAACCTCTACATCTTCACGTTATGAGATCCTGCATTATTTTACGGAATAAAATATCCTGAATTATTTTGCAGAGAGCTCTCACGTTCACATGTTGAACTATACTTCTTAATAGAGTTCATATTTTTAAGAGTTCTTATTATTATGTGGAAGTGTGGAACTCAATAGAGTCCATATTTACAAGAATTTATTGTAATTAAAACTCTTCCAAATAGTCCTTATTTTTCTTACATATTATTCAGTTATGTATTTGAAGAAAATATATGCAATATAATATATGTAAGAGAACATAAGGTATGTGAAATGCATGCTAATGAAAGTTTAAAACTTGTCAAAAGACTACCTTTAAGTTTTCATCATTCATACTTACATGTTTAATCACCAGCATCAACAATTGAAGATAAATAAATAAATATCAAAATGTTGAATATGATAATCGAACCCATGCACTCTTGGTGCTTTAAATTATATACGATCCGTTAGATTCCTATATTTGGGTAAATCTTAGCCGTCCTTTTATCTTCAACCTCAAACACCACCCTGAATAATATGTAAGAAAAATAACGACTCTTTAGAAGAGTTTTAGTTATAATAAACTCTTGTAAATATGGATTCTATTGAGTTCCACATTATGTTGTGCTTATTCATTGCAAGCGTCCATTAAAATTTGTTCAAATGGACCATAAGCTTCAATTTATATCAATGGTGGACTGCCGTTTGAGTCTTATAAACACAAAATGTGTAGTTTTTAAATTGTGATTCAATTTACTATTGCATGTTTAAGTTTGGGACTCTTTCTCAACTCAGAACCACAAAATCTTTGACTTTCTGTTGATTGTGTGACTAATGTCTGCATAATTTTTTTTGTCAATTTCCAAATACAAAATCTAGAACTTCTATCGATTTTGTGAAAACCTAATATCGGATTGTACCAAATTTGGTTGCGTGTAAAAACTATTTTGTATAGGGTATTTTCCGTGACGCTGGCACGATAAAAGTTTAACATGATAAATAAAGTTTAGTAAATCAATATCAAAATGTTGGATATGGGAATCAAACTCATGCACTCTTATTGGGGATTGATTGAAGGTAAGACATAAAGGCTAATTTTAAGTCCCAACCACTAGATGAATCGAATCTCAACCATGAACTATGTTTATCTACAAACTTATCTCTTGGTGCTTTAAGTTCTATGTGATTTGTTAGATTCCTATATTTGGGTAAATCTCAGCCATCTTTTATATCAGCCGTTCAGCCCGAGGTTTGAACATTTAACTTTGGTCGTGGTTCATTACTAAATGATTATTTGGGCTTTAGTCACTGGAACTATTATCCATATTTAGCATAAGGTTTTTGTTCCTTGTGATGGATGATCTTTGTCACGTGTACAGTCGTGATCAAACGACTATTTGATGTATTAACAACTACTCCCCCTAGTTGGTGGGCTCCTTTGCGTGGCCACTAACTTTTCGGTGGTTGGATTTTTGGATTCATTGTCCTTTTCTACATAGCATTAAATGTTGTCAACAGCTGTGGACTCAGTTTCTATTCCACTACGTCATCGGTCAGTTCGTTTCGGCGTGATTCTGGGGTTTCGTGCAACCATCGTATCCTGCACGATTTCCCATTGGTTGTCTTTTCATTGTCCAACCCTATAAAAGGGCATCAGAGATTGTGTTATCCTCTTTATGCTATCTCCATTTTTAGAGTTTGTTCTTATTTTCTTCATTTTTCGGATTCTCAAACTCTTTGCCATGTCTCCCAAGAGACCTCTGAGTGACGATCGCCTGGCCTGCTGTGAGGCCTTTTTTGAGCCTAAGCAACCAACACATGGTACTTTGGATTATATTTGCTAGACATTTTCTATTTCGCCCGAGTTGGATCTTGTGCTGCCAAGAGAATGTGGCAGTTTTGCTCGTTCGAGGTCCGGTTACACTGCTCTTTACTTTGGAATGTTCAAGGTTGGTCTTCTTTTTCAGTTTCGTAGATTTTCTAGGCTTATTTAGATCTGATTGGTATTCCTAATGCTCAGATGGGTCCCAACGGCTGAAGGGTTATGGTTGGAACTATGGTGAGAACTCTGCAGGCTAGTATTTGTTTAAATGAAAAGATTTTGCATTCTATGGTGACGTTGAAGGTTAACACGAATGGTGTTTGCTTTCTTCTTTCACCTTCTTGTTTAGGGAAGCCGAATGATGGTTTCAGGTTATGGCCGAGGACCTAATTTTATGCTTCCATGAAGTTTGAATATTTCATGCTTGACAACAAGCCCATTTTGAGGTTGTTTAAGGATCCTAAGAAGTTGAATGATTTACAGTTGACTGAAGCGAAGAAGTCAATTAGGGATCAATTTCTCGCCCTGCCCTTGGCACATCTAGAAGAGTTTTTCGAGTTGGAGGCCATTGACTAGAGTGGCTTGTATAATCTTAATGCTCAAGAACGATCGCTGGTTCTTTATGAGCTTGAGTCTAATGTTATTGTTGCTCGTCTCTTATCCCTTGTTGGCTCTGGTGGTGCAAATAAAAGGACTACTCCTACTAGTGTTAGTGGTGCAAGCGTTGATGGGAAAGTGAGCTCTGATGAAAAAGTTACGAATCTCGATGCTTCTGTTAGGGTTGGTGGTATTGTTCCTTCTGTGAGGAAGGGGAATATTCTGAGGCCCGTTAGTCCTTCCAAAAGGAAGGTCGTGTGTGAGTTGGTCGATTTTGCTCGGCCTCCAAAATGAAAGAGGTCTATTGGGTCAGGTTCTGCTCCGAGAGCTGTTCAGACTACTCTTCCTCTTACTGCTTTTGTGAAGGGTAATGAAGACGATGCTCGCTTTGCTGCTCAAGAAGATGAGGAAATGCATAAAGCAGTGGAGAGGAGTCAGGTGGAAGTTTTTCATCCTCGTGCTTCATTGAGTGAGTACGAGAAGGATCTCCTTGCTACTGCTGGTGTGGCCGACCTCAACAAGGTTGTGAATTAGGATGCGCGTGTTATTTCAAATAAAATGACACAACTTGCAATGGAGCAGTCTCGTAATCCAAATGTGGAGTTGACTTTGGACGACTTCAATTACAATTATGTTTTTGATGAGGTTGATGTTGATTGTGTTCTGAGCTCCAAGTCTCCTCCTCATCCTGTTGATTTTAGGTTGAAGGAATGGTCAGTCTCTCCTCTTTTTTCGCTTGAAGTCCTCTCCTGTTTTTTCGGATAAGAAAGGAAAAGGTGGTGTTTTTGTCATCGCCAATGCATTGGTTGTTAAACAGGTGACCAAGGGTCGAGCTTCTGTCATTCCAAACCCTTCTATGCTTTATCTGCAAGTTAGTTGGACGAATCTTGTTCCTGGAGAAATATGTATCAATACGGACAGTGGGTTCAACTAGTATTCGGAGGTTGACGTGCAGGAACGTGTATGTAATCACATCAACTCGTGGCATAAGTGGTTGATGGAAAATATCTCGATGCTAGTGCGTCCTGCTAGAGATCACCTTGACAAAGGTGTAAAACAGATCATGGAGGTAAATAGTTCACCTTTTTTAACCTTTTCTTTGTTTCAAGCAGAGGATGTCCCATCTTACCTATGTTGGGATGATGGGTTCCGACAATCAAGCTGTTTGTGATTACGTGTTTGCTTTGGAGAAAAAGAACGTGAAGCAGTTGTTGTAGCTTTCTGACACTTTGGTTCAAGTAGATAAGATGAAAAAGACGTGTGTTTATCAGGAAAAAGGTGGTTGACACTTCTCGGAATTTTTTGAAGTAAGTGGGGGCTGTCAAGGATGAGTACACTGCTGAACTTGTTGTTGCGGAGGAGGAGATGAATCATCTGCGTGAACGATTTTTTGCTACTAAGAGTGAGTTGTCCACAAAGAATACAGTTCTTGATCAAACATTATGTGTTGCTGATTCGCAGTCTTCTCGTCGTAAGACCATAGAGGAGTGAGTGAAACAACTTGTTGGGAGCTTGCCTCTGTTAAGGAACAACTTCTTGAGGAGAGAACCGGTAATGAGCAAACTTCGGAGAAGGTTTCTGGAGTTGAAGAAGAACTTGTTCAGACCAAGCAAGAACACTCTGCATTTGCGGAGAAGGTGAAATCTACTGCAGATGCAGTAGAGTGGAGTAAGATAGTTGCTGGTAGGATTGAAATTATTGATATATTGAATAGGATGAGGGCTTTGACAATGTCATGCTATAGTGGACAATGTCTTTGAGGATGTTTCTACTCCATCCGAGGATGAGGATGTTTCTACTCCATCCAAATATCATGCTATAGTGGACAATGTCTTTGAGGATGTTTCTACTCCATCCGAGGATGAGGAAGATCTTGCCCCAATACTTCCAAGTAATCATGTTGATGAAGGTCAAGTGTTTTCTATTCCTTCATATCCTACCAGTGATGACCAGGTCTCGTCCCCTCCGGCTAACCATATTAATGAAGATTAAACTCCATATCTACCGTCTGATAAGACAAGATTCCATCTCCTCTAACAGATCCTGCTAGTGCTGAAGAGTTGTCTCTCATCAACTATTCCTCCTGCAACTTCTTCCCCAGATGTAATTGATTGACTTATCAATGAATATTTTTCTTTAGTTCTTATGTTGTTTTGTCTTTCTTATTCGTAATAAGTATTATCTAACACGTTCTAGTCTAGTTTAGACTTAGAGGATATAGTAGATGCAGCTTGACTTTGACGTCTAGGCTTCATAGGTATTGTAGTCTAACTCTTTGGTATAGACTTAGATAATAAATAGAACCTGACTTCGATGTCCGGGCTTCATAATTGTCTTTTCAAATGGACAACAATGAGCCCATGGAATAGATAATAAATAGAGAATGTCTGGTAATTCAAAAACACAAATAATCCCATTGATGATTCAAGTTTTTTGCTCAATGGCCTCCAAGATCATTCGGTTGGTCACTTCTGCTTGTCCGTTAGCTTGTGGATGAGCAGGTGCTAAAAAGTGGTGTTTGATGCTTAAGTTTTCACATAACTTTTTGCCTTTGAATTGGGACCCACTGTCGATGACAATTGTTTTGGGGACTTCGAATCTGCATAATATCTCCTTCCATAAAAATCGTTCGATCTGAGCATCTCCTATCTTTGACAGTGGTTCTACTTCTACCCACTTGGTGAAGTAGTCCAATACTATAAGGAGGAAATTTTTTCTGTCGGAGATTGGAAGTAGGCCTACAATGTCCATTCCCCATGGTGCAAATGGCCACGGACTGCTTATCAGGATTAAGTTTTTCCCTGACATGTGTGTGTACGGAGCATACCGTTGGCATTTATCACATAATACAACGAGTTCATTTGCATCCTTTTGCATTGTTGGTCAGTAGTATCCCAATGTTAGAGCTTTGTGAGCTAGTGTTCTGCCTCCTAGATGATTCCTGCATATGCCAAAATAAATTTCTCGAAGAACATAGTCGACGTCACTGGGTGAAAGGCATCTTAGCAGCGGACTTATGGCAGACCTCCTGTAAGTCTGTCACTAATCAGTGTGTACCGTGTTGCTCTATCGCCCACTTTAGCATTCTGCCAAACAATTTCGGTTTATATAGTACCGACCGAAGTGGATGTTCGATCATGACGGTGATGGAGTAGGCTTGGAAGTATGGCCGTAACTTTCTGGAATATACGACCAGGGCCAATGCTAGTTTATCCAAGACTGGATAGTTGGCTTCTACGTTTGCAAATGTGTTGCAGACGTAGTATACTAGCTTTTGTGTTCCATTATCCTTGTGTATCAGTGCGGAGTTGACTACGAGTTACGATATTGACAGATACAAGTATAGGTCTCACCTGGTTTCGGCTTTGATAATAGTTTTGTACTCCCCATGTATGCCTTCAAGTTTTGGAATTCTTGTTCGCATTCCTCATTCCATTTTAACGTTTTGTTCTTTTTCAAGATCTTGAAAAGGGTAGGCATTTGTCTGATGATTTGAAGATAAACCTATTCAAGTCTGCTACTCTACCATTTGGCTTTGTACACAATTGATGTTGGTGGGCGATTGCATATTGAGAAGCACGTGTATCTGTTTCGGATCCATTTCGATTCCTCTTTGGTTGATTATGTACCCAAGGAACTTTCCCGACTCTACTCCGAATGTACGTTTTTCAGGATTTAGTTTCATTTTGTATTTGCGAAGTTGGGAGAAGGCTTGTTGAAGGTCCTTGATGTGATCATCTTATTGTAGGATTTTTGCTAGCGTGTTATCATTGTACACTTCCATAGTCTTGCCAATCTGATATCTGAACATTCTGTTCACTAAACGTTGATACTAGGTTATGCGTTCTTTAATCCGAATGATATCACTATGTAGTAGTACACACCTCTTTCTGTTATGAAATTTGTTTTCTCCTGGTCAGGTGGATGCATTTGTACTTGGTTGTAACCAGAATATGTGCCCATGAAGCTAAGGAGTCCATGTCCATAAGTGGCATCCACTATTTGATCTATATGCGAAAGTGGAAAGTTGTCTTTCAGGTAAGCTTTCTTAAGGTCCGTGTAATCCATGATACCCTCCACTTTCCATTCTTCTTTTTTTATCGGAACAATGGCCAACCAATCTGGTCCTTGATCATCCTTGCATTCAGTAAATGGTGCACCTCATCGTTAATGGCCTAATTGCGCTCTGGGGCAACTGACCTTTTTTTTTTTTTTTTTTTTTTTTTTTTCTGTCGGACTAGTTTTTATCTGGGTTGACCTGTAATCTGTGAGTGATGACGGAAGGGTCAATGCCCTCCCACGTCTTTCATTGTCCTGTTGAATACATCTTGGTTATCCTTCAGCAGCTAGATCAGTTGTTCAATCAGTTTCGGATGAAGTTTTGTCGCGATCCGTACAGTCTTACTACCTTTTGAACCGTTGAGGTTGATTGGTATTGTTTCTTCTTTAGGTTGGCCATTGTTAGATCATCCCCTTCGACTGATTGGAGCCGCGTCCCGGTCTGGAAGAAATGATCTGTCTGCAGTTGACCGGGCCAATGTTGCGTCTGCTTCCTTGGTCCTGACTGTGATTGCTATTTGTTGGGATTCTTCATTGCTACATAGTGGAATTCATGTACGGCTAGTTGATCACCTTAGATGATTTTGATCTCATAATTAATGTGATACTTGAGGCATTGATGCATGGTATAGGACACTGCACCCATTTCGTGCAACCAGGGTCCCCCTAGAAGCATGTTGTAAGCTGATGAGGCATCAACGACAAAAATGTTTGTTAACAGGACTCGATGCTTGCATGGTTCTCCTGCTACCACTGGTAACATGATTCGTCCGAGTGGGTAGCATTGTTCACCACTGAAACCCACCATAGGTTGATCAGTAGATATAAGTCCCTCATTGCTTAATGGCATTTTGATGAACGATGTCAGGTACAAGAGGTTGGCTGACCTACCTGTGTCAATAAACACTCTTATGATCTCCCATTTGGCTATTGATATTGATATCACCAGAGCGTCGTTATAGGGAAAATGAACACCTTGTGCATCTTTTTATGAAAAAGCCAAAGTTGGGTGATCTATTCTGGCGCGCTAAGCAGCAAGGCCTGTGTGGCGTATTCTTGTCCAAAATTCTTTGACAGATCATTTTCATGATCAATTAGACTGGCCTCGATCTCTTACTGTGCCATGCAGAATGTATATCAATCTTCTGGTCTGCTCATCTGATCCTGCAACAGGGTCCCCCCCCCTTTTTTTTTTCCTCTGGACTGTTTTTCTTTCAGTTGAGCTGTCCTCTCCAAATCCAGTGCTTGATTTCATTCTTTAGGTTGTAGCATTCTTCGGTATCATGTTTGCGGTCCTTGTGGGAAGAACATTATTTGTTCTTATCTCGTCTGGCCAAATCTCCATTCAGTTTGAGTGTCCATTTGAGTTCGTCATGGACTTTAGGATAGTTGCCAAATTCGCTTTTAGAGCAGTGTATGGTTTGTTCTTCGTATCAACCGAGTGGGTTGACCGTTCGTGTCTGGTCCGGCCAGACTGCAGTTTTTCAAACTCTTGTTTGCCATTTTCGAACCTGTCATCTAATTTTTGTCATCCGTTCTCTCGGTTTGTAGGGAAGGATCTCCTGTCAAACTCGTTCTTTTTGGCAGCCCACATTCCCTCAAGATTGATGTACTTTTTAGCGTATTTCAACAAGGTCGTCATACTCTTCAGAGGTTCCAGGGTCAGAAAGTTGTATAGTTGCCCTCCATTTGAGTATGAAGGTGGTCACACCTATGTCATCGCTGCATCTGTCGTTCATGTTAGCTCATCAGTGAAACATGTAACGTATTCCTTGAGAGTTTCATCGGGTTTTTGTTTGATGTGAATAAAATAATGAGGACCCTTTCCGATTTGTTGACTGACGATGAACCTTGTGACGAAGGTTGTGGTGAATGATTGGAAGGAATATAACGATCTTAGTGGAAGATTGTTAAACCAATTTACCGCCATGGATGTGAGGCTAGTCAGAAAGGTTTTACACATGATGGGGTATGTGTTTTCTTTCAGCGCCATCATATGGTGGAAGTGGTGCAGATGGTCTAATGGTTAGTAGTGCCATCATAAGTTTCGAACTTTGGTGGGATGAACTTTTTTAGCAGTGGGTCTTCATGATTTTGTCGGAGAAGGGTGGCATGGTCAATTCATATAGCATATTGGAATCTGTGACTCCAATCCTGAATGAAATCAATGGAAGAACTTCACCAGTCTGAGACCCATCACCTTGAGGTTCACTTCCTTCAAAGTTCGTTCTACGAAACTTAGCAGGAGCTTCTTGGTTTTCTTGGTGATGGTTGGCGAAATTTTGCTGAAGTGGCATTCTGACACGTTCGACAGGTGGAACACGCTCTTGAGTAAGTTTTCGACCATTTTAGCCAGGTGGGCCATTTGGGCCAAAAGCTGATCACATGAGGATATATCATCATTCCCCCAAGAGTGGGGGCCTATTGGGGTTCCAACTGAGTTGTGTGGGCCACCATATCTTGTGACGGCAATTTACTACTTTGTACAATTGGATCTCCCAACGCTGGATTTGAGATGTGTCCACTTGGAAATTGAGTTTCACCAGTGGAGGATTTTTTTGGTTGTTGCTAAGCTAAGAGTTTATTGGAGGTTCCATTTGCACTGTATATTTTGTTATTGATTTGCACTAAGGAAACTACCAACTTCGTTCTGATTTGTTTAAAGGAAATTGTTGTTTCCCATGGATGGTGTCAAACTGATGCATCCAAATCTGTTCTTCTCGAGATCCGACCTGCAAAACAAGGTTAGATTGTCAAAAACCACTTGTTTGGTGGCCAAAATCGCTCCAATGCTCAAGTCAATTAGTTGTAGGAGATAATTAAGTTATACAAAATATAATTGTATTGTGTTTGCATACCTCTTTCGTCAATCTCTCATTTACCTTATATAATGCGAGTTATTAACTATTTGTGTGACTTAAGCATGCAGGGCACGATGAAAAGGGCATTTCTCACAACGATCTCCTCATTCATTGAGATGCGTCCTTGGGAGAGTGATTCCCATCATGACTTGTCTCATTCGTAACGTCTTTCTTATCTAAGGGAAGAGTTCTATTGGGCATGAGGTTTGGGCTTTTAACTTTAATCATGGTTCCTTACTAAATGTTTCTTTGGGCTTTAGTGATTGGACTTATTATCCATATTAGCGTGAGGTGTATATTCTTCGTGATGGATAATCTTTGCAATGTGTACGATCGTGATCAAAGGACTATTTAATGTATCATTAGGTTTCACTTCAGTAGATTGGCAATCTTTAATATCTTAGTTTGATGCTTTGTATGTATGAAACGGAGGCCTTGATTCATTCGACAATCTCATGAATAGTTGGCATTCGAGATTTTCTTCAATGTCATCAGAAAGTGATGGGTATCAGATATGTGGTTCCAATGTGATTGCATGGAATGGATGGAATGAAAAGAAAAACAGGGTGTGTTTGCAAATACCTTTTCATTTACTTGTATGATTAAGGAAACATTGTAAAGCCATAAGTTTCTTGATTTTATATTTTTAAAACCTTCATAAAATATTGATGCATTATAGAGACAAAAAAAAGTAAATCATATTCATAACATTAAATTCAAAAACATCAAAACATTAATAAAAAAAAAGTCTTTCCTTCGTATGAGAGTGAGATTACGATAAACAGTGCGATCAACTCTTCGTTTTCTTCCTTTCTCTTGTTCTCTGTCAACCGGCGAGGTCTGGTTCTTTGTCGATCGTCGACGATGAGCTCTGATCCTTCGATCGAGAATGAAATGGGTTATTTTTTTTATATATTAGAACAAAAAGTTAAAACGACATTATTGAAAAAAAGTTATCTCACGGCGTTATATCGGAGCCGTGATACAAAAACGTGATAATCTCATAATGTAACGGCTGACCCCCGTTAAGCGTTATATCGGCGTTATAACGTTGTTTTAACTGCACAGTTCTTACTTTATATGATTAAAAGAGAAATATGAGCATAGTCATGTGTTTACCTTTCGTCTTTTGTCCTCTTTAGTATCACCAATATTCTGAGGGAGAAAGAATAGAAATAAGTACCTAATCACTGCTTAGAACAACCCCACATCTACAAAAATATAAATGGCTAGCTACCTACTCTATATATGTTGTAAGCATACAAACACGCCACTTCTCCGTTCAATATGAGGGTCTGCAGTGCCATCCAACTGCATCAGATACATTGTTTTGTCTCCCCTATGAGACAACGCCTCAAGATAACCAACAGTAAAGTCTAGAGTCAGAACAGTAAGACTCACTCAAGTAACTGAATGAATTGAGAAGAGAAAAAAAAAACTCTTTAAGGTATATCAAAACAATTGTGTGATACCTTTTACATTTCGAAATAAAACTATAACACATAAAAGACCTCAAATACAAGAGAATGGGAACACGTAGCACTATAGAAGAACTTTAGGTGTAATGACTCGATCTACATGGTACAATATTGTCCGCTTTAGGCCCAAAGCACGTACGACTTTAAAACACGTTGTACCAAGGGGATCTGACTACATCCCCTTTCCTCACCCAGGCGATGTGGACTATAACTCTTCCTTGGTCGCCTGCCTGCGTTTCAACCCATCCACACTTGATAGCATGCCAGCTTATAGTACAATATTGTCCGATTTGGGCTCAGGACCCGCACCACTTTAAAAGTGTTGTACCAAAGGGATCTCACCACATCCCCTTTCCCTACCCAGTTAATGTGAGACTATAACTCCTCCTTGGTTGTTTGCCTACATCTCAACCCGCCCACACTTGGTAGCATGCCAGCTTATAATACAATATTGTTCGATTTGGGCTCAAGGCCCGCACTACTTTAAAAGCATTGTACCAAGGGGATCTCACCACATCCTTTTTCCCTATCTAGTCTATGTGAGACTATAACTCCTCCTTGGTAGCTCGGCCCATCCACACTTGGTAGGATGCCAACTCTTACAACTCGTCCATACAAAGTAGCATGTCAATCTCAACCCGCCCACACAAGGGTGTTACCTTAGGTAACCTTCAAAAAGAAAACACATGGAGCATTCACATATAAATATAAGTACAATGAATAACTCTTGGAATGACCGAAGTTAATTTTCAAGATTGCGAGAAACATTCTAGGTGAGTTAATTTTGATCAAGCTGTGATATGCAACAACTTAGAGATCATGCGGAAACAATAAAAAGGGAGACGAGAATCAAAGTTTTCCAATCCTTGATATTGTATTGTAACTATGTTTAGGTTTTATCCAACCTTCAAGTCTTGAACTCCTGTAACAAATACATAAGTAATCTCTGAAAGTGTGTTCTAATACTTAAAACTTAGGTTAACCCCTCTGTTAAAACAGTAAGGAGACCATTCTCATAAAAAAACTGAAGACATTCATATAAGAATTTCCCATGACAGAAAAAGTTGTATGATTCTATTTAACATTACTTGAAACTAAGCAAAATCTTCCAGCAGGATACATGATAAGTAAGAACAAGTTACACATAATGCTCAACATTGAACAATGCAAGTATAATTGATAAGCAACTGTATGGCCAATTACAAATGAAGTAGCAAAAACATACTCTCCTTGTCAAGTCAACTAGCATTGTTTTCAATTAGTATTGTAAAAAAGCCAAGAAAATACCAAAAAGAAACCAACAACAAGACGCTAGACCAATGGTGTGTTGGCCTAGTGGTTAGGGCTGTGTGGGTTTGACCCCCACGTCCTAGCTTCGAATTCCGCCGGCGGTATGGTTTGTTTCTAATGGGTGTTGACCTATAGGTCGCCCAGTTGATAGGTTATGGGATCCTTAAAAATCCAACTTGCCTTTAAAAAAAAAAAAAAAAAAAAACAACAAGACGCTAGAATTGTTGGTCTAACTAGTATTGCTTCCAACTAGAACAGTAGCCACAGCAACAGCTCCACCAAGTACACCAACCAAAAGACTCTTCAATACATTAGCCCCATCATCTGGTGGTTTAATTGGTGGCGCTGCCGATGTGAACTCACTCGAACAAGTACTAGTACTAGATTCTACAGAAGCCATTCCATCTCGAATCATCATCGGTGGCTGTGGTATCTGCCCAAAATTCACATCATCAAGTGGAGCAGAAGAGTGAACCAAAAAAGACTCTGCCAAATCAACATCCTCATAAGGCGCAGATGGAACCAAACCAGCATAGCTAGGAGGAATGTCAGCCAGAATCAATGGCGAAGATTGTACCGAATTGTCCTCCACAGGAATCCCAGTCACAAAACCAGGTGGAGGACAAAAATGTACATTACATTCAATCCGAGCAGTAACCCTGAGTAGACCGTACGCCCGTCCCGACGGTCTCCAGACCTGCAATGTGAACGCCTCTTCTTCGACACGGAGAGAGGTGAGCGGCATTACGGCCGTTCCAATCACTCTTTCGCGATGAATCGGAGACGAAGAAGAGAGGATTTGGAAGGTGAGGCATGAATTAGGGTTTTGCACGGTTTGGAGAGACGGAGAGAACGAAAGGTTGTAATTGTAATTAGGGTTTGTAGAAGAGGTGATGAGGGTTTTGGTTGATTTCTTGAAGCATGGATCGATCCATGCAACTATCAAGGTTTTCATTTTGCCTCTGCCGAGAAATCTAGTGTCCTTGAGGCCTTCTGCATTCAGGATTTTGAGTGGGAGCCAAGCTTCTCGTCGCTCAGCTTCCGCCATTAATGGTGAATCGGATTTGACTCGGAGGGAGGTGAAGTGAGTTCTGGTTAAGGATTTTTTAAGTTAACAACAAGACAAGACTATGAAATAAGAAATAATAGAGTTTATTATTAAGGCAGCGACTACTCCACATCACTATAAGAGCTTTCTCACACCACTATTGAGAGGTTTTTTTTTTTTTTCCTTACTCACACTACTAATAAATATATAAAACCTAAAAAGAAACCAAAAGTCAAAACAAAAAAAATGCAAAAACCACAAGAAACTTAAAACCTCCCACCCTCGATCTCTCGCACTCCTTGATGTGTGTCGTCCCAAACTCGGCGACCAAACTTCACTTCCTCGCAAATTTCGTCGTCATCGTCCTCCTCATCTTCCCTATCTCTTCTTTTTCGCAAAAACCCTTTGTCTCCTCGTCCTCGTCCTCCTCCGCTCCCCTATTTCTCCCTCATCGGTTGTATTCCACTACATTTCACTTGGAAGAACTTATTTGATTTTATTAGATAAAAATGAAAGTGTTTAGTGAAGTTGATGATGTTAGAAATGAAGATTTTAAGGGTAAACATGAGGGTTAAAAAGATGATCAATTTAAAGAGCAAGGACAATCCATTTCAATAGAGGTAATTTGCATTAAAAAATTTCATCTAATTTGCATCAATTTTTTTTTTCAAAATAATTGTTTGATTATTGTATGATGCATTGGTGCATAGGCATTTTTAATGGATGTAATAAGTATAGAGATGTCTTTTAACGATATTGAGAACCAAGAGACGAACCATTTAGAGGTAACCGCCATTTTGTTGTTAAGTAAATTAAAATTTTAATTAACATATGAAACTAATTATAAAATGAATCATTATGCAGAAAGATGATAATAATGTTGATGGAAGTAGTGACATTAACTAGTGACATTAACAATGATGAAAGATCATTGGCACTGGTAGTCGATGATAGTCGCTTATTTGTTACGGACGAGGTAAGAAAGTTTGTGTGTTTTCGTTTTCACCATTTTTCATTGTTATAAATATGTTATTGTTATTAACAAGTAATAAATTTTTGTAGGTATTCTCATCAAGGTCTGCATTGATAGCTTGGGTCCAAGGCATCGGTAGGGATAATAACATTATCATCACTAAATCGAAACCTGCTAATTAAAAACGAAAATGAATGATCCATTTTAGTTGTGAAAGGGGAGGGAAGCCCGATAAAAGTTTAAAGAATTTTGTTTGATCATGCAATACAAAGAAGTGTGGCTGCGAATTTCAGTTGAAAATGATTCCACTAGAGAATGACCATTGGATGTTGCAAGTGACATGTGGAACCCACAATTATCCTCGATCAGACTCACTTGTTGGTCATTCGTTTGCTGGAAAATTGAATGAAAATGAGATGATTTATGCGCAGAATATGGCAAAGTCGGGTGTGAACCCTTGCCACATCTTGTTTCGGTTGAAAGAGATGTATCCGAAAATATCTCGAATTTGAAGCATATTTACAATGTAATTTGGCGGATAAAGCTACTCCAACTAGGGGTGGGCACAGTTCGGTTCGGTTCCAAATTTTGAGGAACCTAACTCGAACCGTTTAAAATTTTAACGGTTTCGATTCGGATCGGTTCCTCTATTTTGAACGTTGGAACCGAACCTAACTCGAACCGTTTACAACGGTTCGGTTCCTACGGTTCCTTGAAACAAAGAATCTCATTTCATTAACCACCTTTGGTAGTTTATTGTCACACCGTGAATGTCTACTTGAATTACAAAACTATATCCATGCAGTTTAGCATCCAAATTAATGATAATAAATAAATAAGAATGAAAATTACCTTAAATAGATGTGTTCCAGTGGAGAAATTCTAGCTGGCCCGTGATCATAGCCCGTCCCATGGGACGGACCCTCCCAGGCACGTGCCTTTGGGAGGGCGTCTCGCACGTGGAGGAGGAGAAAGCCATTCTTACCAAAAAAATTTCTTCTTCAGTTCTTCACTTCAGCTTCAGTTCTTCACAAAGCAAAGCAAAAATTTCTCTTCTTCATCGACTCCTCCTCGCCTCCTCGACGAGTCATCGACTCTCCTCATCGACTCCTCCACTCCTCCTCCTCGACTCCTCCTCCTCGACCGCTCGACTCCTCGACTGCTCCTCCTCCTCGCGGCTGCTCCTGCACCTCCTCCTCCTCACTCTCACTCCCTTCATTTCTCTCTGAGTCACACAGGAGAGAAACCCACAAAAACAAAGAATCAAAGAGAAGAAATTAAAGCTAAATTAATCAAAACTCCCAAGTAATTAACCATAAAAAATCCCTCCCACTACAATGGCCATGGCTTCAGTGGGAATCCTAAGGATTTCATCCTCAAACCAGTCAGCTCCCACACCCAAACCCCACTCACCCTTCCTCAAAGCCTCTAATCAATCACTCCTCAAAGCAAAAATTTCTCTTCTTCATCGACTCCTCCTCGCCTCCTCGACGAGTCATCGAACAATGGGACCTGGATGAAACTGACCAGATCATCAAAATTGATAAAAATTCAACCAAATTTCAGAGAATTCAACAGAAATTTGAAATCAAAGCATAAAAAGAAGAAGGCTTACTCTGCTTGCATCTGGGTCGAGACATGTTTGGGAGTTCTTTGAATCAGAAACAGCTCGAGGAGATACCACCATGGGTTTTCTGCCATTGGGGGATGTTGTTTTCCGAAGAGCTGCCTTCAAGATTATTTTTTCACCACAAATGC
The DNA here is from genome assembly GCA_963556465.1 of Berberis vulgaris. Lineage (NCBI taxonomy): Eukaryota > Viridiplantae > Streptophyta > Magnoliopsida > Ranunculales > Berberidaceae > Berberis > Berberis vulgaris. The sequence continues at coordinate 58,291,599 of OY747134.1, forward strand.
TGGAACAAGAAGAAGAAGAGAGTGATTGATTAGAGGCTTTGAGGAGAAGAACTGAAGAGAAAAAATTTTGACCACGGGCCAGCTGAAGAATGGCTTTCTCCTCCTCCACTTGCGAGACGCCCTCCCAAAGGTACGTGCCCAGGAGGGTCCGTCCCATGGGACGGGCTATGACCACGGGCCAGCTAGATTTTTCGGTTCCAGTGTGAGCATCCACAGCACTAAAAGGATCATCAAATAGATAAATGTCCGCATCCTGGTACAAGGCCCGTGCAATCTGTATTCTCTGTTTCTGCCCACCACTCAAGTTTATTCCTCTCTCACCAATAATTGTCTGATCTCCAAAGGATAATATTTCCATATCTTTCTTCAGAGAACACGCATCAAGAACTCTCTCATATCTTACTCTATCCATCTCCTTACCGAACAATATATTATCTTCAATCTTTCCACTCTGTATCCAAGGTGATTGGGCAACATACGCCTTAGTTCCACTCAACTTAATGCAGCCAGACACCTTAGGAACTTCACCCAAGATGCATGAAAGAAAGCTCGATTTTCCTGAACCAACAGACTGCAACAGTTCCACAAACAACCACCCGCATGCCATGACGTACTTGGAAATTGAGAATCATAGAATGAAATTTTTGTCTGCAATGCAATCCAATCCAATCCTCATTCCAATCATATACATCTAAAATTTCCACAAACAGCCACCCTCATTCCACAAACTACACTGAAACATACACTGAAATTTCTGTCTGCAATGCAATCCAATCCAATCATATACACAAACTGACAAACATACACTGAAAGAATCATAGAATGAAATTCCCAACTCATTGCATATTTTCATGGAGTGGGCTTTGAAAATTTGCATTGCATCTAAAATTACATCGACAAGATACAAACAAAATGGGCAGAAAACATAAAGAACAAAAGGCATGAAAACATACAGAATCTCAGCAGACTGCCACTGAATCACATTCAAATATTGACATACTTAAGTCCGAATTTCCCTCTTGAAACATTCATATCTACTTGTTAGATTCAGCATACATTGTTCAGCATACAAATCAGCATACATTGTTCAACATACAAATCAGATTCAGCATACAAATCAGATTACATTGTTCAAAATCAGATTCAGAATTCTATTACATTGAAAACATAAAGCCCTATCCCCTGAAAAATCTGAAATCAAATTATCAACAATCCCTTTGCCTTTCCCTTTCCCTTTAATGTTGATTGAGAACTTGGATCACTTGAGCTTGCATCCTTTTCTTTGCCTTTAGATGTTGTGATCATCAACTTTGCAAAGTCTTTGACAAACAAACAAGACAATGAATAGAAACATAAATATGTTAATAAATAATAACTATAACTAAAATTCAAAGAACACAAAGTACAAATATTGTATTACCTTTTTCACATTCTGTATAAAACTCAATTTCTTCTGCATTTGCTTCATAGTCTATGTTGTTGATGTTGTTGACGTAGTCGCTTTTTATCCAATTCTGGTGGCATATCAATGCCTCCACAGAATTCGGAGTGAGAGATGATCTAAAGGGATCAATCACTCGGCCTCCGGTGCTAAAAGCACTCTCACTAGCAACTGTTGACACTTGAATATGCAATATATCTTTTGCTAGCAGTGCAAGTGTGGGGTACTTGGTCCCATTCAGCTTCCACCATCTCAAAATGTCAAACATCTCAATCTTGTTAGCTTTCTCTAATGGATCCATGAGATACCTATCCACCTCATGTGAAAACACAACATCTTCCATATCTTCTAGCTCCTTCTCCCAATCATCCATCATCTCATCAAGTATTGAAGGACTTTCGGTTGGTGCTAGTCCACATATTTTTTTGTCCATATGAAGAGCAAGTGCTAGCACTTGATTGAGAATTCTAATAACCAAAAGAAAGAGAAAATTTTGACTAAATTAAAGTATGAATTGAATACCCAATAAACTTTATAATAATGAAAAAACATTTGAAGAAAATTTTGAACTTGTGATTACCTGTTTTGAACCCTTTAGTTGCTTTTGGGGACCGGCAGCTTGTTGAGCATATTTATCACACAACTCCTTCATTAATGCCGTAATTTCTGTACTTTTTTCTTCAATATCCTCTTCAACATACCCCAATTTCTTTTTACACAAGTGTAAAAAGTGTCTCAGCTTGAACCTTGGGTCTAGGATGAGAGCAACAACAAATATTTGGTTCAAGGACCCAATTGAACCAAAGTACTTATTATATTTTTTTTCATGCTCACAGCCATGTCACGTAGCACATTCTCCACATCACTTCCAAATTATGTTCTGGCAAAAATAGCTTATCAATCTCTGCCTCCACAGCAATCACATCATGGACAGCTGTTTGGGACGTCGGATGCTTGCTAGCACTCATCTTAATAGTCACTAGGTAGAAGACTTTCAAAAAAGTCACAAAAACCTCGGCTTTTTCCCAATCTTTCTCACCAGGTGGCCCAACCTTGCCTTTAATCTTTCTTCTGGAATCTACTTCATCATCATCCAACTCCTCATCTTCTATGAAATAATCCAAGTATGTACTGTCATCTTCTTCACCCATCCTATCAAATACTTTTTTAAATTTCAAGGCAGATTATAGCATCAAATATGTACTATTCCATCTAGTAGGAGTATCCAGTACAAGAAACCTTTTATCACTTAATTTCTCCTTCTCAACGCATGCCTTAAAATAATCAAACCTTTGAGGGCTTGATTTGACATACTTCACAACATTTCTAATTGATGCCACACATTTATCCAACCTTTTCAACCCATCTTTCACTATCAAGTTCATAATGTGAGCTAGACACCTCACATGCACATATTTACCCTCCAAAATAAGTGAAATTTTTTGCCATTTCTTCATTTTACCAACTACCCACTCAATTGCCACCTTGTTAGCCGATGCATTGTCAACTGAAATACACATCACCTTCTCAATTTTCCACTCTACCAAACACTGCTCAATCAACTTCCCTATTTGTTTACCTTGGTGATTAGGAATGACACAAAAGTTAAGGATTCTTTTGTGCATATTCCATTCATCATCCAAAAAATGAGTTGTGAGCACCATGTAGTTCACATTTTGGACACTTGTCCATGTATCAGTAGTTAAACTGACTCTATGCTTCCTCAGTTGCCCTTTTAAACCTTCTTTCATGTCATGATACATTTGTGAGAACTCCCTCACAATAGTTCTTCGAGATGGAACATGAAGTCTTGGTTGTATTTCACTCATCATCCGCCTAAAACCCTCCTTCTCAACAGTATTAAAAAGCATCTCATCAATCACTAGAAACTCAACAATGGCTTTCACACTTGCATCTTGACTAAATCCCCTAGCAACTAGCATGCTGCTACCATCACTGGAAGTACTAAGAACCCTCTGTTGTAAGTCCATATTTGGTTTATACTTTTTGCATACACTTCTGATGTGTTCAGCAAGAGTACTAGTGCCACCTCCACTACTATCACATGCAAACACTTGATCACAATATTTACACTTCGCCTTATGTACATCTACCTCTATCATCTTTTTCTGACCACCCTCAACTAGAACTTCACGTGATTCTTTTACAGTAAATTTGATGATATGATCCCAAACCCAAGATCTAGATTGTGTAGTTTTTGGAGTATTTGGTGTTTTTCTTTTTCTTAATTGGGACTCGGAGGGGTTGAGAGGAGGCATGGATGTTTGTGGTGTAGGTACTTGTGCAGGACAAGGTGATGTAGCAGTAGAAGATGTTGCTACTTTACTAGTTTGGTTTGGGGTAATACTTTCAGACATGGTTACTTTGAACACAACTACTTAATATTTTGCTCCTGCAATAAGCAAAAATTGTATACTTAAGTATAAACAAACGTTACAAACCCATTCAATTCCAACATATGGTAGACAATGGAATATTTCAAACTTCTCATGAATAGTCTCAAATGGTCAAATGACTCAAACAATTAGATTGCATTAAAATGGTTTCCTTATAGATAAGTCAACCAAAATAAATCTAATAATAAACTTGAATATTTAATTAATTATAGATTGCATTAGTGTTTCTATTGAACAGTTCAACTTTAAGATAGACACACATCTCATCAACTTCTCAAATGTACTCTTGATACACTACTTTAGAAATAGTGAACAATTAACCCAAATTACATAAATCAAGTTCTGCTTTTTCGGTATCACATGATTGTTTGATATGTACAACTCACTTTATCAGTATATTACTCACTTATTCATAATTTACATGCAATTTTCGCAACTGCACTTGAAATATGTTATGTCCACATGGAATTTGCAAATGTGTGGAATGTATCTTATAACACTCTATGGTCCAAAATAGAAATGGAACTACCGCTGCTACACTTAGGGACACAAGGAAGTAGATATTTCTTTTATCATCACTAGAAGGTTGTGAGGGATAAGGGGTAATGAATGCGTGTAGGAAAGAGAGAAGGAACCAAGGCTATAAACCCAACTCTATAAATCAGCATTCCCAGACTTCATCAATTTAACAAGAAAACAAGATAGTAAGGGAAAATAATAATTTACTCACACTTTTTTGTGCCACCAGAGGAAACAATCTGATTTGAAACTTGAAAGGAGAGATGGTGTTGAACAATCCAGAAAAACATGCTCACCTGTGAAAGCAAATGGAAATTAATGAGATAGTAAAACAAACAACAATTAGAATCATGCAAGATCTGAAACATATCAGCTACAATTAATAGGCAATTTCCTCCATATGTTTATCTTTTCTTGCACTTATGCTTGTAATTATAAGCCAAATGTTAAGAAACAAGAAACTGGTGTAAGAACTGAAAACAAAACCTTAATGCTAATAGTTCATGCTAATAGCGTGGTCGCCGTAGTACATATATCTAAAGAGGACTTTATTTCCATATTCAGAGGGTTGAAAATGCTTTATTTTCTCAAACAACTAATAAATGTTGATGACACTGCAGTGAGATTACATTTGTGGTTTCACTTGACAATAGCAAGAACTGATTTTCTATAAAGACCAGAAAGCTAATCCGATCCTTGGGAAAAAGACCTGCCTGCCAGCACCAATTGACGCCATGTAGTCCGTACCATAAAGGCATAAACACACAGTTTCTAAAATCAAACTAAAACAATCAAAACTGTGATCATCAAACACTGATCAATTGCCTAATAAACGCTGGTAGTTTATATGGCAAAGCTCATGCCAAAGACAAGTGTGATGTATCAAATCAGTCAAAAAGACTCAGAAATAGGTAACAGATATAGATAGTATACCTTTCCTCAACAAATATTTTCGAATATTTTTACAATATAAAGAATTAGCGTATACCACTAAAAGGGTCAGATTAGAAAATCAGATCTTGTTATGATCTTGATACACACCTGAGACGAGAATCAGATCTTGAGAAAATCAGATCGAAACATCTCTGTGGCTCTGTCCGATTCGAAAAAAGTCTAAAACCCATCAAGATCGAAACTACAAAGTAAAGAACAAGTTGTAATCATCAGAAGAACACAAACTCAAGTTTTTCGTCGAAATTTATGTCTACAGAAACGAGACTTGGAGCCGTGAACAGCGATACAATCAAAGTAAAAGCAAATCGATTGCATGAAAGATAAGTAATTGACAAGGGAGAGGTTCGATTGAAGATTGAGAGATGATGAAATCAGTAGAAGGAAATTTTATTTTACCATGTTTTTTAGAAACTAGGGTTAGAAATGAGAGAAACTAGAGACTGGGGTTAGAAAATTTACCATGTTTTTGAAGATTGCATCAGGAACTTTGCTCTCTGCTCGCTGCTGTGCTGCCTGCTCGTGGACTGGACTGGACTGTGGTTGTGGAGAAATGAGAGAAGAGGCGAAGAGCTCTTCGTTGTGGAGAGAAATCAGACATGAAATGAGAGGAGAGGAGAACTTAGTTAGGGTTAGAAACTAAAGTAATGGGTTGGGTATATGTAATCGGTTCGAAACGGATCGAAACCGAACCGTTTGAAAAAAAAATTAGGAACCGGAATCGAACCGTTTAAGAACAGTTCCGGAACCGAATCGAATCATTTCACAATTTTAAAAATCAGAACCGAACCGTTTGGAGTAAAACGATCTGGTTCGGTTTGGATCCGCGGTTCCTCGACCCGTTTGCCCACCCCTAACTCCAACAAAGAGGCAGGACGACTTTGCAACATACTCTACACTTGTTGAGTGAGCACAAGTACATAGAGTGGCATACTGTTGATCAGGGAAATTGAGCCACCAACTTTTTTTAGACGCATTCTAAATCTATTCAGTTGGCAAAGTGTTTTTCACAAGTGATGCTTATGGATTGCACATATAAGAATTGCTATAGGATGTTGTTGTTTGAAATTGTTGGCATGACGTCGATCGGAAAGATCTTCAATGTTGTATTTTGTTTTATGTGTTCTGAGAAGGAATAGTCGCACGCTTGGGCATTGGAAAAACTTGTAGAAATTTTCAAGCCAGAAAACTTGCCAAGCGTATTTGTGACTGATAGATAATTGGGTTTGATCAAGGCTATTGAACGAGTTTTTCCAAATGCAAGGAGATTATTGTGCAGATGGCACATCAACAAAAATGTTGAGAAAAACTGCAAAAAAAAACACTTTGAGGACAATGACTGGTGGGTCGAGTTTATAGATTCATTTTCATATTTGTATAAATCAAATACAGAAGAGAAATGGAACAAAGACACAATTGAGTTTGATAGAAGATGAGCATCATACCCAAAGTGTTTGGAATATGTCAGGACAGTTTGGTATCCCTATAAGGAGTACTTTGTCAGTGCATGGACCGATAGATTTATGCATTTTGTCCAACGGACAACAGGTTGAGTTGAAGGTGCACACTCGAAATTGAAGCACTCGTTGAAAAATTCACAAAGTACATTCATGAATGTCTTGACAAATATGCATAATATGATCGAAATCCAACTAGTAGAGATAGATTCGTCATTTTAACAAAGTCTGACGAAGGTAAAGACTGGCCATATGTTCAATTTATTTGGCTTACTTCATGGGTTGGTGGCGTGCATGACTATTGATTTGATCAATTCAGAAATTCAAAGGTGTGAAAGTATGGGCACTGACCCTGTCAAGTGTGGTTGTGTGCTTCGAACCACTCATAGATTACATTGTGCTCGTGAACTTATAGGTTATCTAACTCCCACTGGACAAATTTCAGTATGCGCCATAGACAAGTATTGGCTTCAACTTGACACAACACCTATTTGTGAATGTGGGGATGTGATTATAGACCCAGTGGTCGATGCCCTTATGAATAAGTTTAATGATTCAACTCATGCCAAAAGTTGGTGATGAAGAGTAAGCTTATAAAGTTGAGTTCCCTGGGTGACATGTAATGACTGAACCATTAGCACTTGTGGTTGGCAAGGGAAGACTTAAAAAAAAAAGTTGGCTAAACACGAGAGGTTCACAAAAATAAATCCATCGGGACACGAATATGCCATGACCCAAAAAGAAATGAAAAGCAAAAGTAAGAAGGTGTCAAACAAAAAGGAGAAGCCGAAAATTCGTAACATTAGATTGATGCACCAGATTCTGTCTTGGATACTGGATTATATTGACAACATTGAGAACGTTCCAGGCGATGGAAATTGTGGTTTTCAATGCATAGCCAAATTCCTACATTATGACGACGAAGTGATTGGAAACAGGTACGAAAAACCTACTGATGGAGCTTGAAAGTAATGAGTAGTTGTGGGTTGCAATGTGGCATGAGTCAGGAGTCAAGGTTGTTAAGGATGTTTTGCTAATTCTTGAAAGTGCGGATAGACAACAAAAATTGGTTTATAGACCTCGATATGTTAAAAATCGCAGCAAACAATAACTAGTGTGTCTTTGTTTTTATATGAGAACCAAAACACGACATGTTTTCTATATCTTTACACGACATCACAGTTTGATGAAGGACGTGTTTGTTTCATGACATATCTGGCAGAGCAGTCATTATGTCTTCCTTCATATGCAGCCGAAATCACCACTGCTTCCTATAGTACCAATTTGGCTGTGTCGCATGTTTTCTGAAGCAATCTCATTGAATAGTAGTTTCGATGTCTAGCTCGGGATTGGTGCGACAATGGTGAAGAAGTTCAATGAAAAAAATCAGAAGAATGTCAACAAGTCAAACGAGGTCATAAGCATTTTTTTTTTTCTGAAACTTAGTTTTCTGAAGAATTTTTTTTTCAATCTTTGTTTCTGACCTTATTCGCATTGTCGCATCAAACCTAAACTTTGTTTAGTCGCATCGAACCTAAACTAACCATTTATGTGAATTTTATACAAGTGGCATTGTCACTTTGTTTTCTAACATTATTTTCTGACATGATGTCGCATTGTCCCATTTTTTTTGAACCTAAACTAATTCTTTGCAATTTTTCCTGCAAATTTTGTCATTGTCACATTATTTTTGCATTGTTTGTTACTTTGTTGCAACAATAGCCTTGCATTCAATTCATTGTAAAAATATTAAAATATGAAAGCTTCTTAACAAATGGAGCATTAATCAATATCGAAGATAAGTACAAACTTATAGTTTGTTAACAAATATTTCTGAAGTTTACAAAATGGAACAATCAATATTTCTTAACAAATATCTCCCCAAGGTTTTTTTTTTTTTCTAAAGTTTACAAAATGAAGACACTATATTTGCCTCTGAACATAGTGTATTTGTTCATGCCTCGATTTGCTTCTACGCTCACTTTATCCATCACCAATTTCACAACTATCAATACTGGGGCGTATGTCAGGCTCTTCTTCCTCTTGTTCCAAGGGAACGGGTGTAGACATTTCTTCTAGAAAATCCCGTATTGTATTTTGTTGTGCGAGTAACGTAACCCTGTCGACATTTCCCCCTTCTTCAATAGAGGCATTAACCAACTTATGAGCCTGAGCCATAACAATCTCTTGTAGAAAAACATTAGATGTTAATGCAAATGTAAATTTTTTATCTTCCATAAGTGTAAAATGTTTGTAATTACCCTCGTGTTTAAAAAAAAACAAATGTCTTCTTAGGGGATGAGTTATCCTCTTGTTCGGTGGTTGTACAAAGGGATGACTAATGCGGTGAAACCATTCCAAGTAATTCTCTACAGTCCAATGGAAGCTTCACGAGGGCACATTGTTTATTAGTTAGCACGACATGATAATGTCACCTTTCAGCAAATGAAGACAAGACCCCATACTTCACGGAATAGTGCTTTCCAAATCGAGTTCTATTTTTCATTTTAGCTTGGATTGGAAGAGTTGGGATGACTTGTACCTTTCCCATTTGTCTCATAACTCTATCAGGGTGATAAGGTTCTTCTACGTCGAGGCATAACAAACATCCTGTGAACCATATGATGTCATGAAGGGGAGTGTTCCCCTTGGACTCCACGTAAGCGTCCTAAAGTACCTGCGAATTATAATAATTAAAATTTATTAATATATGACACATACAAAAATTTATTGAACTTAAAGATGCATTTTTACCTCTTCTGGAGACATGTCATCGAGATGCTCTCTAATAGTGATGATTTGTTCGTCCAAAACCCCTACAATTTGTGGGGGTTCCCACTTAGCCATGGTGGGGAGTCTAACATCCCACTTCAGTTTTGCATTACCCCAAAGTCTGAAGTAATCATATATCCATGCCTATAAACGAAAAAACATAAATAAATATTATGAAATTATTATATATTATGAGGGTAATTAAAAAAATAAAACAATCAAAACATACCTCCAACAGAGGCAGATATCCTGAAATTTGATTCGTTCCCTCTCTGCCATTCTTCTTGAAATGGATATTTGCTTCTTTATTTTCAATCCCCAAATCATTCACTAATAATGTAACACATTTATCCACCGTCGTCTTCATCACGTTCTAATGGCTTACCAACAATCGGCAAATGAGTTATACGGTAGATGTCGTCGAGGGTGATGATCGTTTCTCAAAAGGTAGGTGAAAAATGTTGGTCTCAGGTTGCCAACGCTCCACGAAAGCACAAATGGTCACCTTATCAAGACGATCCTTACAATATTGAATAAAGGGACACAAACCACTATTGTAGGTCATTATCTTTACTTCTTTCGGCTCATGTATCAAATTCCAATATAATAAATTCTTATATTGATGCTGAAATCGCAATGCGTCTCGTTCCTAAATACAAGAAACATATACATTAAGTAATTCAATGTCCAAATATATATAAATAACACGCTTATATAATTTTACCAACTAAAACTATTAACTTACCTTGCTCACCATCCCAAATGGAACGAAAAATATGTTCATGGTAATTGTCTAATGTCGAACAATCCACGGGACTACCGGGATAAGAGTCTCGTCTAACAACTTCATTTTCTTTACCCTCCTCTAACTCCTCATCTAGTCGGTTCTTCATCATCCCTTGCTTCCTCATCCACAGGCACATTCTCACCCTCCTCTAACTCCTCATCTTCATGTCCAACACCCGCACCACTCCAACCTGTTTGCCCTTCCAATTGGGGTTGACTTTGCGATACAATTACTTGTCTACATGCTTCTTGAACATCTATTTGAATCCTCATTTGATCCTCTCTCATCTTCTTCTTCACGTCTTTCTCCCTATTTTTTCCATTATTCTGCCTGTTCTTTGCCCTTTTCTACTCTCTGTTTTCGGTGAGACGCTGTCATGGGTCGTCTTTGACCTCTATCACCTCGATCATCCCCACCAACATCACGACCAACAGAAGACATAATAAACCTTCAAATAAAAGGAAACAAATACTTCAAGTCAATTTATTTGTACAATAAAATTTACTAATTTTTAAGCAATACTTTAGCCAATGAGAGGGTTACCAACCACTTCTATCTTACATGATTTCAATGTAAAACAACATTATATGTCTCCTTTCACTATATTCTAATAAGAAAAATACCTATTTGGAGCCCTAGTGACCACCAAATCCACCTTCGCAACTACTTTCATTACCAAGAGACGAACTAAACGATAAATGCACAAAAAAATAACAAATATACAATTCTACTTTAAAGATGGAAACAAATGAACAAATGCAGAAAGCAAACAATGGATGGCTTACTTACAGAAGAGTTGAAGTCGCAAGAGAGGTGGCGTTTTGCGTTTGAGAGGCATTTTTTTAAAAGGTTGCGTTTTGGGATTTTTAGGGTTTCGATTTGTAAGAGTTTCGATTTTGAGGGGACTTTGAGAGATTTTCGAGGGAGATGGAGGAGATTGGTTTCGATTTGAATGTGGGGAGAGATTTGCAAGAGATTTGAATGTGGGAGGGAGGGAGGAATCGAGTTTTGATTTAAATGGGGAGGGGAATTTTATTTTTTATATAGGTGGTGTGGGAAAGTATGGTGGTATGAGAAATAAAGTAGATGGTGTGGGATTGTAAATTGGTGTGAGAAAACACTTATGGTGGTGTGGAGTAGTCGATGCCTATACCTAATGGTGAATCGGATCAGGCACTCGTAGTTTATACAGTTCGGTCCTTATTTAAAATTTTAATGGGTTTTTTTTAGTTTAGCACTCGCTAGTTCACGTCTAATAGAGTCTGACCCTATTTTCAAAATTAATTGAGTTTAACTCTCAAACTCACGTTCACTATCTCAGTGAATGCTAGAAATATACGTTGACTTCCTTTGACAGTTTAAAATCCTATAAAACCCATATACCCTTGACTTAAATGGTATGTGTAAGTCACATGCTAAGTCCAAAATCCATCCAATGGTTGGACAAATCAAAAGGAGATCCAACGGTGTCCTCTAATCTCCTTCACCTCATCAAAGCAAGGAGTGGATCAATGAAGAGGAAGGGATCGTATGGCTTTAAACTCAAAACACACCAGCATAAACACTTGTTTCAATTGGTTAGACACCTCCATGGCTGCGAACGATGACGAAATCCAATCAAACCTTGTAGATAACAATCTTTTATTGGGTTACTTTTCCTTGTTGGATCCTTTACCTCTGAATTGTTGCAAAGACTTTCTAACACCATTACTTAGGTAATTCAATGTGATTGATCACTATATGTGATGAAAAGCTAGCTAGGAACAAAAGGTAAGAATGAAGGATGGGTTGGTCGGTGGTTTGATGAATTGTGTGGAGAAATCAAAGGGGGATTCTTGTAGGTGGGTGGGAATGATTGATGAGAAACATAGTGGAGAGGACATGAGAGAAGATAAGGTAATAGAAATGAAAGAGTACTACTTATTATGGTGGAATTGCATGTGAGGATTTACATGGGCTATGGGTACCTTTGTCACTTGACCATTATTTTATTGTACAAAAAGGCCTAACACAATGACTGACTAACCAGAACAACATAATAAGAGTTTTTCCTCGTCTGCAAAACAAACACATATTATAGAGAGAGTGACAGGTAAAGAGGTCTCTTAAACTCTCTTGATGGATGAAATAAAAAACTTGTGTGTTTGTTTGGGTTGATGAAGTCCAAAGGTCGGATTTGGTTGAAGGATTCATCTTGTCATGTAAATTGTTTGTGCTCGAAATCTTGTAGATTTTGCCGACTCTGCTTTACTGATTAGCGAGGAGATGATATGAAATGAGATGAGAAAATTGGGCTAAAAGAAATTTCCATTGGAATTTTAAGAAAAAATTGAAATGTAAGTAAATACCTAATTGAAATGTAAATCTAGCAGAGCATGTCCTAGACTATTAATATTTTAAATGCTTATTATTGGGAAGGGTGAAGGATATTAGAGGACATCGTTGGATATTCTTTGATATGTCCAATAATCGTCAACCATTGATGGATTTTGGACTTAGCATGTGACTTGCACATACCAATTAAGTCAAGGGTATTTGTTGATTTTATGGAATTTTAAATGGTAAAGAAAGTCAATGTATTTGACTAGTATTGACCAAGACAGTCAACATGAGATTGAGGGTTAGACTCAATTAGTTTTCAAAATGAGGGTCACACTCTATTAGACATAAACTAGTGAGGGCCAAACTAAAAAAAAAAACCAATTTTAATTGTATCTAGCCTTTATTTTCTGACAAGCCTGTTATGCCAATTACATTAACTGATTAATATTAATTTATTGACCAATATACCCCTCAGTATTGCACATGCAAGGCATTTGCAAGTTTGATCTCCAGAAAATCACGTGCTTCATAAACTAAAAAAATAATTAATATCTACCCCTCTTCTCCTCCTCCATCTTCTCTACAAAACACCACCACTATTCCTCCTCAATGATGATTATCTCTCTCCTCCCATGCCCTCCTCCTAATCTCTTTCAACAAAAACTTATGGTCAAATATGAACAAATGATGACTTGAAACTGGATGCAAAGCAAATGGAGGCAAATGATAGAACATGAGGGTAGGTCAGGAACAACGTTTGTAGGATAGACTCGAATGGTTAAACTAGAAGCTTAGGATGATACTGAACTCCCACAAAGATTGATTGAGCAATACGTGGAAGAAGACTCACACCATTGCGAATAAGCTAGGCTTATAAATTAACCCCACAAGATTATTCCTCCCTGACTTATTGTGAGTGCACATATCATTCTCAAGCACCCAATGTCATGTTCGATGGACAAAATTAAACATAATAGACTTCCAACCGCTATGCGTACTAAAGCACATGAGATCCCCATGACCTTGGCACTCGATCAACACAAAGTTGGGGTGAATGTATTTTCTTCAAAACCTCACCGGGCATTTCCTCAACCAACACCCATTTCCTCACATTCTTCAGAATTTGCAATGCCCATATACAAATACTCTTAATCAAATAGTCTTGCACAATCTTCCCAGTTAAATACAAGTTACCTCAACATATTAGAAGGGAAGGGCGCCTAAGATCCGAGGAAGGCATTTTGACATTCAAATCAATCCAATTTTTCTTGCTCATATCATAGGCAATAAGTCGGTAACCTTATAAGGTGTTAAGCGGGGTTACGAAGCAGTAGAAGAACCCATCCTCATGCCAAATGGCATGAATCTCATACCAGAATTGCAAGAAGTCTTGCTTAGAAGAGCAATGGTGTTCCCATTGCCCTGTTCTTGAGTAAAAAAAACCTCGGTTATACTCTCATTCGTAGCGGTTTCGGACGTTCCCATGACAAGAATTTAATAATAACTCGAATTGGAATTGGAATTGGAATTGATGAAATCATGCCAACAATGTCGATCGTCAAACCTGGAGCATAATGGGTAAGACTCGATGCAGTTAATAAGGGTTAGGTACTCATCAAAGTTTCAATTTCGGAAATAGATGAGTCGCCAAAAGAGGCTAAGAGGACTTGAGATGAATTGAGGGATCCACGATCATATAAAGGTATATTGTTCCATTTAGCTTTGTTGGGGCTAAAAGCAACGTGGGTTCGACAAGTGCGGTAAATGAGGAACCAAAGATCTTGATAATTTGTTGTTGCAATAGAGAAACCCCAGAGATGTAAGGAGGGGTATGTTAGTAATTTGTTCTAGGTTTTGCAGACGTGCCAGCAAATGAAAACGGATGAGATTGGGAGGCGAGCCAAAACTCTCTATTTTAATTCTTCTGGTAATCCATTCAAACCACCGACTTGATCACCTTCTTTCTTATCATTCTTCATCCTTATTCTTATCACTTCGCTTCAATTGCTTGGATCTAACCTTAATTTTATCTATCTAAAAGTTTTTTTTCTAAAGTTTCTTGGGATTGTGAGATTGAAAAGAGAATTGGTTTCTCTGTTTTTTGTTGATTCCAATTTGTTGTAACAATGATTGACATAAATAGATTAGGGAGGAGGACGTGGGAGGAGAGAGAAAAAAAAACAAGAGTGAGGAGGAGGAATGGTGGTGGTGTTTTGCAGAGAATATGAAGTAGAAGAAGAGGGATATATATAGTGATGATACACTAAACCGTTCTTTAATCCACATCGTACGCGTGTCGTGATGATCTCGTCAGCAGAGAAAAACGAGCCTGATTGCCTACCAAATCTGGTAAGGCCTAGACAACATTGGTTAAAATCTACCCATCTTAGGTGATCCCCCAGATATTTATCTGATTATGCCTTACATGGTAAAGCCCAATACCCGTAAGGCCTAATCAGGCAAGTATCTGAGGGATCACCTAAGATGGGCAGGCCATCAACACATTGGTTCCGACTAGGAAACATATACCGGAGTATAAGTCGTGCATGAAAACTTCATTGCATGGACAACACTCCAAAAGGGAAACCTCTCTCGTAGATCTAAGAGCACATGTTGTGTAGGGAAATTCTCCTACATGGACGACTTTCAACTAGGAAATGATCTCCGCCAAGATCATTTTCCCTAAGCTACGCCACCAAAGGCCTAGCCGAACGAGAACTCTCACATTATAAATAAGACACAGAGTTGATGAGAAAATGTATGTTACATAACCCAAGTCACAACTTTAAGCCTTTCTCAAGCGTTGTCTGACTTTAGCATCGGAGTGTCATCAACCACCACAACAGTGGTCATTGGCTCATATGCGTTCCCTGTGCAGGTCAAGGTCAAGGAAAACAAGATTCGACTCTATCAGTTTGGCGCCATCTGTGGGGAACGACGAAGTTCCTTAAAAAAATGATATCACCATGTCTCACAGTACAAAGATATGGTGATCACGAGATCTCGCAACAATTGAGACATCTGAGCCCTCGAACGCTCGTACTGCGAGAGCGCTGTCAGTTTTGACGAATCTGGCACCACATGAGGAAAACGGACACTCGATTGGTGCATACCTCGATGCAAACTGACAAATCCTTCCGGATGAGACAACGACGTCTGACCAGCACCCAATGTGAACAACACTAGATCATCAGGGATCTTATATGTCACACGGAGGCTTTCCTGATTTGACTCAGAGAGTGACCTATCCTCGAAGAACTTATGGCCCTTAGCAAACAATTCATCAGAAAGCTGATTCTGGCCTGCCATTGAATAACGTAAAAACTTTCGATCACGGAAGTGGGATAAAATCAAAAGCACGGAAAGTGAAACGACAAAGCAAAGTCTCCAGGTTGAAGAGTAAAGAAAATAAACTCTGCAGAGAAGGGGATTTATATAGATAACGAAATTTCTGCCTTTTCTCGAGCTGTCGCGTGCCCATTTAATGAAGCACGCCACCCGAGGAGACGAGGCTCAAACCAATCATGACCGCTTAGGTCCTCTACGACATGACTTGATGGATTGATGAATTGTCCCACCAACTCGGGGGGAGTAGCTGATAATACACCAAACCGTATTTTAATCCACACTGTACGTGTGTCATGATGATCTCGTTAGTAGAGCAAAGCAGGCCCGATTGCCCACCAAACCTGGCAGGGCCCATACAACATTAAACCCAAATTGGCAAAATCATCAAGAAGGTTGGATCCAACTTGCAGTGTCCTATTAAGCCCACACGACACATGGTAAAGCCCAATACATATAAAGCCTAATCAGGCAAGTATCTAGGAGATCACCTAAGATGGATAGGCCAACAACACATCGGTTTCAACTAGGAAAACATATACCGGAGTATAAGTCGTGCATGGAAACTTCCTTGCATGGACAACACTCCAAAATGAAAACCTCTCCCACAGATCTAGGAGCACAAGTCGTGTAATGAAACTCTCCTACATGGACGACTCCCAACAGGAAAGAAACTCCAACAATATCTTTTTTCCTAAACTACACCACCAAAGGCTTAGTCAAACGAGGACTCTCACATTATAAATAAGACACAAAGTTGATGAGAAAATGTACGCTACAGAATACAATTTACAGCTTTAAACCTTTCTTAACCCTTGTCTGATTGCTCACGTGCGTTCCATGTGCAGATCTAGGTCTAGGTCAAGGTCAATGTCAAGCAGAGCAAGATTTGACTACATCATATTTGACTACATCATATATATATATATATATATATGACCAACATGATTTTTTGGAGATTAGAATTACATAATTATGTGATTTTGATGAAATTCATTAAACTTGCACATGCCATAATTATGTGCACTAGTGAGGGTACTTTTGTCAATAAATCAATCAATATAATTGACTTAACATGTTTGTTAGAAATGAAGATTAGACTCAATTAAATTTTTAAATAAAGGCCAAACTCTATTAGGTATAAACTAACGAGTGTCAAACTAAAAAAAAAAAAAAAAAACTCATTAGAGTGAAAAACGCTCATGCAAATCTTTTCTACACCCAAGACAAGGTGGGTTATCTCATCAACTCAATTTGTTAGGTGCATTCTTAATTTGTTATGGGCATTCTTAATTCAACTCAAGGGTAGCGTTAAGCATGATAATTTAGTCACAAGAAAATCCAATAAAAATGGGAAAAAAAATCGCAAGGTGCATTTGTTTTCGAAAAAAACTTTGCATGGAAAACAAAGTTTTCAATGAAAAAAAAACCGTGGTAAAGTTTTCAACTATTCGACTTTTCAAAGAAAAAAACATTTTTCCTAATTTTCCATGATTGCGAAATTCTTTTCAATGATGAATTTATTTTAGGCCTAAGTTGTTATATATCAAATAAATTGCATATATGCACCATATAAACATAGTAGAGACATATAACCTATATTAAACAATCTCTTCTAAGAAACCTTTGAAGATACGAGAAGAGTTTTCATCCAATTATCTCATGTTCAAGATCGTTAGCGACATTAAGCATCAATTGCATTAAAATCCAAAATTAATTTCATTGCAACACCATCAATTGAAAAAAGGACAATACTTCAAAACAATTAGTTTGTGACTAAAAAGCTACTGCACAAAATTTTCTTGCTAAGCACCATGATCTTGATCCTCACTTCAATTGTTCTCGCCCCACTACATACAAATCCAACCTAATGGTGTAAAATGAGTACATCATGGTTGAAAAAAGATAAGGGTAGCTAGATTGACCAATAATACAAACAAATTTAACCGAATTACTATGGATTTTCGTTTCTAATGGAATGACTGTAGGAAATCATAACTTCATTCATTTCTAATGCATGTCTACCTTGTGGTCATCTCTTAGATGGGAAATTAGAAAAGGGATATCCCCTCCAACCAAGCACTCAGATCCTGCATATGGACAATTGTATGGTCTGAAGTTGCGCTGAGCCTCGTGCTTTAGCTTGGTGTAATAGGGGAAAATCTCTGGACAGCCGAGGGAACCATATTTGTATGGCAATTCAAAGGATTCTACTACTTTTTCTAGCGCTAAACACCTTATATCTCCAAGCTCCTGTCTACATGTAGGGCATCTATTGTGCACCCATGTTTTGCAAGTAGAACACAATGTATGACCATTATGGCACTGCAAGAATCCAAATTCATTACAATTAGTAAGCAATCTCATCTTTATCATCCTTAAATGCAGTTCAGGAAAATTTTATATGCAAAGAACTCAGTCATAAAAGAGTCAAAAACATAATTATGTGAGATCCAGATACTCGATCAAGTAAAATGAAACAAAAGAAAATTTTGAAGAAACAAGTCCAGCAGATTCTGTAGAAATAACCAAGATGAGTTCAGGAAAGGAAAGTATTGCTCCAGAAACTTCAATAAAATCCACGACATTGATGCTAAAATTTCGTTTCCAGTAATCTAGTAAACGAAAACCCGAAGACATGCTCAACAATCAGCATGTTTCTAGACTGTCTAGGACTAAGAAAAATGAAAAAGATGTAACCAATTGACTAAACCAATTCAAAGATGACAAATGAAGATCTAAGACACTGAATCCATGAGAAGAAAACCCATAGATCCAAGCATATACTCGGTGATTATTTAAAAGGAAATAAGCATACATCTACTAAAAAGTTGCAAGCCCATAATATACAAACATTATCAACTATGACATGTTCATTTAATTTACTTGCACTTGGGAGGAGATCCGTGAGGATCTTTCATAAGAGATGCTTAAATCTTTGAGGCAACTTCGCCTTCCAAATGAATACATGTCCTTTACCCCCAAATTCCAGCGACAGCAGTAACAGAGGAGCAGCAGAATCCTGCTGGTCTAAGTTGTAATTGGTAAGCCTTACATACTTTATTGTTTTGGTTACTTCAAAGCTTTAACAGGACTACACATTTATTAGTAGGTTGCAAAGTAGTATATATGTTGAGAAGCATTTGTAATGAAACCAAGAGTAGGGACAATAGACAAGGGCAGCCAATTTATTAGTGAAGAGAATAGGATTATCTTCCTAATTTATTCAATAAAGATGTAGTTACAGTCAGGTTTGCCACCTCAATTACACAGACACATTGATCTAATGTGAGGATGTGGTTTTTTGCTGTCTAATTATTTCATTGTCAAGACAGATAATGCAAGTTAAAAAAAAAATTTGACGTTGATCTAATTATTTACCTGTCACAGAACAGTGAAAACAATCAACCAGATGCTTCCAAGACGTTGAAAAAGAGGTCCCGGACTTAATTCGCCCCACGAATAGAGGAGGCTATCTTTCATAGATGAATATTCATTTACCTGTCACAACATCAAATGGCAGAGTATGAATGTTTGATAGTCGAATAGCTGTAATTTTCTGCAAGGATGGCCGAAAAATTAAGCAACAAAGTTCGATAAAACTACCAATGCAAGGACTTGACTTCTAGGCTCTAGCCAAAGAAAAGTTGGCCACTAACTGTTTCCATTTTATCTATAAGGGTGTGTTTGGTTGCATGGAATCCTATGCCATGGGAATCCATGAGGGGGCCCCTACATTTTAGGCTAATTTGAGGTATAACTCCACATGCACTATTTAATTTTGTTATCAATTGTGGGAATGGAAGTCTCATGAACATGAGAATCACATGCCTTGGGGGACCAAGGAGTGGGATTCCCATGTTCATGGGACTTCCATTCCCACCATTGCTCAATGGTGGATGTGGAGTGATATATCAATTTAGCCTAAAATGTAGAGGTCTCCTCATGGAATCCCATGGCATAAGATTCCATGCAACCAAACACACCCTAAGATTGACTGTCATATCAACCAAGTCCTTGCAAAGTATTTATCGATAGGAACCAATGGGTAATCATCAGACAGTTTCTCTCTTTACTAACTGATTCAATTTAGCTGAAAGAAAATTTGGATTTTCCCGTCTGAACATAAATAGATCAATATTTTTCCTTCATTTTCTTGTTATTTTGTTATGCTTATAAGTAGAAGTCCTATGGGTTTTGTTGGCAGGTGTTTGGTTTGTTTATTTGGTCCCCACACAAAGCTTAGAGCAGGTTTCATGGTGTGAACTGTTAAGGGATCCCCCAGCCCCAGGTAGTCAGTCTTGGCGACATGGTGTGAACTGCATATATCTAATTTTCCATTTGATCTCATCTTGAAGAACAAAACCAAAAAATTGAAAAAAAGTCCCCTATCTATCTATCCATTCCCCTCCAATCAAAGGATGAACCTTGTGCTCTTGTTTCACCACGGCTACTTCTCTTCTCTCCCCCCTCCAACCAGACTAAATCACCTCTCTTCATCATTCAAGGTAAGCTCCCTCTCTCAAAACCCAAACACCATTTTAAGCACAAAAACCTATGTTTCTCACTAACCCCACTGTTCATTCCTCTTCTCTACCTTTGCAGGGATGTGTAAGTACTCTCAAACTAAACTCACCCCAATCTCCATCTCTCAAAACTCATTTCAGAAGAAAAGAAGAAAGACCACTGGTTTATACCTGAATAAACCATTTAAGAAGATTACCCAACAACGAAAAACATCAAAAGAAAAAGTTCAAATTTATACCTGATTCAAAAACCTGGAAGAAGATCTAGTGTGTCTCAGCTGCTCGGCTTCTCTTTCACTCATCCTCTTCTATGTAACAGAGAAACCCCAAATGACAGAGAGGGGTAACTGTGAGAGTTTGGATCCAGAGGGATTCGGCGAATTAAAGAAGAAGAATTGTGGAGTATTCAAACCCAGAGTGTGGAGAAATCGAGCGAGGAGAAACACAGAGACAGGTGAGATCGAGTGGAGAAATGAAGGGGAGAGGTGAAGTCGCGTGGAGAGGATGAAAACTTTTCCTAAATCAACCCTAGGTAAAGTTTACGCATGTGAAGTGGGTAAAGTTTTTATAGCATATATATATTTTTTTCATTAACCCACAAAAATCAAGCAGGTAAAGTTTTCATTTTCCTCAAAAATCAAACACACCATAAAAGTGAATTTTCATAAAGAAAAGAGCTTTGCTAGATGTCGAGGAAATGAGCGAGGAAATCAGCGAGGGAAATGAGGTGGAGGGGGGGAAACAGTTCACCCGCTCGGGATCCGCTCGCAAAAAAGTCAATGCACGCATCCCGAGGGGGTGAACGGTTTCCCCCCTCCACCTCATTTCCCTCGCTGGTTTCCTCGCTCATTTCCTCGACATCTAGAATTTTTCTAAAGAAAAAGATTATCACTCATAAGGATGTGTTTGGGAACACATAAGGAACACTTACTTATTACTGATAATGCATAATTTACATGTTGACCTCTCAGGACTGTGTATACGGCCCGGGACTATGAAATGCATCCCACAACATATAGCCAGCTGGCATACTTTCGATGTTAGTGGAGATTATAGGTCAAACATGTATAAAAGGGTGCCCATTTCTACGGTGGTAGAAGCGCAACAACTTAGGTACACGGAATCCAAAGATAGTCACGGGACATGCATGCTCAGACCTTGCTCGGACCATAATTGGATGTTCCTGGCACATTCGGGCAAACTACCCGTGCATTCTTGCCCGTACTCATCCATTCGCCTTAATATGGTAAGTCATTGATTTGACTGTGGGATTCTCCGTCCAATTACCAAGCCCGGATTGGAGTTTGTGCATGTACTAGGTCCCAAGTCGACCGCATTCATCCGACCTACAACAAGAGAAGTTTCAATCATAAAATAACCCTCAATATGTACCTCCAAAGTAGGGGTGGCAATAGGCAATGGTGGACTTAGGATTTTAGTCAGGGGGCGAAATGATAAATAATTATTAGTTGATAATAGTAGTTATCAAAGACGAAGCCTTACCCAAATTAGTAACTAATAAAAAAATACAACTATCAAAAATACATTGCATATACCAAATTGAATCCAGTGTAAAGTCACAATATTGAGAACCTTAGCAAGTATATAACTAGAATATATAACAAAAATCAGAAAATAATTATGATAAGTATCTAGTTGAATCTTAAAAAATTTGAAATTTGCGAACATAATAAAATTCTAATACAATTTCATGGAAAAAACTATTTATATGAGCCTAAAATTTTGTACGAGTTGCCTAATTGTATATATTTTCATTGAATTATATAGTTAGTATTTTAGATATTATTTTCAAATATTTTTTGGAGATTTTTATACCACTTGTGAATAAACAATTCATTTTTTAATGTTTGCAATTGTATATAAAATTGCATCGAAAAAAAAAAGTAGGGACATGTTACAATGACAAAAATTAGGGGTGGGCACGGGACGGGTTGGGGCGAGATAGACCCATCCCGTTCATTCGGGACGGGATAAACCCCATCCCAACCTCGTCCCATTTCAAACGGGATCGAGACGGGACGGGATGAGCACGTATTAAATAGTTTTCCAATAAAAAATAACAAAAAGAGTTTTATCCCACATTACTCACACATCAATAATGTCAAATTTATATAAATATAACTTACATCATAAATAATAATAGATATTAAATAAATAAATATTAAACTTTTTTTTGGAAGGCAAATAAATATTAATTTTCATTTAGAATTAATGATTCAATTCATTTAGATTTCATATAAAATTTCATCTTACATTGATTTAATTTCAACACATTCTAAACTTTAATTTAGAAGAATATTTTGATTAAAATTAATAATAATAAATATTAAATAAATAAATTCGGGACGGGACTGAAAATCTCAATCCCGATATCATCCCACTCTAGATCGGGATGAGTTTGATCAATCCCAAAAGTACGCAAAAAATCGGGACGGGTTCGGGATTGCGGGATGGGATGCCCACCCCTAACAGAAATAGTAATAAATAAAATAAAATAAATAAATAAAAAACACGCTCCAAGAGGAATGGAAATAAGTTTTTATACTCAATTTTTTTTTTAATGTTTGCAATTAATAATAAAATTGCATTGAAAAAAAAAAGGCAAATAACAATGATAGAGAATAGTAATTATCAATAGACATAAAAATGTATAGTTAATAGTAAGGGTTTTTTTGAGTTTGATACTCATTAGTTTATAGCTATTAGAGTTTGCCACTCGTTTTAAAAACTAATTGAGTTTAGCACTTGTTTTCTGACGAAACTGTTAAATCCATTTCATTGACTGATCAATATTAATTTTTGGACCATTTTGTCCTTACCTTGGTCAAGGCTAAAAAAAAACTTTATTTGATCCCACACTTCCTTGTCTCACCTCCCTTCAATTCTTTCACCCAACCACTTCAATTATTCTAAATTATTCAACAACCAAAATCTCAACACCAATTTCAGTCACAACCAATCTTTGTCATCACTCTAATCTATCACGATTCAGCCACCTCGTAGCAACAATCAATATCTGCCTCAATACATTTCTCATGGTTTCTATCTCGCCAAACAAACGAAATGGAATCAACAACGACAAAACTCTCTCACCATCCAGCAACAGATCTCAATCTTAATCAATACAGAGCAAAATAGAGCTCTGAAACCTTCAATGCCTGTAATCGCGAATCGATTCTAGTATCGACTCGACCACGTGATTTCCACATTCAACTCATGCAGAACCAAAGATCCATCAACTCTTACTACTCTACTGTACACCACCCAACACCAAAGTTAGTCCTTCACTACTCCTCTGTACACCACCACGACAATCTCCTCCTTCAACACCCAACTTGCCCCTATTTCCTGTCGTTCTTGAATGATTTTCTTTCATTACAAAAAAAAAGATCTCCGGTCACCATCACCATGATTTTCGGCCGAATCACCGCCGGAACCTTTCTCTCCGGTCGCTTCTCCAGTCGGACAACTCTCTACCATCCAGCCTGACCCAATGATAAAAAAAACTTTCCACCATCCAGCCACGCACATCTCTGGTTTGAACCAGTCATTCTCGACACCACAACGGAGAAGACTCTTCGCCGAAATCTTCCTTTCCAGTCACCTCCCTCGTTTCCACTCCTTCGCGATTCCACATCGGATCAACAGTTCTCTTCTCCGACCAGCAACCGTCCACCATCAATCACCGACTGGTATCTCTCCATCGCCCAACCAGACAACTCTGTTTCTTTCATCATTTATTTCCTGGCCGCACAAGCCACAAATAGGAGACAACTCTGTCCCTCTCTCCATTCCTCACAGCAACGAAGACTCTCTCTTGTCAGTAGCAACTCTCTCTTCGTACATGTCATTCTCTATCTAATTGAAGAACAACAGCAGATGAAGAGGAGGGGAAGGGATCTCTTTTCACTTCCCATCAATGTAAAAACATATTCTTCGTGCCTAAAAAGGGGAGAGAGAGCCGAGGCGATTGGCGAGAGGAAGGTGGGAGATTACAAAAAGATGAGGGGAGGTCAGTGGTGGGAAAGAAAAAGGGGAGGGGGGAAGATGAAAGAGAAAGAGAGGGTTTGTAAAAGAGACTATGATAAGAAGGGGGAGGGACGGGTTGGAAATCAAATAATAAACAATTTATGTTTTTTTTAGCCCTTAGCCAAGATAATGGTAAAATGGTTCAAAAGTTAATTTTGACCCGTAAATGACTTTGATTTAACGACTCCATCATGAAAGACAAATAGAAATAGTTGAATGAACAATTATTATTATAGCAGCAGGGACGGATCTCTTCAAAGCAAAACTCGAGCAGGGGAGCAGGAGCAGTGAGCAAGGAGCAAAACTAAGTTTTCAAGAGATCCGTCCCTATTGCTCCTTGAGTTTTGATTTGAAAACGAGATCCCTGCTGCTCGAGTTTTGCTTTGAAGAAGAGTGTTACTGAAAGACTAAGTTATCATCGAAATTGGCCTACTGCTCCAGCTGTGTTCGATTGGGCAATTGGGAATGGTACTGTTGGAAATGTAGTAATTCAAATTAAAAAAATAGGAACGAAGTTACCAATTGTTCTTGGGTTGAGTCGCGGACTAGGTCGCTCTCTTTAAGACGTTTCGCGGCTCTGCCCAAAAGTGTGCAAGCAGTCTTGTAGCCCCGTCCTCCCCAGGATAAAACAGCCCAAAATCTTATTTGTCTCGTTCAAACAAATGCATTGTTGATGAACGGAATTTTATCCACCCTTAATCTCTTGTTTGCTCGGAATCACCAATACAATGTATATAAATCAACAACAAGAAAAAACTCTTTTCTGATTGAAAAATATTAAAGCTCTTGTTTGCAAAAACTCTTCTCTGATTAAAAAAAACTCTTCTCTTGTTTGCAAAATGTTTTGGTTTTTCTTATCTTATAAAGCTCTGAATTTGTGTTGTATTTATAGGGAGAAGTATGCATCTGAGATACAAAATCTCGTCCAGATGCATGGACAAAAAACGTGAAAAACGTGTGAGATTTAAACTTGGAAAACGTCTAGATGCGTGGACAAAATCCCGTCTAGATGCGTGGACAAAAAACGTGTGGGATTTAACTGTGGTGCAACGTATGGCGTGGACTCAGTCTCCCTTCTCTGACAGCAATTAAAAAAAATATTTTCATTTTAATAAATTTTCAATAAAAAGATTGGGTTGTTCTCTAAATGACCCGACCTGGCCGGATGGCGGCGGCGGCGAGCACGAGTCGCTATCTCTCCCCTCCTCACAAAAGTGTGGTACCCTCAAGAGGTCCAATCTCCTTATAAACTCTTCCACAATGAGTTGTATAGAAGATGTGGGACTAAAATTAGAGAGAGATCCAGAGATCAAAACCAGGTTCACACCCATTTTCTTTTATTTTTAAAAAGCCATATTATCAACAATCCCCCACTTGGATTTTTAAAACAATTTTCATCGAGCAATCTAAAAAATATAAGATTGTGCATAAACAAAAGTGTCTTTCGACTTGAACTCTTGCGTAGTGTTCATGCTTTAGATTATACTAGAGTAACTCGTAGTTTTGAACTCTATCTCTAACAGACATTACACGCACAACCTTACCAGGGTGAAGTCTAAAAAGCCCGTGCCTTACGGCCATGCACGTATATCCCAATATAGTGAAGACTCTAGGAATTTTGCCCACAAATTCCATAGGAAGCGGCCAAACTTCCACAATCACTTAGGTGAGTCTATCAAGAGTACTCCTGTAGCTAGGTATTCCATTCCACATAGAGTATAGATCTCATTAAGAGTTTTTAACTCATCCTACTATCGTTTCAGAAACTCATGCTTTAATCTAAGAATGAGATTGTTATTTTGTCAGCATGATTCACTTCATATCATTCACGACTTGTTATTACCCATTGAACCTATTTCTTGGGATCTCCAGTCTATAGGTTGGGTTACCATCATGAATAACTCATCAATCTAAGGGCATTAGTCTCATTCCTTTCGAGGTTTTGAAAACCTTCTCTCTAGCTAATCCTTTCGTCAAAGGATCAGCCAAGTTCGCATCAGTTCGTATACGATCCACTATCACAACACCAGTAGTTAGAAACTCTCTAACTGTACTGTGCTTACGTCGTATTTGTCGTCTCTTGCCGTTATAATAACGGTTCTGTATTTTTGCAATAGCCGCGGTACTATCGCAATGGATCAAGACAGCTGGAATCGGTCTTTCCCATAAAGGGATCTCTGCTAGCATGTTTCTTAGCCAACCTGCTTCTTCACTAGCCGTGGCTAGTGCTATCATCTCTGATTCCATCGTGGACTGTGCCAGAATGGTATGTTTCTTTGATTTCCAAGAAACATTTCCACCAGCTATACTGAAAATATAGCCACTGGTGGCTTTGGAGTCATCTGAGAGGGTGTTCCAATCAGCATCGCTATATCCTTCAAGGACAGCGGGAAACTTCTGATAATGTAATCTGAGGTTCTTAGTCCTCTTCAGGTACCTCATGACCCTTTCAATTGCATGCCAATGTTGTATATTAGGTCTACTGGTAAATCTGCATAGTAATCCCACGGCATAGACTATGTCGGGTCTAGTGCAATCGGTAGCATATGTAAGACTACCAATGATACTCGCATACTTAGATTGTCTAACACCGTTACCGGTGTTCTTGAACAACTTTACACTAGGATCGTAAGGAGTACATGCAGGTTTACAGTCAGAGTAATTATATTTATTTAGGATCTTCTCTATATAGTGTGATTGATCCAAAGAAATTCCCTTTTCAGACCTAGTAATCTTAATACCAAGGATTACACTTGCTTCTCCAAGGTCTTTCATATCAAAGTTCGCACACAATAAAGCTTTCACTTTATTCACGGCATGGATATTAGAACCAAAGATAAGCAAGTCATCCACATATAGACATATAATAGTGCAAATGTCATTTTCAGCTTTATAGTAAATGCATTTGTCACTTTCGTTCACTTTAAAGTCATGTGCGATAACAAGATTATCAAATTTTTCATGCCCTTGTTTTGGAGCTTGTTTCAAACCGTAAAGTGATTTATCAAGTTTGCAAACTTTATGTTCTTGCCCCGGAATAACAAAACCTTCAGGTTGGTCCATGTAAATTTCTTATTCCAAATCGCCATTAAGAAACGCAGTCTTAACATCCATTTGGTGCAATACTAGGTTATGTATTGCAGCAAGAGAAATTAACACTCGAATGGATGTAATCCTGGTAACAGGAGAATATGTGTCAAACAAGTCAACATTTTCTCTCTGTCTAAACCTTTGGCTACGAGACGAGCCTTAAACTTATCAACATTACCATCGGGTTTCAATTTCTTCTTAAATACCCATTTACATCCTATTGTCTTGCAACCTGGTGGCAAATCAACTAAATGCCAGGTTCTATTAGACTCAAGAGAGTACATTTCATCATCAATAGCCTCTTCCCAAAAATTGGCATCTATAAAGGATAAGGCTTCTTGAAAACTAAGGGGATCCTCCTCGTCTGTAAAGACATAGTAATCAGGGCCATAGTTTTTAGAAGTTCGTTTTCGTTTACTTCTCCTAGGCTCAGATTCTGTGGCTTTATCGGTTTCATTCATCCTGATCAAAGGCACGTTATTTGAGGATGTACCCCCACTATTCCTCGAAATAAAAGGAAATTTATTTTCATAGAAATCAACGTCGTTTGATTCTATAATAACGTGATCTTAAGATTATAGAATCTATAAGCTTTGTTGTTCATGGCATATCCTATGAATACACATTCATATGCCCTACTGGCAAGCTTATTCCTTTTAGGATCAGGAATTCTAACATAAGCTAAACAACCCCAAGTTTTCCAGCTTCTAGCATACGCTTAAGCAACCATCCTACTAAAGATTTCAAGTGTGGATTGGGGAGTTTACACTCACTGAGGCACTTTTCATGAAGTCGATTATATGGCGCAGCAAGGTTTACCGATTCAATGTTAAATGATAAAGCTTATACCTTTCTTTCTTCCCCTAAAGTTGAAGATTTGTGAAGAATATCCACAACCAAAAACTAAAACATTGAATACTTTGTGAAGAAGATATGAAGATGTCTCAATGCAGATGTGGGTGGCCCTTCAATCCTAAAAACATTCATTGGGTATGCTTTTAGGTGAAAGTGGGCTGCCACTGCTGAAAGAAAACCTCTTAAAAAGCCATTTGAGTTTAGTGATAAATCCTCATGTGTGACTTCTTTTGACTTCAACACCACATACACAAGGATGAAAACCATTTATTTAATGTTTGAAATTACAAAGAGGTGTTCTACTCATACACAATCTCCTCTAGTTAGTCCTCCATGGGTTTAGAGTCTAGACTAAAGTTTTCATTGTCAACATGTTTACATATATGTCAATCCCTATTTGCGCTTGTCATAATGATAACTAATTTGATTTCACTTCCTGACAGGGATTTAGTTGACTATGCTTTAAAGCAACCTGAATAGATTCAAAATGTTTAAGGTCACTAAGAGGAATGGGCAACTTATGGCAGGTTTAGACGCTAATGATAATACGCTGTTTGAAGATTCATAAACCGTACGTAAAGACTATTAGGAACGACTAGCTTATCTGATTGCACAAGAACATCAATACAAAACCTGTGAGGCAACATCTAAAAGGGTTCTTCATAAGCGCTTCCAGGCTTCTAGATATTATACAACCAGTCAAACGCGGTGGATAAGGAAAAAGTAAAAACAGATACATGATTCATCAAGTATTTTTCTGAAACTAGCTGAAAAGAGATCATGCTGAAGACCACAAAACTCATGTTTAATCCATTATATCTAGTAACTTGTCGAATTTAGGTTCTGAATGAAGACAGAGCTAGAGATTCAAGATGTGTGGACTATGAGCATAGTTACAAAACTATTTTAAAATGTTGGCCCTCAAAGCGAAAGAGCCTGTTAAGGTCTTTTGCAGCAAGTTCAGTAATTGTAGTCATGGCAGAAATGATTCGTCTTAAAATTGTTGAAAATGTAGTAATTCAAATTAAAAAATAGGAACGAAGTTACCAATTGTTCTTGGGTTGAGTCGCGGACTAGGTCGCTCTCTTTAAGACGTTTCGCGGCTCTGCCCAAAAGTGTGCAAGCAGTCTTGTAGCCCCGTCGTCCCCAGGATAAAACAACCCAGAATCTTATCTGTCTCGTTCAAACAAATGCATTGTTGATGAACGGAATACTATCCACCCTTAATCTCTTGTTTGCTCGGAATCACCAATACAATGTATATAAATCAACAACAAGAAAAGACTCTTTTCTGATTGAAAAATACTAAAGCTCCTGTTTGCAAAAACTCTTCTCTTGTTTGCAAAATGTTTTGGTTTTTCTTATCTTATAAAGCTCTGAATTTGTGTTGTATTTATAGGGAGAAGTATGAAAAATCCCGTCCAGATGCATGGACAAAAAAGTGGAAAACGTGTGAGATTTAAACGTCTAGATGCGTGGACAAAAAACGTGTGGGATTTAACTGTGGCGCGGACTCAGTCTCCCTTCTCTGGCAGCAATTAAAAAGAATGGGTTGTTCTCTAAATGACCCGACCCGACCTGGCCGGACGGCGGCGGCGAGTCGCTATCTCTCCCCTCCTCACAAAAGTGTGGTACCCCCAAGGGGTCCAAACCCAGGTCCAAACAATCTCCTTATAAACTCTTCCACAATGAGTTGTATAGAAGATGTGAGACTAAAATTAGAGAGAGATCCAGAGATCAAAACCAGGTTCACACCCATTTTCTTTTATTTTTAAAAAGCCATATTATCAACAGGTACATAACAAGCAAAAATTGCAGATCTTGCAAAATATGCTTGTAAATAGCATACTTACTGTACTAACTCCAAGGCCAATTGCCTCAATGGCTATATTGGAAGATAAATTGGGAGAACTGTACTTATTCAAGGTGGGCAGAATAGGACTTTTTTGTTTGTTTTTTTTTATCATTTTATTTGTAATATATGATAAAAAAAATAAAAAATAAACCATTGTTCTGGATCTTTTGTAGCTTACACAGTTGTAGTCATAGTATATCCCATTTTTAATGCTTCCAAAATCCTCATTATTTTCTTAATACTTTGATGAATCCTTGATGCTTTTGGATTTGGTTTTGCTTAATAAAAGACAATCTATCTCAGCTTTATTGTGTACTAGATCACACAAGAAAAAAAAACCTCAAATCAATTATTATTTGACTTTTACAATTTTTCAAATAATTACTATTTAATATTCATCTTTCCCAACAACTTTTTTGGGTTTAACTAAGGGCAAAATGGTCTGAAAATTAATCTTGACCAATTAATGGTGCGGACTTAACGGTTCTGTCATACGAGGGTTAAACTCAAATGGTTTTCAAAATGAGGATTACACTCTAATAAGCATAAACTAATGAGTGTCAAACTAAAAAAAAATCCTTGTTTTTATTCAAATCGAAGTCTTATATACAACTACCTATTGCCATAATTCTTTCACATGTATCTTCAAACTTTATTTTCTTTGTAACGAGTTAGATTAGTTCCTCAACTTTGAGTTCCTCGATTAAACTTCCATAGAATACGATGATGATAATAATAATAATAATAATAATAATAATTCGCTTATTATTATTATTATTATTATTATTATTATTATTATTATTATTATTATTATTATTATTATTATTATTATTATTATTATTATTATAAGCGAATTAGTAGTAACTAGAATGGACACAACCTACAAAATTTTCCAACCGCTTAACAATAATTATGGGATTCCCATAATTATTGTTAACGGTTCTGTCATACGAGGGTTAAACTCAAATGGTTTTCAAAATGAGGATTACACTCTAATAAGCATAAACTAATGAGTGTCAAACTAAAAAAAAATCCTTGTTTTTATTCAAATCGAAGTCTTATATACAACTACCTATTGCCATAATTCTTTCACATGTATCTTCAAACTTTATTTTCTTTGTAACGAGTTAGATTAGTTCCTCAACTTTGAGTTCCTCGATTAAACTTCCATAGAATACGATGATGATAATAATAATAATAATAATAATTCGCTTATTATTATTATTATTATTATTATTATTATTATTATTATTATTATTATTATAAGCGAATTAGTAGTAACTAGAATGGACACAACCTACAAAATTTTCCAACGGCTTAACAATAATTACGTTTCTAGTTAGAGAGCATAAGCGCACAAAGTCTATATATCAGGGTTTCATAAAATTTGACTATAAAACTATAAATTTTATAGTAGCATTAAAGCACCGCAAGACCATACAATAGTCAAGCTCTAAAGACTTTATTTTTTCTTTGAAACGCATCAAGGCCATACAATACTCAAGCTAAGGGCTACCATAATAAAGTTCTATCATATGAAAAAGGCTTGGTCGCCTCACCTCGCCAAGACTCTAGTTGCAGCCACTGGCGTCTCATGCCTCTTTGCCTCACCCCGACAACATAGATGATGATACACCAAACCATCCAATGATTCACATTGTACACATGTCATGATGATTTCGTCAGCAGAGTAAAACGGGCTCAGTTAAGCGTCAAATCTGGCAAAACCCAGATAGCACAAAGCCCACTAAAGGTTGGACCCAATCAGCGATGCCCTATTAAGCTCATATGTCAGGTCAAGCCACATAAGACCTAATAAGGCAAGTATTCAGGAGTTTTCCCTAAGACAGACATGCAAACAATACATTGACTCCGACTAGGAAGCAAATATCATATTACACTACAAAAAAAAGAGGCATTTAGGGACGTAGGAAAAATTGTCGCTATAAAAAACATTTCGTCGCCATACATATTGGGCAACAGCATATTTGTGGCACAAAGGTTGTCACTACAGCTCTGTCTCGCAAGCGTTTGTGCGACGAACACAAATCTTTGTTGCTACAGAGTCCTTTTGAGCGACGACAACAAAGTTCGTTGCGAAAGGGTGCGTCGCGTAATATTGTTTTGCGCAACGCTAGTTTCGACGCAAGAAATAGAATACTTCATCGTGCAAAATATACTTACGCGATTAACTATTTCGTCACATTAAACTTTGTCGGCATAACTCAATCTTGACGAACCTTCATTACACTTTGTTGGCTTAACTCAATGGTGACAAACCTTTCATCGAGCAAGATTTTCTTTGCGCGACAACAATTTCATCACTCTAATGTTGTCACACAGGTTCTATCGATCCAGACACGCCTTGAACTATTCTTGTGTGACGAAAATTTTTGTCGCTTAAAGTTCTGTTTAATAATTTTGAAATCTTTTAATTCCAATATTTATTTTAATTAAATTTGAAATATTTAATAATTGAATCGTCTCGCACACAGAGGGGTTTTGTTAATTTAGTTAAATACTATTAACTTTACAAATTAATAATGTAAAACCGAACTGTATCCATTACAAATTAACATTTTTAAACCGTATTGTATCAGTTACAACTTAAAAAAAAAACACATCAGTACATTTTCTAGGGATGTGGTGGCTGATGGTTTGTCGACGGTAGCGAGAGGCTCGACAAATTAATCCCCGACTACTGGAGAGCCCCTAATAACATACTCCACCTAGTTGCCTCCTAGGTTTGTCATTCTCCCTCCCAGGCCTCCCTCTCTGCCTCACGCGCTTTGGCAACATTAAACTCATTTTGTAATTCCTCCACTTTCGATTGTAACGATGAAACATTTTCGACTGACCGCTGCGAAGCTGAAGATGAGGTGTTGACCTCACGAATTTTAGCTTTCTCCATCCCCTGAACAATCTTTCCGGGTCTCGGACGTAGCAATTCCAATGTCTCCATCAAAATATGTAATCCTGCATCGAGATCGTCCATTGTGAGCTGCTCCAACAGAGTTTTCTAGGGGATGCTGCGAGGCCACTTGCTCCATGTAGGCATCGCGCCTCTCCACCACGTTTCCTTGATTAAAAAAATTATTAAAAATTAATAACTTTTAAAACAACAGAAGTAACAACATGCAAAAAATGCAAAGAATAAAACTTACATGCAACTTCATAGCAACCTCATTGCCAGGTAATGCATAAACATCCTTGAACATGTCAATTTCTGGGAATTTTGAACCCTTCTACAAAACATTGTTAAAATAATAAACCAACTAATATAAACATTTAATTGAATGTATTGACTAAAAATAAAACAATGAAAATTAAACATATTAGTTCACTTACTAGACATCGTTCCTTCACCCTGTAAGAGAAGGGCAATGAACAAGAGTGATGTAGAATTTTCTTTTGACGTCAGTTTGCCTTGTTCGCCTCAGATCTTTTCTGTATAATTATTCAATATATATATATATTAAACATATGCGTTATTATATATATATAAATAAATATGTTTATTTTAATTAAATAAAAACGTTAATGCTTACCAGAAATGTGGGAGTTCGAAAATGATCGCACAACCACACCCACTCATCAGGCCTATGCTCCAATTCAATTGGGGGTTGTGCCTTAGCACTATCCACATCAAGAAACGTTTGGAAGTACTGGTGGAAATCATGCTTCCAATTTCTGTATCGATCCACGCACGTACCGGTGATATATTCATGAATGTTTGGATCATTCATGTCAAACTCAAACTTAACCTGAAATTTTAAATAATATTTATTAGAGAACATTAAGGCCCAAAGAGATAAATTATACCAAATCATGTAAGACTACAAGCATAAACATGCAAAACCTTCAAAATTTTCTGCATTATAAAGATTCTAATTATTAAAGGTTGAGATGAATGGCTAAAACTTACTGTGAGCGCGTCCAACACCTCGAGCTTGACCTCACTCCAAGATGAGGATGTCATCGGGCAATGGTTTCGAATGATTGCACCGATGTCATGCACCAACAAGCTATTAATCTTCGCCGATTGCGAGCGACGATGACTAGGACAAGCCAAGGAGTGCCACTAAATCTGACATTTCAATATATGAACCTACTAATTCAGTCATCCCTTTCTAATCGAGCAAAACCTCTATAGAACTACTATGTTGTGCTTGATATTACATTACTGACAAATTATAGAACTACTGCCGATATGGGAATTGGTGATGACTCTAACAAACACAGTGCTTATGTTGTGTAATATCAATGGTTTCTTGTTTTTAAACTACAACACAGTGATTGTATTGTGAATAATGAGCTTGGTCTCCAAAGGTTGGTTTGTCACACTTGTCATATAGAGTAGGTGGCAAGGTTTGATTGCAAATAGAAGATTATAGGATTAGTCTACATGACTTCAGTTTTCCTTATTACAGATAAATCAGTCACCACATTGGTATAAATTCTAAAAGAATGAAGAAATTTGTCCTCTTTGTATAAAGCAGACAAACTAATTTTCGTCAAATTCTGGACAAAAAGATTTGTAAAAATGAGTCTAGGAGTATAAGATACATAGCAACTTCCTACATTTCTCTCATGCATTTCATCAAAGACCTTAATAGCATTCTACAAACACCCACATTTCACATACAAACAAACCAAACTAGTCTTCACAAACACAAAGTTGTTTTCACTAATGCCATCAAACTAATCAATAATGGATGAAGAAATCGAATTTCCCCTTATCTTTGATTTTGCACCATAACACAAACTAATCAATAATGGATATTTCAATCATTTTAATCAAAATGGGATATAACACAAACTAATCAGTGATGAATATTTCAACCATTTTAGTCAAAATGCAATAACTAGATAAGAAGAACTTACATTTAAGGTTGAAAAGAACTTACAGTTGAGAGAGATCTCGTTTTTTCCTCAGAGAACTTGAAAGATTGAAATGGCTTTGATGTGTTTGTTGGGCTAGCAATCGAATAACGAAGGCTGAAACCTAATTAAAAGGGTCGATTTTGCGCGACGAACCCTTCGTCGCCATATATCAGTGATTTTGTCGCGCTAGTTTTCAAAATGCCAGGCCAATTGTTTTGCCGCCAGAAACACGACCATAATTTTTAAGGGGGACAACGTTTTGTGTGACGAAATATTCTAATTTCGTCGTGCAAACATCGAATTTGTTTATTTTAGGGGGAAAATTTTATATCATTATTTAATTAATTAATTGAACTTCGACATTCATTTAACAAATTTATGTTAAAAAATTCATAGTACATTAACAAATTTAATTAAATGAACTAACAAAATACAGAATATTATTAACATCTTGTAAATGACCTAACAATTTATATTCCTTCAAATGTATTTAATCTGAATTAGTAGAGTAATCACTTTCGACTTCTTCTTCAAGTTCATCTGACATGGTTGCCTCAGATTCTCCAAAAACTCCATCTTTTGCAGGTGATATCTCAACATCATATTCGTCATCAATCGGAGAAAGTTCGACAAATAACTCAAATGGTTGTTGGATAATGGGAATGCTTGAAGATGGATTCTCTTGATCAGTGGTGTCATCATCACTGTGGTCATCAGAAGCCTTTTCAAGAATGTCCCATATACTTTTGCATATCGGACATGCCTTATAGCCCTGAGTACTCCAACCTGAAATATTTTCATAAGCGGAAAAATCATGTATAGTCCACATCAATGCTTCTCTCAACATAAACATTGTGTTGGTAAACTTATCAAAGGTACGTACACCATTTTCCCATAAGTCTTTTAACTCATCTACCAACGGCCGCAAATAAACATCAATGTCCTTTCCAGGATGACCGGAAATTAATAAAGTCATCATTGTAAATTCTTTTTTCATACTCATCCAAGGGGGCAAGTTATAAGGAACAACAACGACGGGCCAGGTGCTGTGAGTAAAGCTCATATTCCCGAATGGATTAAATCCATCAGTTGCAAGTCACAATTTGACATTGCGCGAGTATTCTGCAAAATCGGGATACATAGTATCAAATGCTTTCCAAGCCTCTCCATCTGCAGGATGTCTCAAAAAATCATCATCAACCCTTCCTTCCTTGTGCCATCTCATGTGACTCGCAGTGTGCGTCGAGATGTACAATCGCTGCAATCTAGGCTTCAGTTGAAGATAACGCAAAACCTTTTGTGGAATTTTCTTCGTTTTATTACCAAAATTAAGCTTATATCTTGGCTCATTGCACATAGGGCATGCATCCATCCCTTCAATTTCCTTATAAAATAATGCACAGTTGTATTTGCAAGCATGAATATTTTGATACCCCAAACCGAGATTGTTCAACAATTTATGCGGGTTACGATAATCCTCAGGCAAAACGTTTTCATTCAGAAGCATCCGCTTTATAATTACCATTAAATGAGAAAAACACTTATTCGACATATGATGTTTCACTTTGCAATGCATCAACTCCACAATGGCAGTAAGTATGGAGAACTTTGTGCAATCGAGGTATAATGCTTGTTGGGCTTGTTTCAACAGTCTTTCATAGTTTTCTAACTCTTCACTTTGCAGCATGTTGGGAGGTACGGTATCTCCTACCATATCATCAATGCCATCTTCGTTCATCGATGCATATGGATAAGCGTCATTTATTATACCCATAACTTGGCCATTATCATTCATAGACGTTTCATCAATGTGCGGCACAAGTGGCTGGGAATGCAATGAAGTCGAACCAAATTCTTGTTGATCCCCATGATAAATTTACCTCGTATAATTTTGAATCATCCCATACCTCGCCAAATGATATCAAACCGTATTGAATGTCTGCCACAAACAATTGTTACAACATTGACACTTGATATGATTCGTCGTACCAGTGACATGTGTCCTTGCAAACTCAATGAAGCTCTCGATCCCATTTAAATATTCATCACAGCATTTGTCCTGATTTTGTATCCACTGTCTTTCCGTTACACCTGTTTTCAATTTATAAACAAAACATGAGAATTCATGTTAGTTACGACACTAATGTGATTAGGTTTCAATGTGAAAAAATTCGGCAGCATCTCAATTACAATTCTTCAAGTGGACAATGTAGATATTATTACTTAATTAATAAATATCTAGTATGCACTCGAAAAACAGTGTGAGACACTCCCAAAAATCCCCACGATCGCAACCTAATTTCATGAAATTTCAAAAAAAAAAAAAAATAGCAATTTCCTCACCGTTCTCCCGTGAAAGAAAGAGACGATTGGAGGAGTGGCCGGCGACGCAGAGAAGGGACAAAGCCTAATTAACTGCTGGAGGCTTGGAGTATATAGTGAGAGAAATCAATCGAGCAGAAAAAAAATAAATAAAACGAGAGGAGAAAATAGCAAAAAACGCAAATCTGATTATTCTAATTCGTGAAGAATATGAACAGGTCAGAGCTTGGGCGACGACACCGTTCATCGCCCTGGGATGTTTTAGGTGATGAACCTGCTCACTTTAAGCGACGACACTTTGTCGTGAAAACTTTATGCACGAAGGCTTCCAGTTCGTCGCGTACGATATATTTAGGCGACGAAAAAGTTTGTTGCCCTAGGATGTTCAAGTTGGTCGTTCAAAGTAGCCGACACATAGCCATAGGTATTTTAGGGCGAAAAAATATTTGGGTTTAAGCGACGATACTTTGTCGCATATTATTTATGCGACGAAGTCTTCCAGTTTGTCGAGTAAGATATATTTAGGCGACGAAAAAGTTTGTCGCCCGAGGATGTTCAAGTTAGTCATTCAAAGTAGTCGACACGTAGCCCTAGGTATTTTAGGGTGACAAAATATTTGGTTTTAAGCGACGACACTTTGTCGCACATTAGTTATGCGACGAAGGCTTCAAGTTCGTTGCGTAAGAGGTTTTTTAAGCGACGAAACAGTGCGTCGCGTTAAATAGTTAGCTATTTTTTGTAATAGCGTGACGATAGTAAATTTGTCGTTGTGCCAAGTTAATTTTGAGCGACAAAACTTGCCTCCTCGCACTACGAGTTGTCGTAAAAAAAAAAAAATAGTAGTGTTATAAGTTGTGCACAAAAATTCTCATGCATGGACAACACTCTACAAGGGAAGAATCCCCAACAGATATCGGAGTACTAGTCGTGTATGGAAACTTTTCTACATTGACTCTCAATAAGGAAACAATATCTCAACAAATCTATTTCCCTAAACTACGTCACTAAAGGCATAGTCGAACAAGGACTCTCACATGATAAATAGAGTACAAGGTTGAGGAACAAAAGTACGCTACAAAACTCAATTTAGAGCATTATACATTTCTCAAGCCTCATCTGACTTAAGCATCAGAGTATCATCGGCTGCCACAACGGTAATTTTTGGCTCACATGTGTTCCTCGTGCAGATCAAGGTGGACGATAACAAGATTTGACATCATCAATAGATATTATGTTTTATTTTTTCCTGATAAATAGAAATTAGACATCTTACTTCAGGGATTGCCAACCTATCGTAAGCTCTACAGAGGAGGAACCAACAGTTCGATGAAGTCCCAAACTTTATTTCTTTGACTTATTAGGCCTGCAAAGTTCATTTGGTTTCCAGAAAAGGTCCTTTTGATGACCACAGAAAACTGATTCCCCCCTTTAAGGGTGAAAGCTCTATCAATCACACTCTTCTGTTTGAGGTTATTTGCAATGAAATTTTACATTAAATCTTCATTATGGATGTCTAAATTATTCATGAAATGCCTTTTGGCTTCCGCAAAATTTCTTGCAAAAATGATTTTTTTTTTTTTTTTTTTTTTATAGAAATGAATATATATATTTATGTAGGAACTAATTGTTGAGCAAATCATTGTTAAAAAAAAAAAAAAACAATTTTAAGGTGTTTCTAGATTTGCGTAATTAAAATGTGATTATCTAATGCTTTGAAATAGATAAATTCAAATTTAAGCATTCTGTAATCAACATTCACGACTGGGCAAGTTTGGTGGAAGAAAACAAAATCAAAAGAGAGGAGCAAACACGTGAACACCAGAGGTCCCTCCCTCCACTTTCATTTAGGAGTTTTTCTAAAGAGCCAGGCCACTTTCATTTAGATTAAAAAAAAAAATAGAGTACTTCTCCTTTATTACTCCTCAATTATTATTATTGGTCTTGTGTAAAGTACAAACCCCACCACCACTTGTTACTCCTTTCCCCCTCTATTTATCACTCTCTACTTCTTACCAGTTGTGTTTTCTCTCTCCAGTCTCCCACCACCACCAACACCATGGATTCTCAGAGAACAATATTGCTTGTTCAACTGGGAGTTCTCTTATTAGCTTCAGTTGCATATATATCAAGTAGTAGTTCTTGCGACTTTCCAGCTATATTCAACTTTGGTGACTCAAACTCAGACACTGGTGGTCTGTCTGCAGCATTTGGACAAGCAGGGCCACCCCATGGGAGGACTTACTTCCATGCTCCAGCAGGGCGATACTGTGATGGTCGTCTTGTAATCGACTTCATAGGTACTTATATATTTCTATTCATCTTTTGGGCAATTTGGTTTAATACAAGAATCCTTTTGGATGATAACATGTTTCATGTGGAAAAAGTTGAATCTTATTTTGGAAGTCAATTTTTTCTATTGATGCTACTGAATTTTCATTGAGATCAATGTAAAAGATTCATGTCACTATTGCATGTTCAAGGCCAAATAATCTTTGATAGAGAAAAAGGGAAAAAAAAAAATGTTCTTTTGGTAATAATTCTGAAGTTTAAATGTAACAAGGGCACATGGAATTATGCATGGTACTGGGGATACAGATGCATGGTATTTACCATGTTCAACTGTGCTAGGTACATGGGTCGCGTTGGGTTGGGGATGTTTGTGTTGGTTCAATGCAGGTTCAGAGGTTGACACAGAAATTACGGAGACCATTGTAGTTATTGTTCCACCAAAAAACCCAAACATAAGTACATTTACAAACAAATTTACACAAAACATTGTACCTCATGTATTGGTATGTAGACATATTATCACTACATAGAAAAAATGATCAGTGTTTTAAAAGTATTGTTGTCGCATTTTCTAAACACCTTCTTGATAGTAGTGTTGGCACCTAAACTATTACAACGTGATACTTTTTTGGGGGTTGTTACAAATACGTCAATTTGGTGTAGTGTTGGCGCCTAAACTAGCACACGAACTTGTGGAATACAAGGGGGACAGAATAATGAGAAGTTGAAAGTGCATAATGTAGAGAGCGTACTGAAAACAGGCACATAAAGTTTGTGGAAATAATTTTAGGACAATGCCATTTTCACAGAGTATTGAATAATTAAGCTAAATAGAGTATCAGTTAAAATAAGAAATCATGGATTATCTATTATATATAATGAACTTTCAAACATGGAACCTGACCTAGGCACCTATAGAATCATTATGCTTCTTGAGGCTGTGAGTAAATGTCAGGCATCAACCTGTTCTGGTCTCACGGGAAACTTGTTTGGTAGCTAGAAACTGACTCTTCTGATTAATTAGTTCATGCATCCATCCCCTTTCGATCTCCCATGTGGATACGATTGACTTATTTATACATTTCCATGACAACTCAACCGCTGCTCCTCTCCCTACCCAGCATCGGCTATTTAAATAGGAGGGTTGTTTGGTTTTCTGCAGGTATACTGTTCAAATTTAATTAGTTGGCTCATTTGGCGTTATTGTATATATAAGGAGGCACGAAACACATGCATGATTTTGTTCAGTCTCAAGTGAATTCCTTGTGAAACTCCGAGGAGTTTGCAGCTCAGACCGTAGTGCAGACAACATCATTTCTAAATTTAAGAATAAGCTAATGAAAGTAGTATTTTAACCTTCCAAACAATGAAAAAAAAATTGAGGTCTAGTTTATTTGATTGCTGACTTTAATGGTTCATCTCTACCTAATCTTATCATCAATCTAGATTTTAAATTTGTTGCTTGTATGCTTTGCAATAAAGCTCACTTTCATTTCATTTCAAGTATTTTAATTTTAAAATTCGAGCGCCCTAAGCATTGTTTTGTTTATATGATTGGTGTTGCTTGGTTCCCAGAAAAATCTGCTTTTAGTGATTTAATTGCAATATTTTAATCTTGGATTTCCTAGAAGCTT
This sequence comes from Berberis vulgaris, assembly GCA_963556465.1. Lineage (NCBI taxonomy): Eukaryota > Viridiplantae > Streptophyta > Magnoliopsida > Ranunculales > Berberidaceae > Berberis > Berberis vulgaris. The sequence continues at coordinate 58,333,115 of OY747134.1, forward strand.
ACTGACTACGTTTTTTAAACATATTGCAGCTCAGAGCTTTGGATTACCTTACCTAAATGCTTACTTAGACGCAATGGGATCCAATTTCACCCATGGAGCCAATTTTGCAACAGCTGGATCAACCATTAGACCACAGAACACAACTCTGGCACAAAGTGGGTTCAGTCCATTTTCGTTAAACGTTCAATTCTATCAATACTCTGAGTTTCAAAACAGGACCCCATCTATTCGTGCTAAAGGTAACACATTGATTGTTATTTTAATCAGATAGAAAACAATTTTAAACATATTATGGATGACCATGTTTTCCTTACAGGAGGTGTTTTCAAAGAATTGCTACCCAATGAGGAACACTTCTCAAGTGCTTTGTACACTTTCGATATTGGTCAAAATGATCTCACTGCTGGTTACTTCCTCAAAATGTCCACTGATGAAGTAAAAGCTTATGTGCCTGAGGTAATCAAACACTTCACCACAACCATAAAGGTATGTATTTAGATTTTTTGCTGCAATCACCCAACTAAACGAATATTTTTATCTAATCAATGTTGTTACTGAAAAACACAAATAATGTGATATGGTATTTTGTACATATGCACAGAGTATCTATGCTCGTGGAGGAAGATATTTCTGGATACACAACACAGGTCCTTTCGGGTGCCTACCCTATGTGTTGGATCGAGTACCAATCACAGCAGGCCAGATAGATAGTGCTGGTTGTGGCACTCCCTTCAACCTGGTTGCTCAATATTTCAATCTCAAATTAAAGGAGGCGGTGGTTAAACTGAGGAAGGAGCTTCCCTTGGCTGCACTGACTTACGTCGATGTTTATTCCATTAAGTATGAAATCATCAGCCATCCCACGAAGCACGGTAAACCCTGCAACCTTAACTAACCATATTGTTATTAGTACCTTTACATGCTCTTACGTTCAATTTTATACAGGATTTAAGCATCCTCTGAAAGCTTGTTGTGGGCATGGAGGGAAGTACAACTACAATATAAATCTCGGGTGTGGAGGGAAGATAAAAGTGAATGGTACCGAGGTCTTGATTGGTAAATCCTGCGAAGATCCATCAGTGATGATCAACTGGGATGGAGTCCACTACACTGAAGCTGCTAATAAGTATTTGTTTGATAGAATTGTTGATGGTTCGTACTCTGACCCACCCATTCCACTCGAAATGGCTTGTCACAGGCAGGCCCCCTGAATCAATTGTTCTTTTTTTTTTTTTGGGTTGAGTTGGGTTGGATTGAACTCAAATGTTTTGATTTTCATGGAATAAAAAGCAGGAGTTAGGCAGTCAAAGCTCTTTTTGCTAAAGCACAAGAGCTTTGAAATAATTTCTCTTAGAAAAGCTTGTGAAAAGTGAGAGTAAAACAAAGTCCCTTTCGGAATGTGACCACACTCTTTCTGGTTTATGGATGACCCAGGATTGCTTGGACTTCTTTCATTTGGTGGTTCAGGTTTAGAAATTATGTCAGATAGTCATAAACTGAAGGCATAATTGGCCAATAAGTAAATTAAGTAGAGTTATTGCAAGCATAAAATCAGTCATTTGATCTGACAAAATCTCAAATCCATAAATGATTGTGAAATTCTTAATTAAGTTGTGCATATATATTCAAACAGTTTCAAGATAAGATCTTTACAACGAAAAGAAAAATTGATCATTGCTGAAAACTGATTCAAATCAGAATTTTTTGTTGTCATCACTTGTTATTAGCAACTTTTATATCCTTGAGTTATTAAACAAGCATCTAATGAACTTGCCTAGACTGCATTGCATCCAATTTCTATCAATTGATACTGCACTGAAACATTAATCTTCTGTGGGATATTACATGCAATTATTCAAATATTATCTACTCTACTAGCTAATAATGCAGTTGAATCTCTTGATTTATTTTTTTTTCTAGAACCCCAAACAACCAACTTCATTATTTCATTTTCAATGAGAGAGGGAACATGTGCATGCACATAGCCATAGACAAGCTTCTTAGTTTTTGCAACAAATGCTTCCATCAACCACTATTTCCTCCTCCTCCACACCCCAAATCCCACAGACATACTTTCCCACCTCCATGTATATGGGAAACTGTAAAAATGTAAAATATTATTCAAAAACCAAAGTTAGATACAAATAAGGACAAGAGATATGCATAAAAATTATTTTAATGGAAAATATGCTCACTTATCAAGAATGGAGAAGAAGAGCTATGTGGAAAATTATGGAGATAGCTTCAGATTGGGAATTATTGTATCCATTTTGTCCACTTTCCAATCACACCCATTATCAACGCACAGCTGTAACTTTATTTGGCCCCACTTACTCTTCTTCATCCTCTCTGCAACTAAAAGAAACCTCTTGACCTTCATCACCACTAACTTCCATGGCAATGGTGTCATACAGTTATTCAATCTTCCAACCATAAAGAAACAAACAATGTCCAAGTGACTCACCTCCATTATACACTTCTCTTGAATTATAACCCTCTATCTCAGATGAACATGAGGGCGCCCCTGATAATGTTGATGTTGGCGAAGGAGAAGTGAATGATAATGTTGGTTTGAATACAAACAGCGCATTCCTTAGACCAGGACTAAAGAGCCAATCATGGACATCCCAATACACTTCCACTCTAACCTTACTGACAATGATGGACTCATTACCTCTAAATTTCCATTGGAGATGTTTGACATGGATGGCTAAATCCCCGTCGATTCTTATCTCCATTTCTGAATCATCCCCACCGTAACAGTTGTTAGAAGAATTATTGATGTGGCTAGTATTGTTAATGCACTCAATGGAGATTTCGTGAAACTTGTCTTTCTCATGGAACTTTGCTCTACTTGAGAATCTCTTCTTACCAAATATATGTTCTTTCTTTGAGACCAAGATTGGCTCAATGAGCGATGGCCGAGCCCCCGTCTTTCTATAAGCATCTTTCTTAAGATCACCAACTAGTAGTACAACCTCTTCTTTGCAGACTACAGCAACATAGTAATCAGATTGGGGTTCTGTTTCTCCATTGAACTTGGCAGCTTTAAGATCCCAGAAAATATCAACCACCTTACCATCCACTTGAAATCTGTTGGAGCCATGTTTTCTCCAGAAGTACCACGGCTTGAGTTCGACTTTGCAATTAAATTGGTTGTCTCCATCCATTCCTTCAATGGAGATAGATAGCCCATGAAGTAATAGGTTCTTACACCATGTGACAGTGATCAAATGGCATTTCTCTGCTAGTTTTGTCTGGTACACCGACATGAATACACTCTGACCCGACCTTGTCACTGCAGCAGGATCTTCATGAGGCCTCTCACTTGGTGAAAAGCAAGTGTGGATCCCAACTGGATCTTGCATCATCCTGATAACCTATACAAGAAGTACTGACTAATTATATGGAATAGAAGAACACAAAGAAGATAGAGAAGAATGAAATGGACTAAGAAGAGGATATCTTACTTGAAAAGGATCTAGTTATATATGCGATGCATGACTAGTTGTTGGCTACATTTACCGACTATAGATAAACAAAAAAATACCCAAATATACAAACTGGCAATTAGAATGCAGAGGAAGTGAGCGTGAGCCAGGGAGGAAAGAGGAGATCAACAACCCATTTTTTATATTCATATAATCTGTAAGCTCTTATGGGCTACTGAAACAATGATCCTTTTCATATCTCTTTTAAAAACATTTGTCCATGCACGGTAAATTGAAAGAAGCACTTTTTCACCAGATCTGGAGTATAGATTTCTGTATTAACAGCGAGTCCTTGATAGAATGAAAGGGCAGATGGTGGCGTAAAAAGCGACATTTGAAATAAAATATTGATAAAAGATTTAGTTTTTTGATGTAGACTTTTCTAATTTTTTACAACTTTTTTTCTATAATTTGAGGGGGGGAGGTGGGGGTTAACTTTGTCTAAAGCTTTTGCAGAAAAGTCTGAGCTTGAGGGACCTGTTGTTGAAGTTGCAAATCTGTCAATGCATCAAGTCTTCTGCTGCACTTAAGTTCAAGGAGGTATTCAAAGCATATACTTCTAGACTTCTAGTCCATTTAGCAACAATAAACATGTTTCTCTCATTAAGGCTTGGGATCGATGGGATCAGTTAGCTGCACTTTGATAATAAATATGTTGTGTACCAAAGAGTAGTAATGACAAAATTGATAAAATATACAAAATCGGGAACAATGAAATGCTAGTATTAGCAAATTTTTTTAGGGAATAATTGAACAAAAAATCACATGATCAATATTATCTGTATGGGCAATGGGCAACACAAACATGATAGCTCAGCGTTGTCATACCACTATGTACAATCTCATAATTCAGAAGGGTTGCAAAATTGGATGTGAGCTTATCCAAAAATCAGGTGTTCCGCCAGAAGTGTTCCAAGTCAATGATCATCATCGTGATGTTGTCTAAACTTCCACTTATCACAGCAAGGTTTACAAGCTCCTTGCAAGCATCCATAAGCCTACTAGATGTTGGTCTCTTACTGTGATCTCTGGCTTCCTGAAATGGAGTCCCCCGTTTGCATTGCTTGACCAGTGAAATTCTTTGCAACTTTGAGGGAGGACTTGTGTGTTTCACAACCATACTCACTTTCATTTTCTTTTCAAAGAGCAGTTGCAGAACCCGGTTTCTGTAGACCCAGGTGAACTCGCAATGGGTATTGAGTATTCGATTCTGTTCATTAACCACTGAAACTTTTCGTGATATTGATGGAGGACTTGTGTTTTCACAACAAAACTGATTTTCAGCTCCTTTCTGAGGATCAGTCATGAATTGAGGTTTGCCTCCCAAATAAACATGCAGAGTGGTATCAACAGCTTCCTGATTGCCCACTTAACCAGGAGCAAGGAAAAAAATTAATTTAATTTAAAATATAATAAAATAAAAAATCTTGCATTTACTTATTGAGTAATTTTCCTTCAATGCAAATTATCTTCCAAATTCTTCTAGCATTTTACCAAAGAGAAACATTACAGTGAGCTATTTCACTGTCTCAATCAAAAGTACAAAGAAAAAAAGAGTGCAGCAAATGAAAAGTGATATGATGCAGAGTCCGTCTCACTTTGTGAAAAAAAAACATTTGTAATGAACTAATCTGACTGTTCTTGTTACTTGGCCTAAATTGCAAAGCTAGTCTAGTAAAATATAACTTGGAGAACATTTCTGCTACCAAAAAAGAAAAAGAATCGTGTACGTCACTCCTAACGTAAGTAGTGATCGAAAACAAATAAGATCTTGAACATGGTGCAGGCAGGAATTTGGAGATCCTTGTTGGGAACGATTACTTGTAACAAGTTACATATGTGGAGCCTGAAGATCATTTCACCAATAGTGAAGAGTAGCTACAACTTTTCCATGTGTTATTTTCAATTTAATGTTTATGGAATCTAATAGTTCATGAAACGGAAAGTGAAATCCATGTCTGCCGCTCTTTTGACCATTGAAGAAAATCTTGTTTCTCCTGGTTTACTTTTTTCAAATTCGATCGGTTGCCAGAAACAACTTTGCCCACCCACTGGATCTGTAGGAATGTTTTAGAAAAATGGATACGACTATCCAAAGAATGTCATACATATATTAGAAGCCCAAACTCATCTGGTATTGATAATTCTTTGCCTGTGAAATGCCAATACCAAATGTGATGAAATGTGACTACCAAATGTGTTTTGGGTCATATATATCATTCCATATGTTGGGGCATATCATCCCACTCCCACATATGTGCCATGTGACTCTACTTTCTTATGGTAGCTTATCATCTCAGCGAACTTGCAAGAAAACAAGTATAAAGTCTTATCTTTTCATCAAAGAATAATCATGTATCTTACACTTGAATGGTGATCGGTGTCATGAAGGTGGCCCAGCTTACCAACCAAAAGAAAAGGCTAAGAACATATCAATAATAATTGAAACAAAACAAGAAAGCAGCAGGAGCATTGTGTCCCAACTGTTTTATGCTATCTATTAGCTAAATGATACAAAAGTTGTCAATTATCAAAGACAAGGCACATGAATGCATTTTGAAAATAGGACCAGAGACCGTGTTGAACAGAAAAATAAATACATAAACAACAGTCACAGAAATTTAATAAAAAATTAGAATACAAGAAACTATAAAAGAGAATTTCATAAGTTTCAGGGGCGTGTCCTTTTTTTTCCTAAATATTCTGAAAGAATTCTGAAAAAAAACAAATGAAATGATTCCGGAGAAAATTAAAACAACGCATGTGACGATCATTTATGGCTAAGACTATAAGACGTAGAAGCCAAACACAAAAAACAAGGAAGCATGGACTATTCAAAAACTTGCCGTATCCATATCTGACACGTATTCGACACTGACATTTGCTCGACACGCGTCGAACACTGTCAACATGCGGTAGGTGTCAGACACATGGTCGATGTGGTCAACATGTCGGAGACGCCTCCAATACACTCGGAACTTGTCATGACACAATCAAGACTTGAAAACCAACTTTGTTTTATTTCTCACTTTTAGATGTTTGCAAATAACTACCTAATTTAATGGTTGTTGATCCATCTGAAGTGAATGACTCTTTCAATTATGATTTCATACAAATAGGCAAAAAGCCAGTAAAGCATAGAGGTAGTCCATGCTTCTTCTTAATCTTTGCTTCATTTTCTTCTTCTCTCCTCTACTTCTTCAAATTTGAGTCACGATTTCTTCATATAGGAATCATCTAAAATCTGTGTTGACTCGAATTGAGTCAGGATTTCTTCATACAAGAATCACCCAAAATCTGTGTTGACTCGACTTGAGCAATACCAATACTCGAATTGAGTCATGATTTCTTCATACAGGAATCATCCAAAATTTGACAATCACTCGACAGTAATGATTTCATCACCAAATAGGACTTCAAAGTTTCCTCCAAACTGCACATTTCGTCTGCGTCTACATGTCCAGCTTGCGGGGAAGTGTTAAAGAATAGAAGTCTACCTATGTTACAAAATAGGAAAGTGTTACAGAATATGATATGTTAGGAAAGTCAGAATAGAATAGAAGTCTTAAGTTTCCTATCTCCACAAGGTTAGATCAGAGTTAACTTTATAAGCTTGTATTCTATTCAATGAATTATCTCAATAATACAACAACAATAATATTTCAATACAATTCTTTTGTTCTGATTGCAGTGTTGTGTGTGCAGAAACTAAGCAAGGCGATGACTTGTGATTTCCCTTCCCCTCCTCTTGTGTCTACGGTCAAAGTGCGTAGTCGTCGGAGGCGGGGAAGAGCTTGAGTCCCTGTAGTTGTTTTAGGTCACCAAAAAATTTTGCGCTCTGATACCTACAGAATTGTATTGAAATATTATTGTTGTTGTATTATTGTGATAATTCATTGAATAGAATACAAGCTAATAAAGTTAACTCTGACCTAACCTTGTGGAGATAGGAAACCTAAGACTTCTATTCTATTCTGACTTTTCTAACATATCCTATTCTGTAACACTTTCCTATTTTGTAACATAGGTAGACTTTTATTCTTTAACAGGAGTCAGAGTGAGAATTTTTGTATCAGGCTCAACCAGTACCCAATCCTTCAGATGGGCATCCCCAATGCTTCATGACACAGACATCACCCTATGAACCCTCCATGCACCTTGATGAATCTCCACATATCCTCCCATAACATGAAGGAGAAATTAATAAAAAGCCGCTCAAAACATATCCTAAATGATATCAATGTTTCAAAATTTTGACAACTAAATTAGTACCTTATTCTCAATTCTGTTTCACTCAATCTCATGTTATGATCGATGGTCTACTATGAGGGCTTCAGCAACACCGCCCTTACAGAGAATAACCCTGCAATCTCCAACATTCGAAACAATAATGTCTTTCTCTTCAATGACACAAGTAACACAGCAAGTTCCACTATTTAGTCCCTGCAATCATTCCCAATGTTCAAATCCAACTACCTCAGGCTAAGGAAAAATAAATAATTGAGATTAAGAAAGTAACTAGGTGATAGAATCATAGAAATTCAGATGTATAGTTAAATCCCACCTAATGAGGTGCATAACATGCATCATAACCTTTGTTTTAGATAAATTCAGATTTCAGACAGTCCAAACTATGAATTTTAGATAAGAATTAGTTTTATTAAAGACTTTTATTTTATTGTAATTCCATCTAGGAATTTAATATATGTTTACTATATAATCAACTTACCAAGTACTAAGAGAGAAAGGACAGAAGAGCAAGAATTTTAAAGCTATTTGCCAATCTTTCATCCCAACCAATTTTTTATCTTTTCGTGTGGAAACTTATGCACAAGGTGGTCCCTGTTGACAATAATATCAGAAAGCTTTGAATTCCAATTGTTTCTAAATGCTATTGTTGTGAGCACGTACCTAAATGTGAGGACATAGATCATTTATTCTTGAGAAACAATCTTGCTAAAGGAATATGGCAACACTTTGCAACAATTTTCAGGGTAGATATCAGGTGGGTCTACAATGTATTTGAGTTCATTAAAAAATGGAAGCTCCTTGACAAAGGCTTATCTCAAGCCAGGACGGTTTTTCAATCTATTGCATTATGTCGTCTTTAGGAAATTTGGCAATAACATAATAGTCGAATATATGATGATGATGTTGGTGGCTCGGTTGATGGTGTTATTAGAAAAGTTGAGGGTTGGATCAATGATGTAAAATACCATTCTCATTCCAAAGAAAATATCATATAGTAGATTGTCTGAAAGTGTCTTCAGTTTCTATCTCTTAAACAATATGACATCGAGATTATGCACCCTATGGTAGTCGCTTGGAGAAGACTTGAGCTAGCTATTATTTCCTCAATGTTGATAGCTCGTCCAAAGGGAATGTGGCTGCTGGAGGTGGTATTATTCACAATGAGCAGAGAGATTCCATAGCTGCATTTTATGCATTCTTTGGAGCTGGGACCAACAATGTAGCAGTGACCGTCGCTTGGTAATGGGTTTGCTTTTATGCTTAGTGCTTGGGATTGCAAAGATTCAAGTTCAAACTGATTCAATGCTGATCACAAAATGGTTTTCAAAAGTGTACAAAATCTCATGGTTTTTGAAGGCTTGGTGGGACATAATCTTTTCATTGGTGGCTAGAAAACAAGTGGAGACTACTCACATATATCGTGAAGGAAACTCAATTGCAGATTGGCTAGCAATGAAAGCAAGAACTTTAACAAGATCAGGATTTTATGGGGCACTTTCAGGTCATATTGGAGCAATCATCGGCATGGATAAAGATGGTATTACTTACTTTAAGAGTCAAGAATACATAAGTGAAACTTGTAGGAATCCAAGAGATCTTAAACCAAGACCTCATGTCAATAATCAATGAAGAAAAATTGTAATCAATGCGTACTTGAAGTCGCTATTGATGAAGAGTATCCTCGTAGCAACCCTCACGAACCAACAACACGTAGCGGAGAGATCTTCCACCTCCAAAACCTTTCTCTTGTATTTCTCAAACCAGATGGGAAAAGTACGAGATAGAGATTAGGTTTGGAGTTGGGATATCAACCGTATATATAGAACCCTAATTCTATTATTAGCCATCATCAATAATAGAATTATATTGGGATTTAAATTGGTATCTACACATAAATAACTTTCATGCTCAATTTTGCAACACATGTCAAAACATAAAACATGTAAATATAAACGAGTTTATACCCTAGTCTTGTTTCTTAATGATCACGACAAATCGGGTCTAATCAAACACCACTCACCTATAGTTCGACAGTTTACAATATATAATAATATGAACTATGTAGTTCTACCTTAAGAAAATATTCTAATAATCTCCCACGTGGACTACATAGATCATCTATAGATTATACCTTGTAGAACTTTATGAGCTCAAAACTTGACTGTAGAGAATTGTGAGTATCATCTCAAAACAATCTGGTCTATTGAAAATATAAATATAGGATCATAGCGGCCTTCACCACATTTATCGTGGTTGGACTCATCCATGGTCACAAATACCAATACAATCAATGACATAGATCAAAGTATGGATGTGTTGCATGAAAATGAAATGTAATGTAATCCCTGATCATGTCTATTTTCAACTGGTCCTACCTTATGATTCAAAAATTGAATCGCCTTATTCTACTTAATCAAACTGTATATGCGCAACCATAATTGAAAATGTATAAATCTTTATTTCAGAATCATCAATAAACTAAAAGTGATCAACAATGACAATTAAACATGGTAATATAAACTCCCACTGATAAAGAGCATCATAAGAACTAACCACTAACCACGAATGAACAACATGTTCGTTGAACTACTTATATGTGGTAGATTCTTAATAAATAATGCATAATGAGATATGTATCAGTAAAACTCAATTGTCATAAGATGATTATGAACTTTTTCTTTTCTTTAACGACAACAACTTTAAGTCGATACAATTTAAAATGAACTATTGTCATTCCCTTAATACAATCAGCGACTATATTTCATAACGTTTCTCAATGAAACCTATAGCGTAAAGTCCTTAAATAAAAGATTTTTTAACCATAATGTTTAATCACAAACTTTATATCAAACAAAGAATTCTTCTAGGTAGTACATTAAAATTTTATCCTGACTATTAAATACAATTGATTAGATCTGTAGCATGTGAGCATAAACTTGTGTTGTTTTTTTAGATATTGCAATAACCGATGTTTAGTGAGCATTCTTCAATCCTAAATATCTACCGAATTTTTCGATAATAAACATAATATTCTAATAGGGATAAACTTTATCATGCATTATACTCTCTACTACCTATGCATGATAGATAATTTTCATGTATTCCTTGCATATATGAACCATTTTTTGGACATTAAAGCAAACTTAACTTATCACTCGTAACACTGAATATTTTACCAAGTGTCAATTCAACAAATATCTCGCGTGATAGACCAATAATACTATGTGATCAGTGCAATTAGTATTCGTGCATATCACCAAATATGCTATAGCAAAAACTTTAATAAGAAATTTTGCTAAAAGATATAAACTTATGGCACAATTTACAAGTAGGGTTTCATCGACATATAGCACTAGAAAATAAATAAATTTGTTCCCACTAATCTTATGATAAAAACGTTGATCAACCAGATTTTCCTCAAAATCGAAATAGGAAATTACTTGATCAAATTTTATTTTTTTATACCATTTACGAGATGTTTGTTGTAAGCCATAGACGAATTTCATTAATTTGCAAACTATATGTTATGAGTCTTTAATCTCAAAACTCTGCAACATTTTCAATCAGAAATGCAGTTTTAACATCTATCTAATGTAACTCTAAATCATAATGAGCTACAAGGGCCATAATAATTCTAAAAGAGTCTTTCATAGAAACTGGAGATAACGTCTCTTTATAGTCAATGTTATCCTTTTGAGTAAAGCCTTTAACGACAAGACGTGCCTTATATCTTTCGATATCACCTTTGGAATCACGTTTGGTTTTAAAAAAACCCATTTGCATCCAATTGCTTTTACCCCTCAGGTAACTTGACAATATCCTAAATGTTGTTGTCCTTCATAGACTTTAACTCATCTAATATAGCATCCATCCAATCTGAAGAGTGAACATTTTGTTTGTCTTGAAGAAATGTAATAGGATCATTTTCCATTCCTATATCAAATGCATGTTCATCGAGATAAACTATAGAATCATCCAAAATAGTAGATATTCTCTCCCTATTGGATCTCCTTATTGGCATTTGGAATTGAGAAAGTTGATGTGCTTCTAGATTAGTAGAAGGTAATCCAGTTATATCTTCGTGATTTGCATCCGCATCATGTTCAATAATAGGTATGATCATGTTAACAGGTAGAATATCTATCATAGGAATGTCAACATGTTATTATTCAAAGGTAATATTTTTTGGATTGTGTGTTCCCACTATTCTCAACATCCTCAATGAACTTGGCATTACCCGTTTCAATTAAGGTATTAGTAGAGGGGAACAAAACTTGAATCCCCTTGATTTTTCTGAATATCCAATAAAGTAGCAACCAACAGTTATGGAATACAGTTTGCCTTCATGAGGCCTGTAAGGCCTAGTCTCAGCTGGACTCCTCCAAATATGTAAGTGTTGAATGTTAAGACGTCTACCAATCCATAACTCATACGAGGTTTTGTTGACTGCTTTACTGAGTACTTTATTAGGGATATAAACTGTAATCTTTAAGGTCTCTCCGCAAAGAGATTCTGGTAAGGTAGAATGATAAATCATGCTTCTAACCATATTTTTTAGGGTTCGATTTTGTTTATCAGATACACCATTTTGACGTGGAGTCCTGGCATGGTGTACTGAGGGACGATGTCACATTCATCTAAATACATCACAAATGGACCTGAAAATTGGCTTGAACTGTCTAATGATTGTGATTTCATGTGTTAAGTATAGATACTCATATCAACAATAATTGTCTGTAAAATTGATAAAATATCATTGACCATTCCAAGAAGTCATAGGGAATGGACCACAAATATCAGTATGTATTAAATCTAAGACACCTGAGTTCCTATGAGTGTCTAACTTCCTAGTGTTTGTTGTTTCCCCTTTATGCATTCAATGTAAATCATAAAATCTATAAAATCAGGGGTACCAAGAACTCCAGTTGATACAAGCCTTTCAGTTCTCGGTCGAGAAATGTGACCTAGATGCTTATGCCATATCATAGAAGAGTTCTCATTAATTAATCTTCGTTCAGGGCCATAACATGCAAAGTTTCATTTGACTGTAATTGAGAAACATCCAAGTCTAACTTATATAAATTATCAATCAGAAATCTAGTACCAATAACATTGGAATTTTGTAAGAGACTAAAACTTCATTTTCCAAAAGAAAATTTATAACCACATTTAACCAAACTGGAAACATAAATTAAATTCCGCCTAAATGACGGTACATAAACATTCTCATCCAAATCTAAATAAAACTCAGGCTCTAATTTTAATCTAAAGATTCTAATTGTCTCCACACAAGCTTTGTTGTCATTGCCCATGCAAATGAACTTTCGGCATCATTTAGTTTCCGACTCCTTATGCAATCTTGCATGTAAACACTGATGTGAATAATTGCATCTATATCTCTCCACTTGAAATGACGTGGTACCTCAGCTAGATTAAAATCAGAACAAACAAAAATAAAATTATCACATTTAGGGGTGGGCATGGGACGGGACGGGATGGGATGAGATAGACCCATCCCTATCCCATCCCATTCATATGGGATCGGGACGGGACGGGATCAGCATGCTCTATTTCTTGATCAAGTTTTTTGATAATCTAATAGGTATAAAACTATGAATTACTGCAGGAATAAATATTTTAAGGCTTTCCTATGTTCTCAGAATATATACTCTCCATAGATTTAAACAGAAAAAAATTATTCATGCTTTTTTATCCCAGATAAGGAATTGCACAGAAATATGATCTAAGAACTTATAGGAGGCATATGACGAACAATATAACTTCCACTGATTGTGTCAGATGCACATTTTGCACTTTTTCAACGTTAAGAGTTTCTCTTACATCATAACCTGATCTTACCTATGCAAGGTTAAAAACCCTTTTTCTATTATTTGCACATGCATCGTGTATTGCTATGCCAGTTTTGGGGGGCTTGAAACTGTGGGACTCACATTTAACTAATTTATCATGGTAATTCTCTACTATCCATTATTGGAGTTATGAAAATTTCATTCTTCGTTTTGCAGGTGATTCTAGCATCCTTGAGAAGTCTCCGAACCCAGGCCAGGATTGGATACCATTGGAGTTTGTGTGCCAGATTTCAATTTTATTTGGGCCATTGCCCATGGTTCCAAAAGTGCATTAGTGCTAACAAGTGCTAACCTTAGTGGACAAGCTAATAGTGTGTACATCAAAGATTTTGAGAACCTATGGGAGCACTGCGCTTATTTATATGATGGTGGGCTGCTTCCTTCTGGACATGTTGGATCAACTGTGTGGACTTAATGAGGCTAGAAAAGTACAAGATTCTTAGACCTGGAAGGTAGAACTAAGTGGCTCCAATCTGAAATCTTTTCCTGTTTGTTGTTAAAAATATTAATAATAAATATTGAAAAATTATCTCGGGATGGGACGGGATTGGCGGGATCGAGATGGAATTATTCAATCCCATCCCATCCCATCCCATTCTATATCGGGACGGTACGGGATCGAGATGGAATTATTCAATCCCATTAAGACCCGAAAAAATCGGGACGTGATCGGGACGGGAACGGGATCGCAGGATGGGATGCCCACCCCTAATCACATTTATTTGCAAGTCACTTCTGATATTCGAGACAATCCTTTTTCACATGACCCGCTTTCTTGCAAAAGAAACATGTGGTGACCTTATCATGTTTATGTTGCATACTTTTCTGTGAAGGCCTATCAGATGAAATTCCTTTAGCTTTAACAGAAATATTTCCTTTCCTTTTCTTGGTGCATGAATTGCCATTGGAAAATGTCGACATATGAGCACTTTCTGTCTTTTCTCATTTCAGACGTTCATCTTATTGCACAAAGTGAACAATCAGCTCATTAAGAGTCTATTTCTCCCTTTGAGTATTGTAATTGATTTTAAAGGGACTAAACTGTGTAGGAAGAGAAATCAAAATGAGGTGCACAAGGAGATCATCAAAAACTCCAACTGTAGTGTCCTCATTTTGGAAACAAGATTAAACATTTCCATTATGTACTATCTTATATTTCTTTTGCCAGTGTTCCACACGGTAACAAGTTTGCTAAGAAGCATACTTGCTTTCACCTTTTTTGATGCAACAAATCGGTCTGCAACCTGGCGTAGAAAATCTTTAGCATTTTTCTCCTTAGGCATGGCACCACGAAAAATTTCAGAAATGGAGTGTTTCATTATCATAAGACTAATGTGATTAGAGCGCTCCCACTTTTCATAAGAAGATTTATCATCAACTGAACTATAATCAGTAGGCTTAGTGGGTTCATTAACATGAAACGCGTAATCCAAATCCATACATCCAAGAACGATTATTATATGTTCTTTTCATTTTTTCAAAATTTGATCCATTAAGCACTGAAATGTATTTAAGTTGGCAGATATCAAAGAAGCGTATTCTAAATATTATAAAAGAAACAAACTCACATCAATATATGTACATCCCATCAATAATGCATTGATAAGATAAAAGATAAACAAATAATGTAGTTATCAACATCATGCAAATTTTGTCTAATTAAGGAGCAAATAAATAGACGAATGGGCAAAAATTAATACATATAAATTTACATATTTTATAATGGGCCTTTATGAAAAACCGAATACACCATTATAATTCGTTTTGGACATGCATGGTAACGTGTAAATGACTCTCTCAAAACAACTAAGACTAATCAATAAAAATAAAATAAAATCGAGCTTGGCCAAACAATGACATTCCTTTGGGCCAATCATTGAATGCATAAGTGAATCTAAAATTTTTTTTACTTAAATTGATTACCTTATCCCGCCAATGAACCGACCAAAGTAACAATCTTCCTTTGGCTTATTGTTATTCGCATGAGTCATGACGCAACCTTCCTTTGGGATAGATTAAGGAACACTACAACAATTAAGGCATTTTTCAAGGAAAAACTTCCTTGACAAAAATCAAAATTTTGTTGGAAAAACTTTTAACAAGGAAAAAAATCGTTATAAGGGTTCCTGGAGGTATCCCCGTAGCTAAAGGTTTATACCAAGGAATTAATTTTTTTGTTGGTAAACGAATGATAAGTCAAAGAAATATGGTGCTGGTAATACTGACAACTACCATGAAAATTCGTTGGTAAAAATCAAATATCTTTACCTACAAATTATTTTGTGTAAGAAAACTTTATTTGCCTATGATTTTTTTTCTCGAAAAAGCTTAGAATCTTCAAGGAAAATTGTCGTGCGAAAAGGTAACTACCTTTATCATAGAACTTTTTCGTTGATGAAATGAATATATACTAACGAAAGTTGTCATAGGTATCGTTAACAATTACCAAGGAAGTTATTTCCAATGAAAAAAATTATATACCAAAACGATCATTCTCGGCTCTCATACGACCCAATCTACCTCCCAAACTCTTAGGACACCACCCACAATCTCCCAAACTCTAAGGACGCCACTCTTGGTGGTAAGACTCCACTATGAAAATTTGTACATGATTTTATTTATTTTTAGGTTTAACGGGAATCGAATTCCTGACCTGTAGTAAAATCTCTTGCAATCTTTACCAATTTCTATATTTGAATAATTGTGTTGTGTGAAACAACTTTATAGTTCATTAAATCAAATTACTCTTCTTCTGCAATAAAAAAATCATTGTTACGTATATAATAGGGACCAATAAATAATATTTTGTCACTATAAATTATGACTAAATATTTTCGCGACTATAAGTTTTATGTGATATATTTACCACTTTTAGCAATGAAAAAAATTCACAAGAACACCATTATAATTAGCAACAAAATAGTAATAACATTTCATTGCTAGATATTTATTGAAATTGGTTATATCCCCATTGAAATAAAATTAAATTGTTGTAAATAAGAAAACGAGTCTTAATAAGAAAAAAAAAAGTTCATGGAATTTTTATCATTCTTTAGTAACGAAATATAGTGTTACCTATAATATTATAATTAATAAAAAAAAATTATAGTTAAAGAAATTTTATTCAATTTTTCAGATAACATAATATCATTGCTACTAATAAAAATGTTCAACAAACTAATATTTTTCCACTGTATAGAAGTTAGGAGCTATAAACATAAATAAATTTCATGAAAACAAATTCATTATCAGTAACCAAATAAAATGTTGCAATAACGTTATAATTAATTAGAGAAAATTTAGTTTCATTGTTGAAGAGATACGGATAAGTGTTATAGTGCATTTACCAAGAAAAAGTTTGTCAATAATATTAATCTTTATTAGCATTGAAACAATTTATTGTAAATGGTGTCATAATTACTAACAAAATAAAATTTCATTGACATAGAATTATTTTGTTGTTGAATAATGTTGGTGGAAAATTGGTTATTGAAGGAATATTTTTCCCCAACTCTTTAACAAAGAAAAATTGTCAACAAAATAGATTTTGTTACAAAAAGTGACAACTTTATGGCTTTTCCAATGAAATTCACATCTGTTAGAAATAGTAACATATTAACAAGGAAAATAAAATTTGTTAGTAAATAACACATTTCTTGTAGTGAGTATACTAATTTCCAACAAAAGAATGTTTTGTCGCTATAAAATAGTTAGTGAGATTTAATAAGAAACAAAATTTCCTGAAAGTAATTATCACTTTTTACCTATAAAACAATTTGCAACCAACAAAGGTTATAATTACCAAGAAAATCTTATTTCCTTGCTACAGAGATTTCATTAAAAAAAATATATTGTTTTCGACAAATTAAAAAATATTGCCAATAGTATAACAATTTTCAACGAAATATTACTTTGCTACTATAAATTAATAAATGAGCTTTAACAAGAAAAAACTAATGAAAAAAATTATCAGTAATTATCAACGAACCAAATCATTACTAATAATATGATTATTGTCTAGGAAAATATATTTCTTTACTAAAGAGAGATGAATAAGTGTTAATATTCCGTTAATAAGAAAAATAATTTGTTGTTAAAATTAGTCTTCTTTAGGAACAAAATATTTCATTCCAGATGATGTCATAATTATGGAGGAACTAGTATTTTGTGGTCATAAATTGTTTTTCGTTGTTAAATCAATTCGGTGGAAAATTAGGTTTGGAGGGAATGCTTCCCGCCACCTATTTAACAAGGAAAATTTTCCACTAAATATATTTTGTTGGAAAAAATTAACAAGTTTATGGCTTTTTCAATTAAAGTTTTTGTTGACAATGATACTCTACTAACAAGGAAATTGAAATTCGTAGAAATTTTTTTGTTGGTAAATGATAGATTTCTTGTAGTGGAATGGCTAAAACACAATCTAATCGCCGCGAGATATTTAATCAAACAATAAGAAATATCTAGGGTTTGGTAAAACCCACGTGAGGATTGATTAATTAATCAAACAATAAGAAATAATAAACCGTAAATTTTCTTCAATGATTTTGACAAGGAGACTCTGATACCATTTGTAGGAATCTAAGAAATCCTAAACCAAGACCTCATGTCAATAATCAATGAAGAAAAATTGTAATCAATGCATACCTGAAGTCGCCAATGATGAAGGGTATCCTTGTAGCAATCCTCATGAACCAGCAACACGCGACAGAGAGAATTTGGTTTGGAGTGGGGACCTCAACCGTATATATAGAACCCTAATTCTATTGTTAGCCCATCATCAATAATAGAATTATATTGGGGCTTAAATTTGTATCTACATATAAATAACTTTTATACTCAATTTAGGAGTACATGTCAAGACATAAAACATGTAAATATAAATTGTTTATGACCCTAGTCTTTTTTCTTAATGATCACAACTAATCAGGTCTAATCAAATATCACTCACCTATAATTCAATAGTCTACAACGTATAATAATATGAACTATGTATATCCACCTTAAGGAAATATTCTAACAAAACTTTGTAGATTTTGTTCCTTTGTATTTTTAGAGGGTTCAGGTATAAAAGCATCTCCGTTTTGCATGCATTTAGATCCTTTAGGTTGTGTCCCTGCATTGTAATGGGCAAGGCTCATTATGTACCTACTTTTGTTTAATCCATTAAAATTAATAAATTAGTTGGGGACGGTCGAACATAGACCAGATTTTATGTCTACGTGAAAAATTGTAATTGTTATTTAAAGCCTTAAAGTTAGTTAAATTCTTTTGATGCTCATAATAGTTGCATGAAGAAAAAGTAATAGTAACAATCCAAAAAGCAACAACTTGGCAGTGATAACAACTGAAAATTTTGTAACAAAGATTTGTGACAAAGAAATTGATACGTGATCTGTATCGTCAGATGGCATATCATCAAACGGTTTAGATTTAGTTCTAATAACTAACTAATTGTAAAGATTTAAAGTCTTATTTTATAAGGAAACTAATAGATTCTCTCCTCCTATTTTCTCTCAACTATTTTTATTACGGTAAAAAAAATTAATACAGAGTTTCCAAAAATAAATAATCAAATATCTAACCCAAATTCCAAAAAACAATCGAATTAATAATGAGATTAAACGTGTTGTGTTTTTCATCCCAATTTCACATCATATTTTATTACGATAAAAAAATTTAATACAGAGTTTCAAAAAAAAAAATCAAATATCTAACCCAATTTCTAAAAAATAAAAATTCAAATTAATAATGAGATTAAACGTGTTGTGTTTTTCATCCCAATTTCATGACATATTTTCTCTCAAATATTTTATTACGGTAAAAATAAAGTAATACAGAGTTTCCAAAAAAATCAAATATCTAACCCAAATTCCAAAAAAAAATAAAAAAATTGAATTAATAATGAGATTAAATGTGTTTTGTTTTTCATCCCAATTTCACGACATATTTTCTCTCAAATATTTTATTGCGGTAAAAAAAAAATTTAATACAGAGTTTCCAAAAAAAAATCAAATATCTAACCCAATTTCCAAAGGCATATACGATGTTTAGTATTAGGAAAAACTTTGGCAACAACTTCCCTCATCGCCAAATCTTGATCAGTAATGATGACGTGTGTCCTTCCATAGCTTCAAGCCATGTCTCAAATAACCACACAAATGTAACCTCTGTTTCATCTTTTAAAAGCACGCAACCAATTGTACAATCTGTAAGTGATGGTTTCCCTCTGTAAATTGTATAGCCTAATACAAAAAAATTAATCTCATTATTAATTTGAATTTTGAATTTTTTTTTTTTAAATTGGGTTAGATATTTGATTTTCTTTTTTGGAAACTCTGTATTATTTTTTTTACCATAATAAAATATTTGAGAGAAAATATGACGTGAAATTGGGATGAAAAACACAACACGTTTAATCTCATTATTAATTTGATTTTTTATTTTTTTTAAATTGGGTTATATATTTGATTTTTTTTTTGAAACTCTGTATTAATTTTTTTTTACCGTAGTAAAATTAGTTGAGAGAAAATATGGGGAGAGAGAATCTATTAGTTTCCTTATAAAATATGACTTTAAATCTCTACAATTAGTTAGTTATTATGCTAAATCTGAACTGTTTGATGATATATCATCCGACGGTATAGATCGCGTGTCAATTTCTTTATCACAAATGTTTGTCCCCGGATTGTGTGTGTGTCACAACGGTTACAATTTAGGATATATTTTTTGCACAAAATTCCCATGAGGTTTAGTACTACTTTAGGATTTTGGTTTTGAAAGGAATGAAATTATGCATAAATTCGTTATACAAGTGGTTATGTGATTTTTATTATTATTATTATTTTGTTTTTGCTTTTGCGGGTCTGCTTGACCTATTTTATTTTTGTCTTTGCATTTTTTCAAAGGTTCCCTTGTCTTCACAACACTATTGCGTGTTGAATTTAGAGTAGAATATACATACATGATGAGGACACATCGACTAATAAATAAGACTTATATTTCCATTCAAATTCTCTACCACAAAATCTGTTGCATTTCAATCTCCATGACCATCATAAACCCCAAAAAAGTCCTGAAGTCAAATGACCCACCAGAAATTGGATCAACCCATAGAATTACAGCCAAACAAATAACATATTTCTTATCCAATCCAATCGCTGTTAGTTTGATTTTCTATAGATTTATTCATAAAACAGATATATGTAGCAGCTCTCGATGAACAATGAAATGTCTTCAACTCTAATTTTTTAGATTTTTCATTTTGCATCCCAATTTTTTTATATTTACAAGCAAAATTAGCCCCTCTTGAACATTGATTATTTATATAATTTATTTGAAATCCCAAATTATCTATAAACTATAAATAGGGCCTTAAATCTAACTTTTGAATTTCTCATTTTGATTTTGACATTTCATTTTTTTACAATCAAAATCATCCCCTCTCGAACATTGATTAACTATACATAAGCCCCTAACATAATTTATTTAAAGTCTCAATTATCTATACACTATAAATAAACCCTTACAATAGTGAGAGTGTAATATTTGGTTACAATATTTTACTCCATAATATTCTTTAACCTTTTTAATTAATTAAATTAAAAGTATAGCCAATTTATGATTATTTAGCTTAGAAATTTTTAGTCAAGTCTGCTAAAATTTTAGTTTTTTACTTATTACTAAATTTTTAAAATAAAATAAAAAATATTGAATACACGAGCACATAAAACGCATCCACGTCATTAATAATGGAAATGAGAACAAGTAAAAAACTTGCAAACTTACAAGGCAGCTAAAAACTTCAAAAAAAAAAAAAAAAAAAAAAACACACACACACACGCGTGCAAACCATTTGTTTTTGTTTATTAGACTTCCTACCATTTGCTTCTACAAAGTACCATCTTTTCTTCTGGATCTTTTAATAGTTTTAGTCCATGTTCAGTTGATATGCTAAGTACATTACAATTAAGCACTTGGCATTTGTCCAAAAGACGATTGATTTCAACTGGGTATACAAAATAAGCTAATGCAAAAGGGAAGCCTCGGAAAGTACAAAGCCGAATTGATAACCAATGGTTATAAGCAGGAGTTATGCACCAATTACAAAGAAGATTCCTCTCTGGTCACAAGACACAATACAATTCGAATGGCCTATTTTCTAGTTGGATACGAAATCCACATCCCTTTACGGAAATTTCCAAGAACAAGTTTATGTTGACCAACCCTTAAATAATGTGTCGGATTATAAACAGAGCTATATAGATTAAGTTAGTAATTGATGGGGGAAGATACTTATTGTATGTTGTATGGAGGATTTGATCTGCAAAGGCAAGGAGAGTGTAACGTTTGAAGATTTCAAAACAGATGATGACATTTTGACGTAGTTTGACATGTCTGATCTTGGCTTGATGAACTACTTTCTCGACATGAGGTGAAACAATCTTCCGATGGGTATCGTCATATCATTAAAGAAGAATGTTCACGACATATTGAAAAGTTTTGAATGCATAATTGCAACTCATTCAAACAATGATTGAACTTGATTAAAACTAAGGAAATGTCCATAAGGAAAGACGGTTGATGGTACTTTATACAAGCAAATTCTAGAACGTCTAAAGTACATGTCAGCTACCACTAATGCTCCCAATGAGCCTTCTTTTTAGGAATGAAATACCCTGGAGAGCTAAAACTAGTCAATGTCAAGAGAATTTTGCCCAAGAGCAAATCATGTTTCTTGGCCAGGAACAAAATTCTAAAAATCAAATGCTAGAGCTTCAATCCGATAATCCTAGATGCTTGAAAGGTACAAGTGGTTTTGTATCTATTACAAAGATGAGCATCCATTTGATCTAGGATTGGCGATAGGGCCGATTTACATGGACATCCGCCCTTCCCCGCCCCTAATGCGGCGATTTGTGTTTGCCTTAATGGATTTTGGGGCTGTTATTGATGTTGCTTTATCCGCCTCGCGGATATCTATTTATATATGTTATTACTAAAATACCCTTATAACATAAAAACCCTAAATCCTATCCCTAATTCCTCACTCTCAAGCTCCCTATTTTCTCTATCACATCACACAGAAAACCACTCACCTTCGCTGCTCCACACCTCCACCAGGACCACCACTAGCCAGTAGCCACCGTTGTTTCCTCCCCTACGACTGCGTGTGATATGCTAATATGTTTTTCAACTCAATCTGAGTCTCTTTAGTTTGATTATTTTGTTCTCTTGATTGATTTGTTTACAACCCAAAATGTTGCTTGTTTAGATGATTGAACCCTTTTGATGAAAGGGTTGATTGATCAGAGTCTATTTACCATGCATGGATTTAAACTTGGTTTCTTAATGGGGTTTTATTGAAAATGGTTTTTGTGATTTGGTCTTCAGTCAAGTCAGATCTGACTCTTCTTTACATTTGCATGTAATGGTTTTGAACTTAGATCGGTTGATTGGTTCTGTTTGTGGAAACTTTGATTTGGTTTGACTGATTTCTTTGTAAAAGCAAACTCTTCTGCACTATATATATATATATTCTGATCTCATTGGTCTCATGATAGATATTATGCTAGCGATGTCAACAATGGAAAAGAAACACTTCAAGATATGCTTTTTTGATGTGATAAGAGGCAATCTCACAGTTGTCAAATAAACAACAAAATTCTTATGCATTGTTGTCATAGGCATCACGTGGTTGTCAACCCATGTGGTTATGGAATTTACTTGACGAATGATATTGTTATTCAAATGACCCTTCAATATACCAATGTAATAGTTCGACAATCAAGCTCTCTAGAATCTCCTTGTACACATACTGATGTTTGTTACCAGTTCTAACGTGATCTTACAAATGACGAAATTGTTCAAGTAAAGATGGATTTGTCAATATTCTGATAAACCCTCAAATTGCCAACATTTATGATTTATCAACCTACTTGTAGCAATCTCTAACTAGAGGTAACTCTCTAATTAGAGGCAAACTGCTAATTAGAGGTATTAAGAGATAAATAAATGTTTGATCATATGCAATCTAGTTAGACATCTCATTAAACACCTCATTCAGACAATAACATCTAATTTTTTTCGAATTTTTAGACAAAAACAAAATGTCTGAACCAAACATGTAAAGAAATTGTAGGAAAAATTAACTCAAAACTTGTGTTTGATTAAGTGAGTGTTGAAAACGCAATATATGACTCAATGAAAACTCTCTGCACTATGCAGCATTTACATGGATTGACTTATATATTAAAAAATTGATTTAAACTCTCCTATATCTTAGGAGTACTCTACTGAGCTTATTCGACTCCACTATTCATGCTAACAAAATAAGACCAAGTCCAATGACACCTAATACCATAAAGGGAATGGTCTTCCATGTGCATCAAATCTCTTCACTCCCCCTTAATGCAAAGTCAGTACTCTTTACTCCCCCTTGATGCAAAGTTTGAGACACCAAGAAAAAGTCTAAACACACTGAACTTTCGATATAAGAGCGCCTTTGTGAACCAATCGACAATGTTGATCACTTGTCGAACAATACCTCATTAGAATCAGACCTTCAGCAACAGCTTCCCCAATGAAATGATGGCACGATTCAATGTGTTTCTTCTTCCACGATAGTCTGGATTCTTCTTCATTGAGATTGATGCCTTGTTGTCGTAGTAAATTACGGTTGATGTTGTTTGAACCTTGTGTAAGTCCTCCATAATCCTTCTCATCCAAATAGCTTGACACACTACTGATGATGCTGCTACGTACTCAGCTTCTGATGATGAACGTAAAGTCGTTTGCTTCTTTGAGAGCCATGATATAGTTCTAGAACCAAGGCTGAAAAATCCAGTTGTGCTTCTTCGATCATCTACACAGCTGGCCCAGTCACTGTCAGCAAACCCAACCAAACTCAAACGCGGAACTGATTCATACCAGATTCCATAGATGTTAGTTGCCCGAATGTAGTAAAGAATTTGTTTTGTTGCTCCAAGATGATGTACCGAAGGATCATGCATAAACCTAGAAGCTAGGTTTATTGCAAACATTATACCTGGACGGGAGTTGGTTAAGTACATCAGTCCACTAACCATTCTTCAAAAGTACTTTCCATCTGCTCCCACAGTTCCATCGCCCATTGAAAGCTTTTCATTTGGATTCATGCAAGTAGAGGAGGTTTTACAATTCTGCATATTGAACTTCTCAAGCAAATCCATTGCATATTTCACTTGGCAAATGAAGATACCATGATTTATTTGTTGAACTTGAAGGCCAAAAACATAGTGGAGCAATCCCAAATCAGACACTTCAAACTCACACATCATACATTCTTTGAATTTTTTACAAGAACATTAGAGGATCCGACATATATGATATCATCTACATAAACACAGGCAATAAGAATATCACTGGAATCTCTTACCTTCACATATAAAGTGGGCTTACTATCATTACCCATTTTTGTGGAGGTATGAATCAAGTCGGCTATGCCACACCCTAATAACCATTCAAAACATACAGGGCCTTTTTCAGCTCATACACTTTCTCCCCTTGTCCTTCGATCACGAACCCTAGGGTTGTTCAACATACACATCTTCTTCCAAACAACCATTCAAAAAAGTTGATTTAACCTCAAACTGAAAGACCTTCCATTTCATTTGTGCAGCAATACCCAACACAATTCTCACAGTTTCAAATCTAGCAACAGGTTAAAAAATGTCAAAAAAATCTACCCCTTATTTTTGCACATACCTTTTGAGTCGAGCTTAGCTTTGCACCGATCCACAGCCTTGTACTTCACTTTGAAGACCCACTTCACCCCAATTGCATTTTTTCGAGTGGCAAATCGACAAGCTCCCATGTATCATTTTTCTCAGGTGCAACCATCTCCATAGACGTCTCCCATTCCGTTTATCCTTCTGCCTCCTCATAACTTATCGATTTTGTGACCATAAGGGTAAAATCACATGATGCATTAATCTCTGTTAAGGGTAAATACCTTTTTGAGGGCGTGCCTGTGTCAAGTGTAGGATCATCATTGTTTCCTTCATTGCTTTGACCTCTTGGAGAAGACTGTGAAGAAGAACTTACTGACGAAGAAACTTGAGGCAACATAATTGTTCCCTTTGTAGGCTGGACTTGTGCGAGTTTGGCATCATCTTTAACAAATGGCATATACTGGGTGTGTTCTTTCCATACCCAAAAAGTGGTTTCATCAAATACAACATCTCGACGAATAATTAATTTCTTAGGTTCTGGATTGTACAACTGATAACCTTTTGTTTCGTCACTACATCCAACAAAGACGCACTTTCACTTTTTTTATTTCTAAATTACTACAATCACGAGAATCAATTAGTGAGTAAGCAACACGACCAAAGACTTTTAGAGGGGTTTATTGTATCTGAATTTTGTGGGCAATTTAATAAATTTTATGAATTTTGAAAATTCAAGTGTATTCAATTTGGATTTTAAAAAGTCCACAAAAGTCTAGGGGTATTTAATCAGGATTTTAAAAGGTCTTTCTGAAATTCACAAAGTCCAGGGGTATTCAATATGGATTTCAGAAAGTCCACAAAATTTTTATGGTATTCAAAATTTGGAAAATCATGGATTCTCATGAACTTTGTAGTGTTAGGTATAAATAACAAAGTTCAATAGTTTGTCAGCCTCCATATCAAAGATTTCAACATGAAAAAAAGTCTCCCAAAGTTCTTCCTTGTGCCAGTCGCGAAGAGGTTGGTTCTCATCCTCTTGTTTTCTCGATTCTTTTTCTATCTTTGCATAAACACAAGAGAGAGAGATAACGATGACGATGACTGACCTGCCTTTACGTTTATACAAAATACACAACACTCCACCAAAAGCTCTCTCTTTTATCACATCTTCTTCTCTGTAAATGAACGATTTTCATGGCTTTCTTACAATCTCCATCATCCATCGTTGAACCCATGTTACCCCTTGTGTTAATGTACAAGAGATTCAGGAGAGTCAAGTGAGACGAAGATGAATCAATCCATAACCCATTTTCAATCTGCAGATGTTCCTTTTTATCTACAATAAATAAAATCCATCAAAGCAATAAGGCCCACCAACTGTTTATAGAATTTCTTACTCTCTAATGTCTAATGAGCAATTTCGTTTACTTACTCACCGTTGAATTGAATTGAATTGGAGGATTAACAAAGAGGGGTTCTTGCAACTCTTTGAAAACAACAAATCACGTCGTCGTTTGTAAGAGGAGCAGTTGAGGATTTGAAGGAACAAATGACTTGCGACATGTGTGTGGAACAGTGAATCATCGGGAGAGAGAATGAAATCAGCAGGCTCCCAAGGAGTTCGATTGACACAGAGGCGGGAAGGACAAGCATTAGATTAGTAGGTTGAAATTGAAGTCACAGATATACAAGACTACTTTGAATTGAAAAAAAAAATGAGGACTGGCAGTGCAGCAAAGCTGATAGTGGATGCGCTTCTCCAGCGATTTCTTCCTCTTGCTAGATGTCGCATTGACACAGCCCAAGTACAGGATGGACAATACCTCCGACCTTCTGACCCTGCATACGAGCAAGTATTGGACTCACTAGCTATGGTGGCTCAACATACACCTGTACCACTTTTGGAGGCTCTACTTAAGTGGATAGAGAGTGAATCTCCAAAAGGCGCCAATGATGCCTCCACATTCCAGAGAAAGCTTGCAGTGGAGTGCATATTTTGCTCTGCGTGTATTCGATTTGTCGAGTGCTGCCCACAAGAGGGGCTTACAGAGAAGTTTTGGTCTGGGCTTGAAAATTTTGTATTTGATTGGCTAATAAATGCTGACAGGGTTGTTAGCCAAATAGAATATCCTTCATTGGTTGATTTGAGGGGCCTCCTATTAGACCTAGTCGCACAGCTACTTGGTGCTTTATCACGAATCAGGTTTAGTTCTGTCACTAAACGCTTCTTCATGGAACTCAACACTCGTCGTATTGACACAAGTGTTGCGCGAAGTGAAACACTAAGCATCATCAACGGGATGCGATATCTCAAGCTTGGGGTTAAGACAGAGGGTGGTCTGAATGCATCAGCTTCCTTTGTGGCAAAAGCTAATCCTCTTAACCGTGCCCCACATAAAAGGAAAAGTGAACTTCATCATGCATTGTGCAACATGCTTTCGAGCGTACTTGCACCACTTGCAGATGGTGGGAAAAGCCAATGGCCTCCATCAGGTGTGGACCATGCACTTACACTTTGGTATGAAGCTGTGGCTAGGATAAGAGGACAACTTATGCATTGGATGGACAAACAAAGCAAAGACATAGCTGTTGGATACCCTTTAGTAACCCTTCTTCTCTGTTTGGGTGATCCTCAAACCTTTAACAACAACTTTGGTCCACACATGGAATATTTGTACAAGCATCTTAGGGACAAGAACCATCGTTTCATGGCCTTGGACTGTCTTCATCGAGTTGTGCAATTTTACTTGAGTGTTTATGCAGTTAATCAACCTAGAAATCGAGTATGGAATTACCTAGACAGTGTGACATCACAACTTCTGACAGTTCTAAGAAAAGGTCTGCTAACTCAAGATGTTCAACATGATAAATTTGTTGAGTTTTGTGTAAACTATAGCAGAATCCAACCTAGATTTCACCATGAACCACATGATACTAGAATTATTGAAGCCAGATAGCCCAAGTGAAGCAAAGGTTATTGACTTGCGTGCTTTGCTTGCTATTGTCATGTCCCCTTCAAATAGACAGGCTGGCTTAGAAGTTTTTCGAGGTCTTGACATTGGGCACTATATTCCGAAGGTGAAAGCTGCAATTGAGTCAATCTTGAGGTCTTGTCATCGAACCTATAGTCAGGCTCTTCTTACTGCTTCAAAGACTACCTATGATTCTGTCGCCAAAGAAAAATCTCAAGGTAATCTTTTCAAATCTGTGCTAAAATGCACACCATTCAATTCAAGGCCCATGAAGCAATAAGGCCCCCATTAGAGGATATGTCATTACCAACTTCTTTTTTATCTTGCAAATAATTAGAAATCTGTAAAAGTCGTTCATACAAAGTCCGTGAATTTTCATTAATCTCTAGAAAGTCTGTAGCAAAAGTCTATGGATTTAAGAAATCAGCAGAAGTCCGTGGACAATTTAAAGAGTCTGTGGACAATTTAAAGAGTCTGTGGACTTTTCAAATTATTTATCAATTTCATAAAATACTTGCATTGGGATTTCAGTTCCACCAAGCTTCATAAAGGGTTATATTGGGTACTGCTTTTGTCGGGGATATATTGAGAAGAAAAAAACTGAAGTTGCCACGGCTGTCTCTTCTCATGTAATCTACTTCTGACCATCTCGATAACCATTATATTCTACCTTTCAACAACCCATTCTGCTCTGGTGTTCGCCTCACATTCCCTGTGAATACCATGTTTCTTGCAAAAGGAGATAAACTTATTAGAGAAAAAAAATCTACTCCTCTATCGGTTCGGAGAGTCTTTATCACGTTCCCACTTCATTTTTCAACAAGAGCTTTAAACTCCAGAAATTTCTCAAACTTCTCTAATTTGTAAGATAGAAAAAAATACCAACTCATGCGAGTGAAATCGACAATCAAAAGTGAAAAATAACTACATTTATTTTGGGACAATGTGTTTGTCGGACCACAAATATCGGCATGAACCAGTTCTAAAGGCAATTTAGCTCTCCAAGCTTTACCAATCAGAAAGGACTGTCAGTGTTGCTTCCCATAAACACAACCTTCGCAAACATCATGAACAGTAGCAATAGAAGACAAACCAACTACCATTTCTTTTTTACTCAACAATTTCAACCCATTAAAATGCAAGTGCCCATATCATAAATGCCAAAGTTTAGAGTCGTTTTTTTTTAACATTAGAGACCAAGGGATTTGAATCAAGGGAAAACATCTTATTATTTGTTATAGGGATTTGAATAAGGGGTTTATTGGATACATTTTTCTCGATTCCGCACATATTGTTTTCAAATAAAGCTTAATATACCCTTGATACTAACTGACCATCACTTAATATATATATATATACTAAAGTAGGAAAATAATAAACATCAAAAATAGATATTTTAGTGCCTAATTTGGTTGTAGCAATAACACTCATTTTGCCTTCAATTTGTAACTGATTATTATCCCCAAGTCGATTGGATTTTTTTTTTTTAAATTGAGTCGTTGACCTTTTTATTTATTTATTTATTAATCCAATCCCGAAGGCTACATGATTGACCCTATAGGGCTAACCAAACCAAGCCCAAAGGCTACGATATTGTTATCACTTAATAACCTCGTTGCCTCCATCTTGCATGGAGACTTGCTTTCGCTCTGGTCTATCGCATCTTCACATTATATGAAGACTTGCTTTCACTCTGGTCCAGTGCATCTAAGTAGCTACATTCAATACCCGAAGGCTTATAATTGACGGAGCACATGTGCTCCTAATAATCAGGTGAAAACTCACAAGATCTTAATCGGTGAGTCTCGAACCCGCAACCTCTCACAAGGAAAGTGGATGTCTGACCAACTAAGTTACAATTGGTTGACCCCCAAGTCGAATGGTTGTCTTCGCAGAATCATCAAGAATACTAGAGATCTCATTGTCATGTCATATGGTTACTACCACTATCCAAGAACCACACATCAGTCTTGTTTTCTTTCGATTCCACACAAGCAAGAAAAAAATTACCTTCTTGTTGTTCTTCCTCACAAAGGTTTGCTTGTTCCGGAGTATTTGGGCAATTTGTGGAAAATTGCCCAAACTGATTGCATGAATAACACCTCTTTTTTTGATGATTTTGCCATTGGTTGCCATTTTGATAGCCTCTGCTAGCACCATATCTACCTCGGCCACGAAGGCCACCTCTCCCTTGATCACGCCATACATATCTGCTACTACTTTTGACATGGTTCTCTTTTTAAAACTCTCCATCTTGGACTAAAATGCATTCTCCATATTCTTTTCAGCTGACCTATTCATCTTATCTTCATGAGCTAAAAGAGAACCCATTAGTTCATTCAAAGAATAAGTATTTGTGTCCTTGGATTCCTTATGGCAGTAACAACATGATCCCACTTAGATGGAAGACTTATTAGAATCTTTTCACAACCTTTCGGTATGATTTTCTTCAACAAAAGTTTTCATTTGATTTACTATCACCAAAATTCTAGAAATAAACTCTTGGTCGGATTCATTACCTTTCATAAGGAGAGTCCCAAACTCCCTACGAAATGTTTGGAATTTCACCATCGTTACCTTGTCAACGCCATAGAACTCCTGCTTCAGAATTGTCCATGCTTCTTTCGATTTGGAAGCATTTGCAAAGCGAGAAAATTTGACTTTGTCACAGCTTATTGCAAGACCAATAGAGCCTTCGCATCCTTTTTGGCGAAGTTTCTTCACAACAACTGACGTATCTGCATAACCAGATTCAAAAAACTCCCAAAGATCTTGTGAGATGAAAAATGTTTTCATTTAATTCTCCAGAACTCATAGTTATTTCCATTAAAGTTTAGCACCAAGGACTGAAACTGTGAGGCATTAAGAGAATTCATGGTTTACTTTCTTTGAAACCTTTCAACAACCACTTCAGCTGCACACACAGATACCAGCTCCACACAGATGTCCTACTACATTACCAGAATGACCTAAAGCAATTGACGAACATGAATGCCCAACCGGAACAAACTTGGCTCTTATACCACTATGTAGGAAAAATGAACTCCAAACTTGAGTTTAAGTGAGTACTGAAAACACAATATATTACTCAATGAAAACTCTCTACACTATGCAACAGTTATATGGATGACTTATATATTAAAAATTGACTTAAACTCTCCTATATCTTATGAGTATTCTACTAAGCTTATTTGACTCCACTAATCATGCTAACAAAATAGGACCAAAAACAATGACACCTAATATCATTAGAGGAATGGTCTTCCATGTGCATAAACTCTCTTCATAAACAACCCCTTAGTGCGTATACCTTGGGAACCTAGCTTGAAAAAGGATCCTAGCTTGCTAAAAGTAACTTCACCCAAATACTTGAGACAATATATACCCAAAATTTAGGAGAGAATTAAAGATAGAGTATGAATAAATGTGATGATGTTTTTTATTTAGAGTAGTACAAGTTTATATACAAGTAAATCTACTGAAAATAGAAGGATCGTTTCCATATACAAGATTATGTTTGTAGCTTATCATGCTTCCACAAGATTGACTGACCGTTGAGGACACCACTCTTGGACCGATGAGTGAGAAAGTGAAGATGAGGAGGCGGCTTGAGCAACTTGATCTCGAACAAAGGGGAAGTCGATGGCGATGTGCTTCATACGAGAATGAAATATTGGGTTGACACAAACATATGTAACACTCACATTGCCACAATAGATGTCTGGAATAGGAGAGATAGGCACTCGGAGCTCCTGAAGGAGATTCGCTATACAATTGACTTTAGCTGTAGTGGAGGCAATGGCTTGGTACTCAACCTCGGTGGAAGAGCGAACAACAGTCTTTTGCTTTTTAGAGCTCCAAGATATGGGATTAGCACCAAGGAAAATTACATAAGCATAGGTTGAAGTTCGACCATTAGGATCACATGCCCAATCAACATCTGCAAAAGCATGAAGTGTCCGTGGAGAAATTCTTGCGAAGAATTAACCCATTCCCAACAAGATAGTGGATCAGACGCTTAATGGATGACCATTGAAGTGTTGAAGGATAGTGCATGAACTAAGACATCTTATTGATGGCAAAGGAAACATTCAGATGTGTCATAGAAAGATATTGTAAGGACCCAAGAGCTTGGTGATACAAGGTGGCATCGACAGGTGGGGAACCATCAGATAGTTTGAGAACTTCAGTAATAGCAAGAGGCATAGAAACATGTTTTGCATCAGCCATGTTAACCCAATGGAGTAGTTCTCTGATATATTTCCTCTGAGACAAAAACAAGCCATTAGAGATAAAATGAGCTACAACCCCAAGAATATACGAAAGAGTACCAAGATCCTTGAAAGAGAATCGTCGAGCATTATTGGGAGGGAATCGCCGAGCAAAAGTGGAAATAAAGGCATTCCCATGAGCAGTAGAGGAGCCAATAATGATGATATCATCAACATAAACCAATAGATAAAGAGCCAAGTGGAGGAGTGCAACATGAATTAGGAGGTATTTGAGTGAGAGTTGATGAAGCCTTTAGTGTAAAGAAAGTTGCAAAGTTCATTGTACCAAGCATGAGGAGCTTGTCGAAGCCCATAGATAACCCTCAGCAACCTACAGACAAGATTGGGAAGGGAAATGTTGTTGAACCAGGAGGTCAGTCCATGAACACCTCATTAGATAAGGAGCCTTGCAAGAATAGTCGTAGGCTTGACAACAGGACTGTAGGTTTTAGAGAAATCAACTCCAGGTCGTTGATGAAAACCTTTAGCCACTAAGCGTGCTTTATAACAAGCTATTGACCCATCAGGATGCATCTTAATCCTATAGACCCACTTGTAGCCAATAACATTTTGTGTGGGTTCAAGGAATAAGAGACTAAGTGTGGTTGGAAAATAAGGCATTGTATTCATTACTCGTGACTTGATGAATGTATGATGTTGCTAGGTCGTTTAAATGTTGAAGGTTCGGTGGTAGGAGTGATGGTGGTGGTATGAAGGTCAAGTATGTGTTTTGGCTTGGTAATATTATTATGAAACCTGGTATTATAAGGGTGAGATTCAAAGATGATGGGAGAAGAATGATATAGGAGAAGAAGCATTTACCATTGAAGAGTTGGAAGCATCACGAGATTGAGGCATGAAAGAGGAGCCCGGGGATGAAGTATCCTGGTGATAGCCTTATAAATGATACATTTTAAGCTCCTAATTCTATATTTCTTATGTCACATTATCTAATAAAATATCTCATTATTTGTATTTTTTGTATTTTGTAGAAAATCAAGCATTAATTTCAAATCATACACAAAGTGGCACAATAAGGCCAACTTCAACAACTAAAACGCCCATTGAAAGTTCACACATGCATTGTCAAAGACTAAAGATCTTCAAGCCCAAGACCCATGAAGTCAAGCCCACAAAGTATCATCATCTACGGATCTCGAGGAAATCAACTTGAAGATTTGGACATCTACATGGAAACTTCATCATAGCCAAATAATCTCTACAAACTCCACTATCCATTTTCTCATTTGTACTCCATCACTTTTACACTCCACCTTATTTCACTTTTACAGTCTTCCATATCTTTACTTCATCACTTTTACACTACACCTTATTTCACTCCAACACTCCATCTTCCACCCCATTATCTCTACACATAAGTCTCACCTTTCTTCATCTATAATTACCCCACACATTAACACACTTGAGAAAACATTTTGAAACATTTTTTAGAGAAAAATAGTTAAGTAGTTGTAGTTTAGAGAGAAATAAATGAAGTTTGGCCTAGAGCTTACCATGTTTGGCTAACATCCCACCTTAGTGTGTGGGTGAGCCCATGGGAGGACAGCTCCAAGATGGTTCTCTTTTAGTCTAGTTTCCAAGTTTATGTATTACAATATTAGAGAAGCAAGTAGTTAGACTGATCTTGTAACTTGATTATGTCATGGACCAATGAGGTAAGTTAGATGTTTTGTGTTTCATTATGAATTCAAATCATGTTTTCTTCTTCTACTTCTTAAGTTCAAGATTAGATAAGTTTCCATCATTTCAATTTCTCTGACAGGCTCCTACTTATAATGTTTACACATTAGAGTTAATTGCACTTTCCCCCTAAAACATATAGCCAATTCAGCTTTGCCCTCGATTAACATTCATATTGCACTTTCCCTTTCAGACTAGCAGTCAGCGTGCCTTGACTGTCAAGGCACGTGCTAGATTCAAAAAGGTCATATTTTCTGCCCAAAATACCCTTTAATGATCTGAAGGTTGAGATTCAAAGTTGATGCAATTAAAATCGAAGGCTGAGATTCAAACTTTCACTAAGACGTTGGGATAATCCGCCAACTTCTCCTTCACCACCACCGTCTCCATTTCATCACCAATAACTCCTCCATCTTCTTCTACTACTACATCTACATGTTATTTCATTGTAGATTAAATATTCAAGGATTAATAAGTGGAAA
Organism: Berberis vulgaris; assembly: GCA_963556465.1. NCBI lineage: Eukaryota > Viridiplantae > Streptophyta > Magnoliopsida > Ranunculales > Berberidaceae > Berberis > Berberis vulgaris. The sequence continues at coordinate 58,367,864 of OY747134.1, forward strand.
AGTTTGCCAAGTTTTGATGGCAAGTTTGAGTTGCAGATGATAAGGAATTTTATTTTAAGGGTTAAATTCCTGCCAGTAATTTATTTTAATGGATTAAGTTACTGCTAATTAACATCTCTTAATTGATTTCTTTCAGATCCCATGGTGTCACAAACACAATCAAACAAGTGAATAGGAGTTTTGAAGGAGTACATATACATTTGGATGTTAAATCACAATGTAAATTCATTTGATGTTCATTGGATGTTCTTGCAACAAAGTTTGATGTTTTTCAACAATGTAAGTTCATTGGATGTTAACAACACTTTCAAGCATCAATAAGCAACCTTGCAATTCAAGCATCAATAAGCAACCTTGCAATTCTAAACCTGACATAGCACTTTCAAATATCAATATGCAACCTCACATAGCAATTTCAATAACATTCAGTATATAACAACCTCAAGTGCAAAACCCTGAATTTACAAGCAACAATAACCAACCTGAAGTGTACCATACCAACAGACATTCAATACCATACCATACCAACAACCATTCACTACCATTTTATAGAACTTGAATTCAATACCAATAGAAGTGTACCAAACCAACAAAAGTGTACCATTCCAACAAGCATTCAAGTGTATCAGTTAGTTTACCATACCAACACAAGTCTGAGATAACATTCTCATACCAACAAGCATTCAATACCATCAGAAAACACATAATGACAATGTCAATAAACCAAAAAAAATTGTCTTTCACTAACTGCTTTCTCCAACTGTCTAATAGTCTTTCACTAACTGCTTTCAGCAAAATGAGAATGTCAATATGCAGGTATTTCCAGGGCCCCCAGGTCTCCAACTGCTTTGTCCACATGCAAATAGAGTTAGTCCTCTCTTGCCCCTACCATTCCCACGCTGAAACACTGGATTAACTGGTGGCCTCATTGGTGGGAACCGAACTCCTTGTGCAAATAGATGAATTGTGAACATGATACTCTGATTGTTGTGTAAAGTTGGAGTTGTAGGCATCTCAGGCTGGAAGTTTGGTGGTTGTGGAGGACATGTGGGCATTTCGTTTGGAGGTTCATTGTTTCCTCTTCCACAGCAGTCCTTGCACCCCCTTGGTTTGTTGTTCCTTGCCCTCGTGCATTTAGGCCTCTTAGATGTCTGTCCATCCTCAGCAGTCTACTCCGTAAGAGGGTTTCTATAGGTTCTACTGTTGTGACCCTCCATTCCACACTTTCTACTGTTCATCTTCATCTCTTTTTTTCTGTCTCTTAGGTCTCCCTAGACCTCTTTTCACTAGAGAAGGTAATACTAAGTATCTTGGCTTCCACATAAAAACCCTAATCAGACATGGAAATAAGAAAATGATTGTACTATACACAAGCAATAAAGATAAAACTTATTTCATCCCATTCAAGCATATTTCTTATACTCACAATGCCCCTAGAGTCTGCTTCCACATAGGCCTTCACAGAATGATAGGGGTTGCAGTACCTGCATCAAATGGAAATAAGTATATAAGCAATGATTATATAAGCAATGAAATATATAAGTAATGATATGGTCACTGAGGTCTCTGATTATATAAGCAATGTCAATATAAGCAATGACATATAAGCAATCATATAAGCAATGAGAAAACTTAGACTTACTCTGCCCTTTGAAGTCTTTGATTGACTAAAGTCAAGACACCATGCACACAAAACACATGTGGGGTCCCACTGTCTACAATCACAATATCTAATAGATGTCTTGACTCTAAACCTATCACCAGTGTCATTATGCTGCACTGTGATGAAGCCATCACTGGACCCAAACATCCTGAATTGGTTCTTCATTTCGCAGTACTTGTCAACTAGTTTTTGAGCCCTAGGTACTACCCAATTGATTTCCCAATTGTTGTTTTTCACCCTTCTGTCATACATAAGCCTCAAGACAAGCATGTGATAGTCATCAATGAACTTGCATATTGGTTTGTCCCTTAGGTGAATGATCCAGTTATTTTCATAGAGAAATCAAATATGCTCGATTGAGGACAAATACCCTCCAATCCCAATGTCATTCCATAAAACTAGTGATATAATATGGAGAGAGCGATTGAATTTGATTTTCTCATTTCAAAGATATTAAAGCCACAGCTAGAACTCAACAGACATATGTTCACCTCGTGTCAACTTAAAGTTTCCATTGACCAAAATCAGACCTAATCCTTTGAAAATAATGCACTTCGTTCTCCATCACCTAGTTTTTAAGTAATCCTTGCTAATTGAGAGCTTGCAAGAGTTCATCTTACATTGGTCATTTAAAATTGACTTTTATTCAACTTCATTCTCAAATGATTGAATATATCTCATCTTGCAAATTACCAAGAAACACAACTTATCAAATCAATCTAAAAATTCTTACAAGTTGCACAATTATAAATCATTTAGCTTTAGAAATAAAGGTCAAGGTCTTTAGAAAGCTGGAAAAAAAAACCTTATTTGCCTGGAGTTCACCAGCTCGTGAACTTTTCACAAAAGGTTGATCCTTTAAGCCCTAAACCTAAACAAGTTCATCAATCAATCAAACTCACAAAACTTCCAAACAATAAACAACGCCATCAAAGAAGAAGCAAAGCACACTAACCCCGAGATGGAGGAATCAAGATTGGCAAACGAGATTCACAAAGACAACGATGACGATGATTTGGATCGCTACTTTCCTGAACCACCCATCTCTCGCACTCACTTGAACTCCAAACCCTAGAAAAAAATTTGATTTTTTATGTCTCTATCACCACCAGTTATCGATCTAACAACCTCGAAAAGCCCACCAACAAATCGAGAACTAGCACATCGATTATTACTTCTAGTATCAGATCTAGATCGAACCATCCATTGAATGCAACAGAGACGAATAAAATCGTTGCTATGAACAAAATATAAGCAAATCAATGAACTCAAAATACCCAATTTTATCGCTTCGAATCGGATTGAAGGAGTCATTAAAATCACTGAAGGAACTGCAATCATCCCAGTGTATGATAGAAGTAGTGTTCCCATCATCATCGCTGCTACTGATAGTGATTTTGACACTAAAAACAACTTTCTTCCCCTTCTTCGTTTGGGTTTCCTCCTTTTCGTTTCGGTATTACGCTTTTTCATTTCGGTGAAATCAGAAAAAGTGAAAACTCAGGGAGAGAGGAGAAACGAAAAGGAGAGAATCAAAATGGAGGGAGTTTTCCTTCCACTGTCCGTCCATTCAATGGTACAAGCTGACAGGAATTAATCCCTAGTCGTCAACGTGCCTGGTTCAGGTAACAGACGGTTGGGATTGACATGCTATCACATCGAGCGTGATAAGTGATTACGCCCAAACAGCACACGCGGTCAATTGCAGTAAAGATTGGGGTATCGATCCCACGAGGAAAAGTGATCTACAAAACAAGGTCTAGGAAGAAAAACTACGCGAAACTAAATGTAAGAAATTCTAGCAATTTTAAAATATGAAATTGAATTTAGTTTAATAAAAATTAAGTTTAGAAAAATCACAAGGTTCCAAGAATCCCTCCTAGATTTCACGCGCCAACTAGTATTGATTCGCTATGATGACTCGATTACGTGTTTCACATCCCAAACAACATAATCGAAAGAATAGTCTTTAATGCATTAATATATCCTAATGTAAATGGATTTTAGATTTTACTTTTTTCTAGAAAGCACAAAGGTTGGTCATATGTGATATCCTAAATTTACGATATATCCGGAGACAATAACATAATAAAAGATGATCACATATAACTAACCTACCGGAATCAGTTGATCCTTAAAAATTCCACACATAAGAAAAGTGTGACTAAACTTATATGGAGAAGAAAAAGACAACCACCGGAATAATAATCTACGAAGAAATTGATGAAATCTTTGTCACTGAAATAACATAAATTCCTATATTAAATAAAAGTGAGAATCATAAACACCATTATTCATCGTAAAAGCATAAAACGAATCAAATACTAATTAAGTGTGTTACATCTAGGAGTTCGTCTCTTCACCTTGCGTGGAGTTTAGTGACACATGGTGAAAGTGATGACAGCAACAGCGATGTGCACCCTGCTGGACAGCATCTTCACTGCTGGACAGCGTCGAGCAGCAGTCATGCGTTTTGGCTGCCTTCCTGCTACTGAGTTGCGTCCTGCGTTGTTGCCTCCTTGCTGTTTCTGGACAGCGTTTTTGATCCTGTATCTTCGCTGTTTTTTTCTCTCCCTCTCGCTGCTGTTTCTCGACTGCTGCTGCTGCCAAAAAAACTCCCTTGCTGAATTCTTTCTTGTTGTTTTTATGGTCCAAAGAACCCTACTCTCTATTGGGCCCAAATTGGAAACCAAAATACCCCATTAGTCCCCCATTGGAAACCCAATTTCAATTGTAAATTGGAAGCTCAATTTCAATTTATTGTATTTCAATTGTAAACTAAAGGGCTTGGTGGATGTAAACTAAAGGGCTTGCTGTATTTCAATTGTAAACTAAAGGGCTTGGCTATGTTCATTCATATGGCTTCTTTGTTCCACCAATTCAAAACTAATTTCATTATTTTTCTTTGGCTTGAGTGTTTCCCGCTCAATTTCGTCAATTTGCCTATGATTTTCCAAATTCGCCACGCTAATGCACTTTTGTTATTTAAACTCCAAATCCTACAAAAATACAAAATAAAATAATTAAACTAAAATATGCTATCCGAAACACTAACAAATATCAATTAGGAGGTATATTAGGTAATAATTATGTGAACATCAAATACCCCCAAACCTATATTCTGTTAGTCATCAAGCAAAACAAAATTATGAATAAAATCATAACTCACTTTCGTAGGAATCACGATTGCACTTACCTTAACATGCAACAAGGCTTTAAACCTCTAGAGGACGAGTTATAGTCTCGTGAGGTTCCAGAAATGTTACCCCGAAACATTACTGACTCAATAAAATTCTTCTTTATTTTCCTCAGAGTAATTTTCTAATTGCTTAAAATTCAAGAAAAACAACAAACTAAAAATGTCACAATAGTCTATCAATAGAGTACAATAATTTAATAGTATCTAAAGGTTAAATAAATTTCATAATCATTCTCAACTCGAAGTGTGTGTGTGTGTGAGGAGCCTTATCAACATAACTCTTCATCTCATAGTAAAGATGTGACGAGATAACCTTTAGAAATGACGCTTCGACTACAATTCTCTCATGTCACTCAGAAATAAAACACTCAGAGATTGGGCACTCAGTTTATATGTGAGGAAAATAATATACTATGGAAAATGAAAACATCTCACATAAAATTATCATGAAAAACAGAATTTTTCAAAAAGTGAAATGAATATGATCTCATGGACAGGAATATTGATTACTTTTGAGAATGTTGAATCACACACCATAGTTCTTGCCTATTCAATCTCCACATCTATTAAACCAACTTTCACTTAAGATCAATTAGGTCTTTACTAGGTTGTAATGGGGTTTGGATTATGGCAAACAACAATGGACAAAAAGGATACAAAAATTTCCTGAGAAAGGCTACACCCTGGAATAAACACATAGGGCATTGAAGAACAAATCAATGTTGTACACCATTAATTTTTTCTTCATTATTTTCTTCTTCAACTTTTTTTATGTTCAACCTTTTTTTTCAACTTTTTTTTTTCAACTTTTTTTTTTAAAACTTTTTTTTTGTATGCTTTTCCCCGGTGATACAATCCAACACTTTTACTTCGAAATCACTTCAATTTTTGCTTTATCAACCTCGATTCCTTTATCAGAAACTATGTGTCCCAGAACTATTCCATAGGGAACCATGAAATGAAAATTTTCCCAATTAAGCACCAGACCCTTCTCTTCACATCTACTTAAAACAGCCTTCAAGTGAAGTAAACATAAATCAAAGAAATCACCAAAAATAGTCAAATCATCCATGAATACTTCCAAATATTTTTCAACCATGTCACTAAAAATACTGATCATGCATCTCTTAAAAGTAGCTGATGCATTACACAAACCAAATGGCATACGCCGAAAAGCATAAGTACCAAAAGGACATGTGAAAGTAGTTTTATCCTGATCCTCTAATGCAATCTCAATCTGATAATATCCTGAATGCCCATCTAGAAAGTAATAGAAAGAATGACCAGCTACTCGCTCTAAGATTTGGTCTATGAATGGAAGTGGGAAGTGATCCTTGCGGGTGGCAGAATTAAGTTTCCTATAATCAATGCACATGCGCCACCCTGTCACTACCTTAGTAGGAACATGCACCCCCTCATTATTAGTCACCACTGCTATTCCAGATTTCTTGGGAACTACTTGAGTTGGACTAACCCACTTGCTATCAGAGATGGGATAAATGATGTCTGCATCTAACAATTTTAAGACTTCCTTTTTCACCACCTCTTTCATAGTAGGGTTAAGTCATCTTTGAGGGTCTCTACGAGGGTTAGCTCCTTCTAAGTGAATCCTATGAGAACATATTAAGGGGCTAATACCTTTGATGTTAGCTATAGTCCAACCTAATGCATATTTTTGCTCACGTAACATATTAATCAATTCTTCTTCTTGTGAGCTATCAAGCACGGAAGAAATAATAACAGGAAATGTATCACCTGGTCCGAGGAATGCATGTTTAAGTCCCTCAGGCAGTGGAGCTAGGTCAACTTTCAAAGTTTCCACGGTGGATGGTTGTGGTTTCTGTCTTTCCTTTGGCAACTCCTCGAAGCATGGTTGCCATTGTCGTCCTCCTTTATCCTTTAACCCTGAAACAACAGAAATATCAAAAGCATTGTCTGGATAAAGTGAACTCTCAAAATCAGAAATAGAAAGGAGGTACTCTAAGGTTTCAGAGTCTGCGCTCAGGAGTGCCTCCTCTGATATCAGCGTGTCTATCATGTAGGTATGATGACACTCATCATCATCACGTGGTTGCTTGCTAATATTGAATATGTTGACCTCCAGAGTCATGTTCCCAAAAGACAACTTCATTAGACTGTTTCTGCAATTAATAAGAGCGTTAGCTATGGCAAGAAAAGGTCTACCTAAAATAATTGGAATTGTAGACTCCATATTGACCGCAGAATGAGTATCTAAAACAAGAAAGTCGACGGGATAGTAAAACTTATCAATCTGCAGCAAGACATCCTCGACTATTCCTCTTGGCTTCTTAACAGATCTATCGGCCATTTGTAGTACCACGGATGTGGGTTTAATCTCTCCTAGACCCAGTCGCAAGTAAATAGAATATGGCATCAGATTTACACTTGCTCCTAAATCCAACAAGGCTTGGCCGAACTCATGAGTCCCAATCTGGCAGGTGACTGTAGGACACCCTGGATCTTTGTACTTGGGTGGTGTCCTCTGCTCAATCACCGCACTTACTTGTTCTGTCAAGAAGGCAGTCTTCTTAACATGATGTTTCCTCTTGATGGTACATAGATCCTTGATGACCCTCGCATAAGTTGGTACCTGTTTAATCACATGCAGCAAAGGTAAGTTAATTTTAACTTGTTTCAAGTGTTCTAGAATCTCACCATGCATTTCTGATTTCTTTCCAGTAGTAACTGGAACTGGAATGTTCTTGTTGGGCTCATCCTCAGGAAACTCTCATTTGCACTTGGGGAGGTGCCTATAGTCGTGGACGAGCTTGATCCATCTAAAATCTTACCACTCCGAGTAGTGATGGTATTAACATCTTTGACATTCTGAGGGTTTGAAGTAGAGGTTTGTGCCATAAGTTGGCCCTTCGGATTTGCTTTAGGCTGTGATGGAAATTGGCCCCGCTCTTGTACTGTTAATGAACATGTCAACTTGGTTATCTGGCTTTTGATCTCCTTGTTCTCTTCTGCCAACTGTGTCAATGCAACCTCAAATTTTTGATTAGTTTTACATTGTGCCTCTATAAATGCATGTAATGTGTCTGATAAGGAACTTCTGTTATATTGCACATTGTATGGAGGTGCAGGGTATGACCTAGGTGGTTGTGCTTGTGAGTGTGTAGGTTGGTCTGCTTCGGACCTCCAGCCTAAGTTAGGGTGATCTTTCCAGCCAAAATTGTAAGTGTTAGAGAATGGCGAGTAAGGCTTCTTGTACATCCCTAAGGCGTTACATTGTTCCTCATAAACCCCTCTCATCTCAGTCAAGGTCGGGCAATCCTGTGCTAAGTGTTCAACTCCCCCGCATATAAAATAGGCTTCCTGTAGCTCAACTCTGGCAACAGTATGTGTGGGCCTGCCATCCTTGGCCTTAAGTGCCTCTAACTCCCTAGACACTCTATCCAGTTGGGCTCTAAGCCTGTCATCTTCCCTAAGTTGGTAGACTCCAGCTAGGCATGTTCTATCCGTGCTTTCAGTAGCACTTGGACCAGTCCAAGTATGAGCCTTTTCAGCCAGGTCATTCAGGTACTCAATAGGGTCCTTATGCAAAAACTCTCCATTACACATCATCTCAACGAACTAACGCTCTCTACTGGTGAGCCCCTCATAAAAATGACTGACTAAGCGCCAACTCTCATATCCATGGTGTGGACATGTATTCAAGAGATCCTTGAACCTCTCCCATGCTTGATATAATGTCTCGCTATTCTTTTGGGTGAAGGTAGAAATATATCTCTTTAGACCGTTGGTTTTGTGGTGAGGAAAGTATTTATTAAAAAATGCTTGGGTCATCTCCTCCCACGAACATATAGACCTTGGTCGCAAATAGTATAGCCAACTTTTCGCTTTTTCCTTAAGGGAAAAAGGAAAAAAACCTTAGTCTAACCGAATCTACAGCCTCAACTTTGTTGTGGAAGGTGGCCACAACTTCCTCGAATTTCCTAATGTGAACATTCTCACTCTCTAGACCATGAAAAGTGGGTAATAATTGTATCATACCCGGCTTAAAATCTAGCTTTGGTGTACTTGGTGCAAACATGATACATGATGGAGTAGCAGTGCGCGTGGGGTGGAGATAGTCCTTTAGCGACCGAATATGGTCATCTTCGTGATTACTCATGGTGTTAGAATTAGAAGTAGGACTTAATTTGGTCTCAATGTGAATTTGTGGGTGTTATAAATTTGGGACCCTAATTAGTCTCCCTAAGTGGTCTCTATTCCAACTCACACTCCCCAAAAGTCCTTTTTTGTTTTTTGCAATTTTTTTGTAAGTAATAAAAAAAAATAAACTAGACCTAAAACCTAAAAATAAAATAAAACAATGAGCAAGAAAGATAATACCCGTAACCTCCCTTGTAGAATGACGCTTGTTCCCCGGCAACGGAGCCAAAATTGGATTACGCCCAAACAGTACACGCGGTCAATTGCAGTAAAGATTGGGGTGTCGATCCCACGAGGAAAAGCGATCTACAAAACAAGGTCTAGGAAGAAAAACTACGCGAAACTAAATGTAAGAAATTCTAGCAATTTTAAAATATGAAATTGAATTTAGTTTAATAAAAATTAAGTTTAGAAAAATCACAAGGTTCCAAGAATCCCTCCTAGATTTCACGCGCCAACTAGTATTGATTCGCTATGATGACTCGATTACGTGTTTCACATCCCAAACAACATAATCGGAAGAATAGTCTTTAATGCATTAATATATCCTAATGTAAATGGATTTTAGATTTTACTTTTTTTAGAAAGCACAAAAGTTGGTCATATGTGATATCCTAAATTTACGATATATTCGGAGACAATAACATAATAAAATATGATCACATATAACTAACCTACCGGAATCAGTTGATCCTTAAAAATTCCACACATAAGAAAAGCGTGACTAAACTTATATGGAGAAGAAAAAGACAACCACCGGAATAATAATCTTCGAAGAAATTGATGAAATCTTTGTTACTAAAATAACATAAATTCCTATATTAAATAAAAGTGAGAATCATAAATACCATTATTCATCATGAAAGCATAAAACGAATCAAATACTAATTAAGTGCGTTACATCTAGGAGTTTGTCTCTTCACCTTGCATGGAGTTTCGTGACACATGGCGAAGGTGATGACAGCAACAACGTTGTGCACCTTGCTGGACAGCGTCTTCACTGCTGGACAGTGTCGAAAAGCAGTCATGCGTTTTGGTTGCCTTCCTGCTGTTGTGTTGCGTCCTGCGTTGCTGCCTCCTTGCTGTTCCTGGACAGCGTTTCTACTCCTGTATCTTCGCTGCTCACCAATAGCGTCTTGCGAACTCTTCCTCTTGCGTTTCTGCTATTTTGTTTCTCTCCCTCTCGCTGCTATTTCTCGGCTACTGCTGCTGCCAAAAAAACTCCCTTGTTGTATTCTTTCTTGTTGTTTTTATGGTCCAGAGAACCCTACTCCCTATTGGGCCCAAATTGGAAACCAAAGTACCCCATTGGAAACCCAATTTCAATTGTAAATTGGAAGCTCAATTTCAATTTCAATTTGTTGTATTTCAATTGTAAACTAAAGGGCTTGGCTATGTTCATTCATATGACTTCTTTGTTCCACCAATTCAAAACTAATTTCATTATTTTTCTTTGGCTTGAGTGTCTCCCGCTCAATTTCGTCAATTTGCCTATGAATTTCCAAATTTGCCACGCTAATGCACTTTTGTCATTTAAACTCCAAATCCTACAAAAATACAAAAATAAAATAATTAAACTAAAATACGCTATTCGAAACACTAATAAATATCAATTAGGAGGTATATTATGTAATAATTATGTGAACATCAATAAGCATGTGAAGGGCACTTTCGTCATGCAAAATACGAATAATGGTGGCACGTGAGGTGTTTGAAAGTCAAGACATTTTGACTGGTAATCTGAGGGGGAAACTGCAATATGAATGTTAATTGGGAGCAAAGCGGAATTGGCTATATAATTTAGGGGGGAAAATGCAATTAACCCTACACATTATTAGTCTAAGTTTCATTTTGATTTGTTAGATATTTGGTGTTTCATTTAAATATGGATTCTTTGTATGGTTTTAAATCCACATTTGATTCTTAGATTACCAATATAATTAAAGCTTGAAATCAATTTACTCATAAAGCCATATTTTCCATCATAAGGTGAGATAAAAATCTACCTTAAGATGTGTTAATGAATTTAGAATGATTAATCTAAGAGTGGCCTAACGGTGTCATCTATTCATGATGGTAACTCAAAGCCTTAACTCTCACATTTAGGTTTTACTTAGCAATTTTTATTTCAAATACATCACCAATCACTTCTTTGCTAAATAGGTTAAGTTTCAAAAGAGATTTAAAGATTAGTTTTCTTAATTTTATAGCTCTTCTTGTGGGATTCAACCCGTACTTTCCGTTATCAAACTCAATAGATAACCGTGCACTTGCGGTAAGATTTGAGATCGATCAAGTTTTTGGCACCGTTGTCAAGAAGAGCAATGGACAATTAGTTTTAAAATCAATTTTGAATGCTTATCACTAGTTTAATTTAGTTAATTTCATAGTTTAGGTGCATTGGCATTGTTTTGATAATATCTTGTAGTCTGAAAATTCTGAACATCTTCATGTTTGCATTATTTTGAGTATCTAACTTTTGTTGTTTTAATTTTTTCAATTATTTTACTAAATATCCATGATTTGAACTTTTACAGATATCTTTCCATTTGTTCATTGGATCAAAGGTTAGTGAGAAACAAATTTTTGAACTTAGACTACCTGTGTTAGAATTTGTCTACTACAGATGACTGATGTTTGGACACATGTTTCTAGTCATTGAGAGTTATGTTTTGAGTGTTTCTAAATTCTAAATTGTTCTACATCTTGTTTAGTTCCTAGATCATCTTTTGGATTTCAATTTGGATAACTGGTCGAAACTAAATTTGAATTCTCGTAGCAGATACATAATCTGGACAGTGTTTTGTTCACTTCAACTTTCCACTACTTTCTGGCATCCAAATGAATTTTTAGAATTTTTCTAAGAAAACTTTGGTTTGTTAGAAATCCAGAAAAATTTGTAGATTTGAATTTCATCAAGTATTGAACTCTGCATGATTTTACAAAATCAATCTATCAGTTCTAAAAATTTTCAGCAATGCACTGTTTTGCCAAACTTGAATTATTTTCAAAATTTTGGTTCTATATTTTGTTTTTGAAGCCATTAATCATTCTCCTATGGTATAATTTTCGGGATTTGTGCAAAAAGTATACATGGAGAAGAGCTTTGGTGAACTTAGTGAATAATTGAGGACAGGTGGATCATAATTAGGATTATTTTGTTTTTTTTTGAGTGATTGGGAGGACTTAAATTTGTACTATTAAGTTGTAATAGATAAAACAGGGTCCAAGATACAACCGGAAGCAAAGTGCGGTACCTCTCTTAACCCACTTCGAATCTCCTGCAAAAAATATTTCTGGAATGTTTTTGAGTGTTTAAATTTTTGCAAGATATCGAACTGTGCTAAATTACATAAGAGCGGAACTGACTATTTGCAACTGAGTGGGACTTGATCACCCACCTCATCACTCAAATTCACGTTCAAACTTGGTCAAATTTAATAAAATGAACTCAGATAACTAGAGCCAATTAGAACAGTGTTCATATGACCTCAGAAAAGGAATAGACTGTGATTGAACTCTTTTGAAGTAAGGGTGATCTATTGCCAGTTGGTCTGCGCTAGTAAAGACCATTGTGACTGCACTTCCATTTCTGACCTTTTTGCATAGAGAGTGGTGCTTCGACGGGGTTTCTCACAAGTCTAATCTTATTTTGATTAGGAACACAGGGGTTCTTAAAAGTATTTAAGTTGTAGCTAAAAATCGTAAGAAATCCTTTGATCTTAAAGACGCCCTTCAAAGGCTTAGCCAGTTCTAGTACACCAAACAGAATAAAATCTAGCTAGAACACATCTCTGCCTAGTGTGGTGGGCTAGGGAATTTTTACGTAATAAGCTACTTCTTACTTACTTACAAGACATATGAAAAAATCTAACTATGGTGAGAATTGATTTTGAGATGCTAAAAATCATTATCCACTTCAATTAGATTGGGTTTTTAAAATCAATCGTCTCTTACACTTAATTGAAGTTAAACAACTTGATGTTTGCTAGATGGATGGATAAGATTTGATTGAGCCTTGTTTGTGTATCATGATCAGTGTCCCCTTTTAGGTGCATTCTCATATTGCATTTAGTTTAGGTGATATCATCTTAGGTTGCATAAGATTTTAGTTATTTTCAAAAAAAAAAAAAATACAATAAAAAACAATCCATATTGATTCAAGTTCAGTGTCAAGGAGTTTCTCTTGTGTCGGGAGCCATACAATTATGGATTTTCATTGGGAAGATCATGACAATGCCGAGGTGAATTACTTTGCTTTAGTAATCCAAGGTCAACCCTTAGAAACAAGTTTTGATTATACCAATCATTTGTCACAAAATGAATATGGAAACCAACCACTTCGAAATCAATACCAACCTAGTTGGGGTTATGAACCTTTTAGGCTCACACCATTCTTTGATCCCCAATATATATGTGCATAACAATTAGCATTACCTTAGTTGTCCCACAATGCCTTTCGTAGAGACCAATCCATGCCATATCATGCAAAATATGAAGTCCATCATCTTCATTCCAAGATAGCCTAAATCAATATATGCAATCCGCAAGTCAGTCCATACAAGAGACAAAACAACGTCAGCAGGCCACTGACAAACTTTTGGCTGAGATTTTGGATTCAAAGCTTCAAAATGATGCATTGATAAATGTTAAGGATGAATGTGAAGAAAATCTATTAGAGGAGAGTGAGAAATCTAATGAATTGTGCGACATTGATATACCTATATCAACTCCTCACACTCCCCAAGTATAACAAGATGAATGGATGAAACATGTGAAACAATGTAATGGAAAAGGATTGTGGATGTATAATGAGTTTTTTATTCAAGAGGATAACATTGATGAACATAACGAGCTTGTAGAATTGTCTAGTCACTCCCTAGCTGACTCCTTGTTACAGATGTTATTGTGTCACCCATTATTAATCATACATACACTTTAGAAATTGACACAAAAGAAAATTAAGCTACCATGTGTTGATATTCCTCTTTTGACCATTGTTGGAACATCCATGTCCAATACAAAGGTGAAACCTGATAAATTTGTTAACATTATCCCCAATATTAGGAAGTTCCTCGAGTTTAGACTTGAATTGCATGTTTCAAAAATCTTGGGAAATTATTTTGAGAAATGTAAAACAATTTTGAAGAACTTGATGACCTATCCATGCCTAACCCATGGCCTCTCCTACAACACCAAATTGATTTTGCTCATTTTGATAAATTGAACTTTTATTATTTTTTTAAGGAAACATTTTCTGAGCTTAAATTAAAATTTCATCTTGAGAGGTTTCCTTGGATTCACTTGTGGGGCATGTCAAACCAATTGCATTTTGTTGTCCCATATACACATGTTTGGTAAGACCCACAAATTTTTAGGTTGTTATTGTATGATTTATTATTATACTAAGATTTTACTGTATATATTAAACAACTGAATTTAAAAAAAAAAATCACTTTACTATGATTTGATTGGAGCCTACTTTTGGATCTTAATAGAAGTCATTTGGGCACTCGTGTCGTTTAATGGTAAACCCTTTCCATTTCTACGTATTATTGTCTCTCCGTTGTTCATGTTCAACCCACGGTGTCTTAAAACATTGAAGACAATGTATGATTTAGGTTTGGGGGGGGGGGGGGGGGGGGGAGAGATATTTTAAAACCTATGTGTCATTCGAAAATGGGTTGTCCAATTATTAAGTCAATTAAAAAAAAATTCAGTCTTTGTAACCCGAGTACTTATCCATGATGAGATTGGTTTCCGTAAATCTAGTTGCAAATGCTTCGTAGTGTAGGATTTGGAACTATGAAAGTTAGTAGTTTGTCAATATTAGACAATAGTTTGTATTGTTCATAAGCTAGGCGTTTTCTAAGAGTTTGCATTGAGAATTCTGTTTTAGCTTCGATGTTCTTGTTTAAAGTTGAAAAAGTGAATTAGTTATCATGTGAACATGTGAATAATAGTAGAGACTTGAACCTTGTGAGATTTCTAGCATTTCTTCTTTCTGACCATAAGCTAATTTTGAATTTTTTGAGTTCTACATTATCTTGTTGCATGATCTCTATAAATTCTTTATTTTTGTCAAAACCTGATAATAAAACAACAAAGTTAAATAATATCACTACAATATGTTCTGAAGTTTACCCAATGCATAGAACCCATATTAATTTAGGTAAATGAAGATAAGTTTTTCTTGTTTAGTTTGAGCCTTGTAGTCAATCCTATTTGTTGCTTACCCTTGAAACCAGTTTGAAGCCTGTTATGTCAACATTTTATTGTTTAGCCCACTAACCACCAATTCAATCCACTAATTACCCAATTATGTTTACTGTGTCTTTGCTTTTGAGAAAGGTTAGGGATGAGTTATCAAAGAAAAAAAAGGGTTCATCATGGAATATTATACTCCATAGTATCAAAAGAATTCACAAAGAGCCTTAAGATCCAATGCCATTTGATATAGAAAAAAATAAAAATAAAAAAAATAAAAGTAGTACTCCCTTACAATCAATAAGAAAGTTGGATGCTCACAAACGAAGGAGTTAAGTCAAGCTTTGAAGTCATCTTACACTTATCTTAGATAACCTCTAAGTTTCTCAAAAGTTTTGTTTATCCTTATCATTTCTTGTTTACACTTGTCCTAAGCCCCATTACAACCTAGTCAAATCCTTATCTGATCCTTACGGAAATATGGCAAGTGTGGAGGGTGAATTAAGAAATACAGTGTGAATGAATCAACATTCTCAACCAATGATATTCTTTCTTAAGATCATATTTATTATATTCTCGAATTCCGATCTTTTGTCTTGTATGCGAACTATCTCTTATTCATTGTTTCATCTTATTCACATACATTTGAGAGAAAATAGCCAAATATCTGAGTGATTTCATTATAAGTGATTATATGCCTTGTGAGATTTGAAGTTGAAGCAAATTTTCTAGAGTGTGATCTAGATATATGTCTACTTTTAAAACTGAAATTTGCGACAAAGAAGCTGATCAAACTCTTAATATAATCTGGAATGAATAATTCCTATGTCTTTTGAATAGTGCTTGCTGAAGTCACTTATTGACTTAATATCGATCGGTAAGTTAAATGAACACATATATTAAGGCTTGCGCAATCAAGTAGGAACTCTATGAGGTTAAATAAGGAAATAGTTATATTTTTTACTAAATTGTTTTAGTCTAAATCCCGAGTATCACTAATGTTTGTGGGTATCATTTCTAAAAACCCTCATGAGACTACAACTCGTCCACTAGGGGAAACCTAGAGGTTTAAAGGCTTATTACATATACTAAATGTAATCGTGATTCCTACGAAAGTTAGTTTTTATTCTTCTTTTACTCGAAGACTAGCAAGATGTAGGTTTGAAGGGATTTGATAGCCTTATAAATGATACATTTTAAGCCCCTAATTCTATGTTTCTTATGTCACATTTTCTAATAAAAATATCTCATTATGTGTGTTTTGTAGAAAATCAAACATTAATCTCAAATCATACACAAAGTGGCACAATAAGGCTAACTTCAACAACTAAAAAGGCCATTGAAAGTTCACACATGCATTGTCAAAGACTAAAGATCTTCAAGCCCAAGACCCATGAAGTCAAGCCCACAAAGTATCATCATATACAGATCCCGATGAAATCAACTTGAAGATTTGGACATCCACATGGAAACTTCATCATAGCGAAATAATCTCTACAAACTCCACCATCCATTCTCACATTTGTACTCCATCACTTTTACACTCTTCCATATCTTTACTTCATCACTTATACACTCCACCTTATTTCACTCCAACACTCCTCCTTATTTCACTCCAACACTCCACCTTCCACCCCATTATAAAATCCCACATTTCTTCATCTATAAATACCCCACACATTAACACACTTGAGAAAACACTTTTGAGAGAAAAATAGTTGAAGTAGTTGTAGTTTAGAGAGAAATAAGTAAAGTTCGGCCTGGAGCTTACCATGTTTGGCTAACATCCCCCCTTAGGGTGTGGGTGAGCCCATAGGAAGATAGCTCCAAGATGTTTATCTTTTAGTTTATGATGATACATAAAAACGGTCACACTCCGGAGCTGTATACGTGTCATGATGATCTCGAGAAATTACGGCCTCAAGCGTCAGCCCAACACTGATCCAGCCCAAGCGGTTCTAAGTCCGCCCAACTACAGCCCGCCAAGCGGATCCAAACTCTCATAGCATGCTAGGCCCACACGTCTCACAGCTATCATCAATACTCTATGCCCTATTCAGGCAAGTATCTCGAGGATCAGCTTCGGACGGGCAACTACAGCTACTCTATGCTTCCAACTAAAAAGCAAACACCAGAGTATCTTCCACATAGGGAAACTCCCTTCTACGGATTGTTTTTGGATTGGGAACTATCTCTCGAGTATCTAGGAGCATAGATCTAACATAGGACTTCCCTCCTACAGCACGATTCCTAATTAGGGAGGGATCTCCACAAAGATCTCCTTCCAAAACTACGCCTATGATGGCCTGGTAGAACCAGAACTCCTTACACTATAAATAAGACATGAGGTTGGTAAGCTAAGGTGCGCTACAAATTTTCTGTTACAGCATTACACCTTGCTCAGAACCCTGTCTGACTTTAGCATCGGAGTGTCATCAGCCACCCCACGGTGGTTTGTTGTTCACATGCGTTACTTGTGCAGGTCAGCAGATCGAAGGGATTGGGTCAAAGCAGGGAGTGGAAAAAGACTGCATTAGTTTGACACCGTCCGTGGGGACGACATAATTCTTAACTTTACACTAAGCGTTGTCTCCTTTCAAAACCTAGAGAGATTGTAACCACTAGGTCACGCAACAACAGAAAACTAGGGGACACATCCAAAGCTCAGACAGACCCTGTACCGCCTTTTTCGACGGATCCTATCGTACACGAGCAACCAACTCACGTTCCCACGCCAACGGCAACACCATTGAACCCCGGGTTGGATTTACGATCTATTTTCATACACCAAGCTCTGTCGATGGTTAAGACGCTCGAATCAATGAACCAGGGCTCTGACGAGATGCTAGACACGTATTTAACCCACTTTAAGAGCGGATTGACCACTGCCCGCGCATGCAGCAACACAACGACCATCTCAGCCTTCATCAACGGGTTGCGAAAAAGAAAGTTTTACAACCGTCTGACATTGGACCCTCCAGCAAGCTTGGCGTATCTGACAAAGGAAGCACAAAACTTCATCGTCCTAGAAGAAAGACGGAAGGGAACCGAACCCGGGGAGCCATCGGTCAACGGAGTACATGTGCTTCATGGAGCACATTCCGAGTCCGGACTATCCAACAGGTCTAGAAATAGGGTTCTACGAGATATGAGGATTCAAGCGATACATGGCGAGCAGCCGCAACAATGCGATCGGAGGCACAACTCATCCGCGCCGATGGCATTTACGCAGAAGGATCTCTAGGGCATACAACTCTTGCACGACGACGCCCTAGTGGTGACAGTTTCCCTGGCGGGCTGGGAGGTGAAACTGACCTTTGTTGACCCATGATAGTCGTCTAGTGATCGACTTCAATGGCGAAAAATAGCTCCATGTGAGAAGGATACAGCTGACAATAACAGTGAGAGAGCAACCAACTCATAAAACCTTGTTTCAAGAGTTCATAGTGATCAACGCGCCTTCAGCGTATAATGCGATTCTAGGAAGACCCTAGATACATCATACGGGAGCGGTGATCTCCACCCTGCACCAGCGCCTCAAGTACCCTACAAACCAAGCGGTCGGTACATTGAGAGGAGACCAGTTGGCGGCAAGCGAATGCCAATTCATGGAAACTATGCCTCCCTGTAATCCTCAATATGCAGCAAATCCAATAGCCAATACTACCCTCCGAATAGCCCGAAGCATTAAAAAAGAGCAACAGGCACTGGGTAACGAGGCGCCAATAAGCCCTCGAGGAAGGCCCAATGCTTGATAGTCAGAGGAAGAAACCATCACGGTCTACCTCGACAACCCTTGAAATAGCAAGGCCATCCGGTTCCCGCTTAAGCAAGGTAGCAGCGCACGGAGCTACTGCAGCGTAACTAGGACATCTTCGCCTGGACCATGTGGGATATGGTGGGGATCGATCCGTCGATAATTTCTCATTGCCTCAAGGTCGACCCCTCTAAGAAAACCGTCAGGCAAAGGAAGAGGCATGTGGCGCTCGAAAGGAATGCAATCATAAAATGAAGAGGTGCAGCGTTTACTCGACGCGAACATGATCAAAGAAGCACGATACCCCAATTGGCTGGCAAACACCATTTTCATAAATAAAAAAATGGGAAGTGTAGAGTGTGCATAGACTACACTGACCTAAACAAAGCCTGCCCAAAGGACAACTTCACACTCCCCAACATTGATCAGATTGTAGACGCCACTTCGGGACACTGCCTACTCAGCTTTATGGACGCCTATTCAGGCTACACTCAATTATTGATGCACCCTGAAATCAAGAGAAAACTTCTTTGTAACGAAAAGATGAATATACTGTTATAGGGTAATGCCATTCGGCTTGAAGAATACAGGGGCTACTTACAAATGACTAGTCAACCGAATGTTCAAAGAGCAGATCGGTAGCAATATGGAAGTATACATCGACGACATGTTGGTCAAGAGCCTTCTCAACTCCGGCCCTATACGAGATATTGCCGAAGCATTCGACCAACTCAGAAAATATCAGATGAAACTCAACCCACAAAAGTGCACGTTCGGAATCGAGTCAGGGAAATTCCTAGCCTACATAGTGAACAAAATAGGGATCGAAGCTGATCCAAAATAGATTCAGGCTCTTCTCGATATGAAATCCCCGACCAATATCAGAGACGTTCAGAGTCTGATTGGGAGGGTAGCAGCACTCAACAGATTTATATCAAAGTCGTCCGACAAATGCCTCCCATTTTTCAAGATACTAAGAGGGAACAAAGGATTCTCATGGAACGAGGAATTCGAACAAGCCTTTCAGAACCTGAAAGCATATATGGAGAGTCTATAGCTACTCTCGAAGCCCGCGATAGGTGTAACACTATACTTGTACTTGTTTGTTTCCAAACACGCTGTCAGTTCAGCCCTCGTATGAGATAACCAAGGAACCCAGAAGCTAGTATACTACACCAACAAAAACTTTGTAGAAGCAGAAACACACTATCCAGACCTCAAAAAGTTGGCTTTGGCACTGGTCGTATCCTCTAAGAAACTGAGGCCCTATTTTTAGGCACACTCCATAACAGTCCTAACCAAACATCCACTCCGCTCGGTATTGCATAAACCCGAACTGTCTGGCAGGATGGTGAAATGGGTGGCAGAGCTCGGCCAATTCGGCATAAACTACGCTCCAAGAACCGCTATCAAAGCCCTGGCGCTTTCATCGCTAAATTTACCGGCAGAGAAGATCTAAGGGTAGACTTTCAACCATCGGAATCAGATATCCAAGCATGGACCCTATGCTGCGATGGATCTTCAACAGATAGGGCGAGCGAAGCAGGGATCACACTCCGTTCCCCCAGCAGCTACACCCTCAAAAAAGGCCATCAGATTTGGCTTCCCTGCTTCGAATAAGAAGGCCGAATACGAAGCACTTCTGTCTGGCCTGAAGCTAGCTTTCGGGATCGGCATAGATCACCTAACAACTTACAGCAACTCAAGACTAGTGTTCAACCAGGTCAAGGAGATTTCAATAGCAAAGATCCATGCATGATAACCTACCGGAACAAGGTACTTGGCGTAATGGGAAAATTCAAGAGCTGCCAACTCACACAGTGCACCCGAGACGATAACCAAATAGCTGATGAGCTAGCAAAATAAGCCTCAGCCTCCAACAAAGTCTCCAGTGGCCTCATCGAGTATCAAGAAAAGTCAAGCCTATATAAGGATGAGCACAGAGATATTTGCGTCGCGGAAACACAACCGAATTGGGTGACTCCGATACTAGAATATATAGTGTCAGGAGCCCTACCGATTGAGAAGGTCGAAGCACGAAGACTTAAAAATAGAGCAACAAGGTACACTCTCCTAAACAACAAGTTATACAAGATATCAGTGACAAGGCCCCTGCTCCGATGCCCATCGCCTTCAAAGGCAAACCAAGTCTTGGAAACTATCCACAGCGGCATTTGTGGGAATCACCCAGGCAAGAGAACCCTCGCCCATAAGGCTCTGACTCTAGGGTACTATTGGCCAACCATGCAGCGAAATGCCAAAGATATTGTCCGCAAGTGCGACAAATGTCAGAGGTTCGCGCCATATACCCATATGTCGGCCCAACCACTGACTCCAATGACTAGTCCATGGTCATTCGCACAATAGGGAATGGTCATCGTCAGGCTGCTCCCGGCATCGGTTGGTAAAAAATTCCTTCTTGTCGTCATCAATTACTTCACCAAGTGGGTCAAGGCAGAGCCCCTATCCAAAATAGGGCAGGTCCAGATCGAAAAATTCATATGGGCCACCATCGTCTGCAAATTTGGCATCCTTAGAGTATTGGTCAGTGATAACAAAACTCAGTTCGAAGGTAGGAAGGTCAAAGAATTGTGCAAAAGTCTGAGAATCAAGCACCACTTCTCCTTGCCAAGACACCCTCAGGCCAACGGCCAAGCGGAAGTTACCAACTGAACAATCCTAGAGGCCATCAAGAGAAAACTCGATGCAACCATAGGAAAATGGGTTCCAAAGCTACCAAGAATATTCTGAGCGTATCGAACGACTAAAAGAATCCCTACCAAAGAGACACCCTTCGCCCTAGCATTCCGGTCAGAAGCTATGGTTTCGGTAGAACTAAAGGTGCCAACCTTCTAGATGGAAGAGTTCAGACCAAAAGGTAACGATGAGGCCTTACGCGTGGGACTAGATCTCCTCGACAAAAAATGGGATATAGCTTCCACCAAGAAGGTCGCCTAAAACAGTGGATGGCGCAATACTATAACAAGAAGGCCAAGCCACGTGAATTCAAGGTGGAGGATTGGGTACTCAGAAAGACCCAGCAGAACACCAAAGAAGCCAGAGTGGGAAAGCTAAATCCGAACTGGGAAGGACCTTACAGGGTTGCCAAGGTCAATAGGCCAGGAATGTATTGGCTAGAAGACGCAGATGATGACGAGCTTAAACGACCATGGAATGTAGAACACCTCAAAAAATATTATCAATAAAATATTTTTATTTTACTGAAACTTCCACTGTCGTCTGTTACAGCTCTCGACCAACCCGATTGTGACCAAACTTGAATTTCTCCCCAAAGCCTAATCCACTCCGCGCAGGTCACGACGGTTGTGGAAGTGGGAGTCTATTCAGCATTTGTCCGCTGATGACGATGACTCGCCAAGGGATCATTGCTCTCGATACAGACAATGATTGTTGAATTTACCAGATAAGCTTAGTCAATTCGCGACTAATGACGACGGCTTTTGGTGCCCAAAGCCCAATCCTTTTCGCGCGGGTCACGACGACTGAGGAAGTGGGAATCTAGTTAGCGTTTGTTCGCTGATGACGATGACTCGCCAAAGGATCATTGCTCTCGATACAGACAATGATCGCCAAACTTAACAGGTAAGCTTAGTCGGTTCATAACTGATGACGGCGGTTTCTAGTGCTCAAAGCCTAATCCGCTCCGCGCGAGTCGCGACTGTAGAGGAAGTGGGAGTCTAGTAAGCACTTGTTCGCTGATGATGATGACTCGCAAAGGGATCATTGCTCTCGATACAGACAATGATCACTGAACTTACCAGGTAAGCTTAGTTAGTTCGTGACTCGATATAGACAATGATCGTCGAACTTACCAGGTAAGTTTAGTCAGTTCGCGACCGATGACGACAGCTTTTGGTGCCCAAAGCCTAATCCGTAATGCGCGGGTCGCGACGGCTGAGAAAGTGGGAGTCTAGTCAGCGCTTGTCCATTGATGACGATGACTCGCCAAGGGATCATTGTTTTCGATACAGACATCAATCGCCGAACTTACCAGGTAAGCTTAGTTAGTTCGCGACTGATGATGGCGGCTTCTGGTGCCCAAAGCCTAATCCGCTCTGCACTGGTCGCCACGGCTGAGGAAGTGGGAGTCTAGTCAGCGTTTGTCCGCTGATGACGATGACTCTCCAAAGGATTATTGCTCTTGATACAAACAATGATCGTCGAACTTACCAAGTAAGCTTAGTCAGTTCACAACTGGTGACGACGGCTTCTGGTGCCCAAAGCCTAATCCGCTCTGCGCAGGTCACGACGGCTGAGGATGTGGGAGTCTAGTCAGTGCTTGTCTGCTGATGTCGACGACTTGCCAAGGGATCATTGCTATCAATACAGACAATGATCGCCGAACTTACCAGGTAAATTTAGTCAGTTCGCGACTAATGATGATGGCTTTGGGGGCCCAAAGTCTAATCCGCTCCGCGCGGATCACAACGGCTGAGGAAGTGGGAGTCTAGTCAACACTCGTCCGCTAATGACGACGACTCACCAAGGGATCATGGCTCTCATTACAGACAATGATTGTCGAACTTATTAGGTAAGCTTAGTCAGTTCGTGACTAGTGACAATAGCTTCTGGTACGCCAAGCCTAATCCGCTCCGCGCGGATCATGACGGCCTAACAAATGGAAACAGAAGCCAGCGCTAGTCCACCAACACTGAAGGAGTTGAGGGGATCTGGCCAACAACAACTTCCGCTGGTTAACCCCTAATCTGTCACAATAGTAATATAGTCTTACCGAAGAAGATAAGCATTCCGCCTAGCAGTGCAAACACTACGGTCTACAAAGCAACCAAAGCAAATATGACAATACATGGCAAAAAAACATGTCTATATAATATCCGCCCAGGAAAGGACATTACAATCAATCTAAGGAGAAACATCATCCTCATCTGTTAGCCTCACTGTACCAGAGCCCTCCCCCAATTGATCGGCCTAAAAGCAGCCCTCCTATAGTGGGCAAAGTCAAGATCGATATTGAGGTGTTCTCCTCTAATCAGTTCCAGAAGCTCTAGTCTGCCCCGAATGACCTCAGATGAGATCAGCGGCCTCCTGCCAGACACGTCAAAGTCCTCCGCCAACAACATCTCCTTCTCCAGAGCACGGCAAAGCCCCTCGTCAACCGCGACCTCCAGCTGTTGCATTTCAACAGCCCATTCTGCCTCCCCTGCTTCCTGAGGCTCTCTCGTTCAGAAGACCACTTGTCCAAAGCCTCATCTAGGCGCTCTAGTTCAACCCTGGTCTGCCTCAGTTTAGCACGAGTTGACTTCAAATCGGACTCGATAACCCTCAGTCGAGCCCTCAAATCAGCAACTGTTGCATCAGGAACGAAGGTCATGGCCTCCTCGCCCTCAGTCGAGCCCTAAAAGATGGCGTCCGAATACGACATCTGCAGATCAACGAAGGCCTTCTTCAAAGCAAGGACCCTCCCACGGGCTTCAAGGTGCAGTAAGACAGGACCGTACAGCTCTGGGGCGCGAGTACTAAGGGGAAACGTTGCCCTGACAGAAGTCTGCCTCTTCCTCTGGAGTACAACCGGAGGTACATTCGCCTCCAATTCAGCAAGCCTAGAAGGGCTGAGCAGGGCTAGGCTTTTCTTCCTCATACGACGAGTAACCATCCCCTCAGCCGGTGAACCTGACATGAGGTGAACACCATAAGAGCACCGCAGCAACCCCGCTGCGCGCGACATTGCCTGCATTACAACCTCCTCAACAGAAACCAAAGGGAGCTCGAAAAACTCCCTCTCTATCCACATCTCTTCCTTGCTAAGAGACGAAATAACAAACTTTTTTGAAATAAATAAACAACGTCAGAACCCGTATCACAGAAGAAGTGCACGAAGATATGCATGCACCAACGACCAAGGGACTCACCGAAGTCATACTGAAAGTATCGAGACACTCTGCGACTCTCGAGCCTGAAGTAACCAGAATCCGCCGAAGCCAAGAACCATTGCTTCCTCCAAGATTCATCATTGTTCGCCTTCAGTCTCAAACAAGAAGGACAGGTCAGCATACAGATACCTCTGGAATCCAGCCGAGCATCGGTCAAGTAATGAATCACTAGCGAAGTCAAGCAAAGGCCAGCGTCATGAGCCATTGGGAGAATTGCGAGCAGTATCTTGAACCCGCTCAACGCCATTTGAGCGGGAGGCATGCAAAAATGGGTAAAAAAGCACCAGACGTCATCTGACACCAAAAATCGGAGCCCAGACTCGAACATACCTCAGTGCAAAGCCTATAAACCCATGAGGAGGCACAGTCGGACCTATAACTCCAAACGCGGGAACAGTTTGCAAATCTCCAGGGATACAATACGACTATGGAGCCTGATCAACTCAGTTTCGTCAACCAAGCTACCATCAAATAAATTCATGCAGGCAGGCAAGGGTAACAAATCCTTGGAAGAAATTTTAACGTTGTCAGCCATTATGAAGGAAAACAAGTACCATGGTTCTAAAAGATGGTGCAGATAACAATGGGGAAATCTTACTCAGAGCAGTAAATATTTATAAGGGAGGCAAATCGAACTTTCCCTCCTCGAGCAGTCACGTACCCATTAAAAATCATACGTCGCTCGAAACCAACGCTTCGAATCCAATCATCGTGATGGTATAGTTGTCTTTTCAAAGAGTCAATGGACCGACTTAACACCCCACTGACCCGGGGGAGTAGCTGATGATACATAAAAATGGTCACACCTCGAAGTCGTACACGTGTCATGATGATCTCGAGGAATTACGGCCTCAAGCGTCAGCCCAACACTGATCTGGCCCAAGCGGTTCTAAGCCCGCCCAACTACAGCCCACCAAGCAAACCCAAACTCTCACAGCACTCTAGGCCCACACGTCTCACTGCTATCCTTAATACCTTAAGCCTTCTTCAGACAAATATCTCGAGGATCAGCTTCGGACAGGCAACTACAGTTGTTTTCTACTTCCAACTAAGAAGCAAACACCAGAGTATCTTCCACACAATGAAACTCCCTTCTACAGATTACTCTTGGATTGGGAACTATCTCCCGCGTATCTAGGACCACAGAGCTAACAGGGGACTTCTTTTCTACAATACAACTGCTAATTAGGGAGGGGTCTCTATGAAGATCTCCTTCCTAAACTACGCCCACGATGGCCTGGTAGAACCAGAACTCCTTGCACTATAAATAAGACATGAGGTTGATAAGCTAAGGTATGCTACAAATTCCCGGTTACATCATTGCACCTTCCTCAGAGCCTTGTCTGACTTTAGCATCGGAGTGTCATCGGCCACCCCACGGTGGTCTATGGTTCACGTGCGTTACTTGTGCAGGTCAGCGGGATTGGGTCAAAGCAGGGAGCGAAAAAAGACTGCATCAGTTTAGTTTATTTCCAAGTTTATGTATTAGAGAAACAAGTAGTTAGATTGATCCTGTAACTTGATTATGTCATGAACCAATGAGGTAAATTAGATGTTTTGTGTTTTATCATATGAATTCAACTCATGTTTTCTTCTTCTACTTCTTAAGTTCAAGATTAGATCATTGTTTCTAACAAGCTCCTACTTGTAATGTTTACATATTATTAGTCTAAGTTTCATTTTGATTTGTTAGATATTTGGTGTTTCATTTAAGTATGGATTCCTTGTATGCTTTTAAATCCACATTTGATTCTTAGATTACCAATATAATTAAAGCTTGAAATCAATTTGCTCATAAAGCCATATTTTCCATCCTAAGGTGAAATGAAAATCTACCTTAAGATGTGTTAATGAATTTGGAATGATTAATCTAAGAATAACGTGAAGGTGTCATCTACTCATGATGGTAACTCAAAAGACATAAATCAATATATAATTAGAAAATCGGAGGGGGGGGGGGGGGGGGGGGGTTGTTTCAAAATCAATAAATAATTAGAATAAATGATAATTAGAAAAAACTCAAAATTTATGAAAAAAAGGTTTGAAATTTGTTGTAAAAGCCTTCGGAAAAAAAATGAAGATTTTGTCACTGAGTTTTGTGTTTTTGGCGAAAAAATCGAATTTTATAAAATAAAATAAAACTAGAAAAAAAAACTTCAAAAAATGTAAATTTATATTTTGCCTTTTATTTCGGTGAGATTTCACGAAAACTCATTCCATGGTGTATTTATATACTGAAAGTAATCTAAATAGATTCTTACCAAGACCATGTGTCAGTAATCAATGAAGAATAATTTAAATCAATGCGTACCTGAAGCCATTAATGAAAGAAATTCTCGTAACAATCCTCACGAACACAACAACATGCAGTGGACATGGAATGAATTTTCACGAAATTTTGCGAAATCTCACCGAAATTTTCATTTTATTGAATTATGAAAAGAAAAAAAGGCGAAATATAAATTTACATTTTTTCGAGGGTTTTCGACTTTTTCATAAAGTTTGGTTTTTTGGCCAAAAACAAAAAACTCAGTGACCAAATTTCATTTTTTCGAAGAATTTCAAGTTTTTTATAATTATCATTTCTTTTAATTATTTATTGATTTTCGAAACAACCCTTGAAATGTGACATGATTTTCTATGATTTCATTCAGACCACTCAAGAGCTATCGTTCCAATCTTACTAAAGAATAATTCTACAAAAGAAATCTTGTGTTAAGCACGGGCTAAAGTGGCTAGTTGTTTCTTTATGTGTTAGGCCATCTCTAACAGTGGTGGTATATGGTATATAATTTCCTTATGGTGGACCTACATAAATCATAATATTACACGTTGTACTATGTTGAATTATAGGCGAGTGGTGTTTGGTTAGACCGGTTTAGTTGTGATCATTAAGAAACAAGGCCAAGGTCATAGACGCGTCTCTAATTACGTATGCTAGGTCTTGACATGTGTTACTAAATCGAGTATTGAGGTTATTTGTGTGTAGATACCAATTTAACCCTTACTATAATTCTATCATTGATGATGAGCTAATAATATAATTAGGGATCTAGATATACGGTTGAGTCTCCACTCTCAATCCTATTTTCTACCTCTTACTTGTTTCCATCCAATTTGAGAGACATATGAGAAAGGTTTGGAGGTGGAAGTCCTTTCCACTGCCAAGGATTGTGATTTCATTTTTTGAGTTAATTTCGGTCTCTTGATTTTAAGAAATATTTTGGCGTGTAAGGAAAAATGTAAAAATTTCAAGGATATATATATATAATGCATTTCAATGTTATTTGAAATATGTGAAAAATGCAAGTAAATAAATCAATTAAACACGTTAAATGTTGCATAAATACCAAGAAATGAAACAAACATTTAGGATGAACCTATGAATAATTTTTTGGCTCTTGCTTAAATGAAAAATAAGCTTTCTTAGATCAAATTTTGAGCAAAACAAGGACTTGAATTTACATTTAATTGGAGTAAACAAATCATTTATATGCATCTAATTTTCTAGTTACTCTATAAAAACAAATTTCCTTGTGTCATGATATGTTTGCTCTTTAATTTGTTCATGTTTAAACTATTTGAGAGGAATCAAGCAAACCTAAAGGCTGAGAAAATATTTATAAATTAATGATAAGATATTTCTTTTCTTGAAGATCTATATATAGTATAAATAAACAATATATATGTGTAATTCATAAAATAAAAACAAAATATATACTCATTAGCAAAAAAAAAAAAAAGAGAATAAGAAATCTTAGAAAGGCGAAAATCATTGAGTCAAACAATCGAAATAGTAATTGGTCTTGTACATGCAAACGATATATATATATAGGTTCTCGATGTATTGTCAATCAAAATCAAGATTTTTTTTTTTTTTTTTTTGAAAGGCAAGTGTGCCGCTGGTGGGTATAGAACCCAAGACGTAGGGGTTAGACCACCACAGCCTTAACCATCCAACCAGGCTACCATTGGCAAAATCAAGATATTGGGATCATATATGTGAATCAATTCATTAAAAAAATTTGAGATTGGAAAGCCATACATAAGGTATATCCGTAGAGAACATCAATATGTAAATCCATCACAAATTAGATAAATCTTATCATTACAGAGGTAAACCTGAAAGTTAAAATCAAAAGATATTGGTGTAGACGTTCAGTAACATGAGCTGAAGAATGATAGAAAACATGAAATCTAAAATAGGAAAACCAAAAGTAGTTAAAAATAAATTAATAAGAGAAAATATCAAGTAAAATACATTGTTAAGCACAAAAAAAATGAAGTAAAGATTAAGAAAATATTTTTATAAAATATCCACTCAAACTAAAACACAATGGAAGAACATAAAAATCTAAGGAATCAAAAAATTATGCTAGTAAAAAATTTTAAATAAGGAAAAAAGATTGAAGTAAAACTCGGCTGGCGAGGTTGTTTGTAATCGGTTTTGATATAAAGACGCGAATAGGGAGTGGATGGACGGGAGGGGTGGTCACCAACGAAATTAAGAAGCAGAGAGGGAGAAAATGGAGAAGGAAGCACTACATCACAATTGGCCATTAATAGCATTTGATTATAGCGTTTTTGTACTTGGTGCTATGAAAAGCCTAGTTTTAATAACATTTCAATATCAAGACGCTGTGGAAAAAAAAAACGGGAGTTTAAAAAAGAACACAACTCAATTTTGCTCAAAATTTTTAGAAAACCTTTCTCAGCAAAAGCAAAAAAGACATCTCGCTCTTGTGTTGCCCTAGAACACAGCAAAATTGAAAGAACACAACAATCCTTCACTCGATCTTCTGCAAACAACATGTGTGTGCCTTTCACTTTTCTTCTTCTCTCATTCACCACCATTCTCTCTTTCTACTTTTGTTTGCTTGAGATCTAGATTCTACCATTCTCTTCACTCTCCAATTTCTTCTTGTCACCTCTCTATTTCACTCACTCGATAAACAAACGCCTCTTCAAGCAAGCAAAGCGAAGAGAATGTGAGTTGTTTTTATCCGAGGCAGAGGAGCTGTGACGGTGATAACTAGCGAGTAATCGTGGTGGTGAAATTGGAAGCTACAGTGGTGCGCCATCAATGCTGGTTCCTGTGGATCTTGGGTTTTCGGGTCTTAGTTTCGTGTTCTTCTTCTTCTTTTTTGTGCCGATTGTGAGTTTTTTAAAATGGCAAAATTCGTCGAGAGGAAGAAGGAGATCATGCGCCTTTTGGCCATGCGTCAGAGGAAGCGGCAAGGGTTTAGCTTGAAGCTGCAGCCGAGTACAGAGTTGTTTTCACCGATCGCCAGGCTTAATGTGTTGTTTGTTATTGCCTATCACCACCAGGTGCTCTAGATGTAAAATTGTTCAGTACTGGTGAGTTTTCTCTTTTCGCTTTTGAGTTTGATTTCGTTGTTGGGTTTCCAATTGCTTGATTAATTCGTGATAATCGGTTGCACCTTTGGCTTGACTTTGATTTCCTGCATGTAATTGGGTTTTGTTCTTTACATGATAATGGAATCGAAGCATGGTTGTGATTGTTTGTTTTGTGTTTTTAGAGAATGACCCGCCATTTGATGTCCTATGTAAAATCTTTGTAGCATTGCTCAAATTCCATTTCAGTTTATTATTGTTTTTGAAAAAATAGGTGGATTTACTACCATTATTTGCTTCTCATGTTGTTACTTGGATCATGTTACTAAGCAAGTATTATGTTTTACCAAATTTTCTTTTGTTTTCAATCTTTTTAATGACAAACCCCCACTAGTAACTGAACCCAAAATTACTGTGACCATCTGAGACAGTTTTCTTAATTCTGATTTCCAATTTGTGTTACATCATCATCATATCATTATTATTCAGTGGTGCATGTGTCACATTTCATACACTGATTTTTGCACAATGCGAGCTGTTGTACACTAGGCATAAGTCTTTTTTATCTTCCTATTACTAGTACATACTATACCATTGGATTTATGGATTCATGTTGTATGTTTGTATTTAGTTGGTTCTGACTATTTTATTTCACTTGCAGCTACAAATGCCATGGAGCTTCTCAACTTCACTCCCCTGAATGGGAAACAAATCAGGATCATGATCTCGTGATCCCAGTATTTGGAAAAGTGGATATGCCAATGTTTTTATTAAGAATTTGGACATCAATTGATAATAAGGCTTTGCATACATTTGCGGCATTTGGTACTCTTTTTTCATGCAAGGTTGCAACTGATATTAATGGTCAGTCAAAAGGATATGGCTTTGTACAGTTTGGTGCAGATGAAACTGCTCAAAATGCTATTAAAAGGCTTAATGGGATGTTGATTAATGATAAACAAGTTTATGTTGGCCTCTTTGTGCGTAGACAAGAAAGAGCTCGAGCAAATGGGTCGCCAAGGTTTACTAACGTGTATGTAAAAAATTTATCTAAAGCAATTACCGATGATGACCTTAAGAAAGTTTTTGTCAATTATGGTCCCATCATTAGTGTAGTTGTTATGACGGAAAGGCACAAAGAAAATCTGAAAGGGAGGCTGAACTAAAGGCCAAGTTTGAACAAGAAAGAAATGGAAGGTTAGAAAATTACAAGGAGCTAATCTTTATTTAAAAAATCTCGATGATGGCATCGACGATGAAAGGAGCTTTTTCTGAATTTGGTACAATGACATCTTGTAAGGTATGTGACATACATAGCTTGACTAGTTTCGTGTGTTCATTTATTATTATTTGGTTGTTTCTTTTCTGTAATTGAGAAGCACACTTATGTCATCTTGTGGTTTCTTCAAGTCATGGTTGATTCCCATGGGTAGAGCAGGGGCTCAGATTTTGTTGCATTATTTACCCCTGAGGAGGCTACTAAAGCAGTAAGTGCCATACATTGGATTCACATTTGTAAATAGATTGCCAACAATTTGGTAACTTGTAAAAGCATCATTTCATAAATGTTGGATCGAGTAGGTTAACTTTTGTATTTTTCGTTTTATCTACTTATTTTATTCTTGTCATTGTGAGCTATATGACGAAAAATCCATACAAGCATAAAATCGTTATGAAAGTTCATATAAGAGTGTCGGTCTTGACAGTTTCTATGTATGCACATGTTACTTATGTAGGAAATGTTCAAAGATCTACGTGATCTGTTGTGTACAATCATTGGATTCGACTCCTCTTTGCAACCAAATGTTGGTGCAGTTGGTGAATATGCAGAGTTGATGGTTATTCGTGCATATAAAATGGTAAGAGGATGCAAGCTTGCTTACTAAATGATGTTTTCGTGGAGAATAGGTGTTCTTTAATTTGTATAAGATTGCTTGTAAAACAACCAAAATCATCTTTTCATTTAATGAAAAATGTAGGCATGAGCTATGGAATATAAAATCTACTCTACATACTGATTGAATTTTATTTAATCATCAGATCACATATCCTTCAACTCACGGAGTCTATGAAGAGGGCCTTGATGAGATATGCAAGATTATTCATGACAATGGTGGGAAAGTTTACATAGATGGAGCTAACATGAATGCATAGTGTAACACCCGTACTTTTTCAATGACAATAAAAAATTATATACCTAAAGTTTATTTGAAATTATTTTAAGATCGTAGTTCGTTTGTCAAGTCGTGTTTTTTCAAAATTCGCTTAACTCTCTCACCTTTTGAATCTCGGGACGAGATTCCATTTAACGTGTATATAATGTAACACCCGTAAAATTTTCCTATGGCTAAAGTATTTAATTTCATATTTTTCTAATTTAAAATAGAGTTAAAATTATGTGAATTTAAATTTCAAAATTTAGGGTTTTATTTTTTGAAGTTTAAATGGGGGTGCAAATAGAAAATTAAGTTTAAAAAAATAAATAATAATAAAAAACCTAATCTAATAGGGTTTACTTTCAATAAGTTAAATATGGAGTAATTTTTTTTCTAGCCGTAAAATATTTTGTGTGAAAAAAAAAGGAAAAAAAAAAAAGAAAAGTATGAGAAATTGGAAAAAGAAAAAGAAGAAGAAAAAAAATTAATAATAATAAGACCAAAAAGGTGAGTTCTTGCTTTTCCCCCTTTTTAAATGATGGTTGGGTTGTAGAGCTTCGTATCAATTCAAATTATTTTGATTAAAAAATGTTTATTTGGCTATTTTGATGTTGTTTGTAGTGTTGAAATGGGTATATCTTCATACGAATTTCATGTATTTCTAGTTTAGATTTCGTTAACAAAATTATACCACTAGAAAGATGAATATATAAGCTTTCCATAGGTATATAGAACGAAACTTTTGGTGCAGAATTGCACTAGATATGATGGTGCAAACACTTCTATGTGCAAATATTGTATTGGAAAACAGGGGGTAAACATGATCGTTTGGGTCAGTTCATGTATGAATAACTATCGTTGTAATGTCTACTTTTGGTGATTAAGGATACTATAGGATAGATGAGACTTAGAGGTTTTCAATGGAATGTGGAATGATCGATTTGGATAAGAAATTAGAAAGTTACAGGGGATTGAAAAAATCAGGTTGAACTGAAAATTTGGTCTATTTTGGCTGATTAGAGAAGATGTTGATGCCAGCATGATGTCATTTGTTTGACTGGACATTGACCAAACTTTGACTGACTTTAAAAAAATAAATGGTAACTTTGTTTTTAACGTTGTTTTCACCGTTGTGATCGTTGTGTCAAAATTTATTTCAAAAATAAATTTATTTTATATTTTGAAAGATTTCAATTTTTAGTATTTTAATAAATTATGCCTCGTGATACGTGTTTGATGTCATTTAGGTCATTTTACTTCATATGTGATTATGTGAGATTTGAATGTCTAGTGATGACCTAGAAGGGGGTTGGAGGTTTAATAATGATATTATTGGTCACTGTTATTTTATATAGCAACGTAACTAAGTTTACATGTTATTGTGAGATCAAATTGTGAGTAATTTTGGGATTGAATATGATTGTTTTAAAGCGTGTATTTTCGGAAGAAACAAAGTTGCTTTGGGACTATCTGTGTGAATTAAAGAGTAGTGGTTTTGATAATATTTTGTACACGGGATCACTGATCGTTTGGGGTTGTTTGGGAAACCAAAATTTAGTGGTCTTCAACTAAGTTCGAGGGTTGTTTCACTTGGTTTTAGAGGATTGATTTGGGACTAAAGCGTGGTTGTTAGGGACTGTCTTGGGTTGCATTTGATGTAATAAAAGATGGATCATAGAGGGTCCATATTATCTTATATAGTTTAACTATTTGTGAAGTCAGCTAGTAATATATTTGTTTTTCTTGCTACTGAAAGTGGTGGTGTTGAATTTTTATCAGGTAAGCTTATAGGTAATCTAGACCTTATGGGCTCATGAAGTCTAGAATCCTTATTTATATTTAATTATGTATAGGCATGACTGAGGCTTAGTAGAGAAGTTAAGGGTTTGATCTTTGGGTTTATGTCTTTGTGATGGTTTATGTAAGATTATGTGAATTTTAAACCTTTGATTTATGAGGCTTGTATGAAAATGATGGGTTTCATTTTAGGCAATGCATTATGTGAGTTTAGGCAGGTTTGAGATTGAGTTTGTGTTATTTGTGGACAAATGTGTGAACTTGACTATTCTGATTTGTTTGATGTGTGGGTTTCCTAGCATGGCTTTTCTCATTAGACTATCATTTTCAACTAATGTTTTGATAATTTATTTAGGAAAATGCTAGGTTTTCCAAAATAATTGGATAATATTGAGGTTAAATGGTTTAATGTGTCAAATGATATGTTTTTTTCAAAAGAATGGGTCGATTTACTTATGAATGACAAAATGTCATTGTGAAAGAATTTTGAAATATAAAAAATAAATGATACTGATAAACTTTGATTCCTGAAAATTTAATCACCTGGAAATGTATCATTTGATTCCTGAAAATTTAATCACCTGGAAATGTATCACTTAGAACTACCACATCTTTTATTGTTTATATTTTTCTCTCTCCTATAGAGAAACTAAATTACCTTCGGGTTGAGTCTTGCGGAGTAGGGTGCCTATTTTCTTAAAGAGAAACTAAATTACCTTCGGGTTTGGTCTTGCGGAAAAGGGTGTGGTTTTGAAATGACTAAAATAGGCTTGATTTTATCCGTGAAAAATGTGATGTGACAATGCGCATTGCTAGCCCAATAGTGGCTTTTTGTTACTCATATAGTTAGGAGTATCCGGTGATGCATGCATGTATGTGATGTGTCCCCCACTTGGGCATGGATGATAGAGAAGTCCTCCTTTATATGAGAAAGACATGCATGCATGCATGTATGTTCAGCACGGAGGTGGTGTGAGTGTGGTATCATCTAAGTGATCAATCTGTTAAAAATGAATAACATCATTAAGTCGAATAATGTATAGTCTCTATTGTTTTAATTGATAAAATACCAACTATTTGAGAAGTCATATTATATTGTTTCTAACCCTTTTCATGCAGGATGGCAAGTCTACTAACATTACTGCAGGTCAGACTTGCCATGATTCACAATTACAAAGTAAGTACAAGTAAAATAAATATTTAATTTAATAATGATAAGAACTTATTAGGATGACATGATTGCTTTGTTGAGGAACTAAATTCTTTGAACTGTGATTTTCTTGCATGACACATTTGTCTCATTGAGGAACTACATGTTTGTGTGATTCATCGTTTGTGTTTAATTTTTATGTTATCACTTGCTGATGTATTGATCTTGGGATGAAGATTACTCGTACAAGCTTAATTGCTGACCCAAGTGCGTTTTTGCTTCTTGGGTATATTCCTTTTGGGAATGTAGTCAATTAGCCTTTCAAGTTTAGATATTTTTTAG
Source organism: Berberis vulgaris (assembly GCA_963556465.1). NCBI lineage: Eukaryota > Viridiplantae > Streptophyta > Magnoliopsida > Ranunculales > Berberidaceae > Berberis > Berberis vulgaris. Next base: position 58,403,581 of record OY747134.1, read on the forward strand.
CAACGCTACTGGAGTTTCTTTAGTGGGGCGAACCTCGACAAAGAGTTCATGGTCAGAGCTTTTTTTTTTGGGTTAGTTTTTTTCCTATCATAGTTGTTGCTACTAAATGTTTCTGTTGTTTTTTAATTTTCACGTCCCGAGTTTTGGGGGAATCGGATAATCCTACGTGGATATTAGGATTTCGTTTTCTCGAAAATTGGGGCATGACACATAGGTTTGTTCCGTAATTAACTTTTTTCCAAAAATAATTTTGGGAGAGCAGACGACACAAAGGTGTATGTCGATGATCTATATATGTGAAAAAGTGTCTACTGGCTCTAAAGCCTCGCTACTTAAATAACAATAAAGATGTTTTTTTCCAAATTTTTGTTTCCCGGATGAAGATATTGTTTTTTTACGTTGGCGTGACAAGCCCAGGTTGGATGGAAGAAGACGTTTTCCATCTTAACCTCCTTAAAACATTTTGCATCCCTCATGATGGTGGTGGACTTGGCATGGGCCCAATTGGTGTGAAAAAACACTTGGCACCTTTCCTTCCATCTCATTCTGTGGTAAGACAATCTGATGTGACCAACCGTTGTCAATTACCTAAACCATATTTTTCCAGTTTACGCAGCATACAAAAACTATATTTTGTTATCTTGGTTGTGCTTAGCTGAAGAGACACATTTTAAAATTCGAGCTCTTAAAGATCAATTCAGTTTTTATTATTGATTTTTGTGGATTTGTTGACCACATGAAGTTCAGTTTTGAAGTTAGGCCATCTTAAGTTGTAGTCCAAAATCTTTATTTGATTTATGTGACTAAAATTGATATATTTTCATTTGACGTGGTTTCCTAGAGTATAACAATATAATAATATAATGAAACAACCCATTCAGGTTGTCAAGGAAAATGGAAAGATGAAGTATTTAGTTGATATCTTGCTTGGGATCGAGTTCTCGTTAGATGGCACTTTTGTGTAAGTTCCCCGAACTTGTAACTTATACGTGGAAGTTGGCTTATGAAGTTTCTTATTTGGCTTATGAGCATATAATTTCATTCACAATATTCTGATACACTCAAGTAAATAAGACATCACAATGTATTAGCTTGTTTGATTTTGGTTTTAAGACCAATTACATTTTGGTAATTTTTGAAATCTACATTGGAAGTATTGTTGTGTTTTGCTTATGTCTAAAGTTGACTTATCGCCAATGTTTTAAAAAGCGCTAGGCGGTGGGCGGGCGGCGAGCAGGTGCCTAGCGCCCAGGGGCCTAGGCAGTCTTAGGTTTTCTATTATAACTTTAATAATTTACAAAAGTTAAGCATAATACCTTATCAATTACATCCAATTTAATGCCAAGATACATATGCAAAATTTAAAAACATGAAAAATTAACAATCATGAACAAAATTTATTAAAACTCAAATGACTGAGGTTGGTCGTGATGGGTACTTTATACAAAGTTGAATTTGTGGACAAATATCCAAACCTACTCTTTTATTTTTCTTCAAATTGCATGAATAAACTCAGTCATGTTTGATAAAATCTACATTACTAAAATTGGTACCGGCAGATCCTTTGAGAATTTCATTAAGTAATCATCATTTGCTACATTCAGACATATACTGAATAAAAAACAATTAAATTGTTTATTTCCAAAAAAGAGGAAAGAAAAATAAAATAAAATAAAATAATAACACAATCAGCTTTATTAAAAAAACAAATTGCCCAGACCGCCTAGACCCCGCCCAGACCTCACTTAGGCCGCCCAGACTGCCCAAAACCTACCCAGCCATTAATCTGGGCGTTTTTCTAATGCCTAGCGCCTAGGCCAATTTTTAGAACATTGCTTATCGCGCATGAGAATCTAAGCAATTGGTGGATGATGCAACCCAAAATTGAAGAGCTATTCACATATTTATTATGCATTGATTGATCTAGCTATGCTAGCGTTGATGCGAAGATTCACGAGTCAATTATTTTTTTGTTCTGATAGCATTGTTTGTTGTCATGTGGGTCTATCTTAGCTATCTTATTTGAGATCCTTTGTTGGCCATAGTGCATGAATTTCCATCACAGGAACAAATTGTTGCAGCTTTCACTGTGCTTTAAAGATGGCCAAATTAGCATCATTTGTTTCTTGCTGGATTTACATAATGATTTTCACTCAACATCACAGCCTTTTAACCCAAGTCTAATTAGCAATGAACATCAAATGCAGACACTTGTTAGAGCATCTCCAATCATCCCCCTAAAATAGCCAAAAAGTTATTTTATGGGGATGATTGAAAAGAATAGCCCTCCAACCATCCCTTTAACTACCCCCTATAATAGCTTTTGGCTCAACGTCCCCCTAAATTTAGGGGGAAGTTAACCATCCCCTAAAATCCATTTAATAATAAAATAAACCCTCAACTACTTTTCCCTCTTCTTTAATTTGAAATTAATAATATTATATTTAATAATATTTAAGTTAATAAATATTTAAGTTAATATTTAATAATACTTTCCACTCTTATATATTTAATAATATTATAATAATATAATTGAAACTAATTAATATAATTATATTAAGTTGAAATTAATAATAGTATAATTGAAATTAAATTGGTATAAAAAAGTTGAAGATATATTAAAATAATGATGAAAAAGTTAAAATAGGGGATGTGGTTGGAGTGGAAGAACCCCTAAATTTAACTTTTGGTTAAAATGGGGGGATGATTCATCCCCCATTTTAACTTTTACCATTGGAGATGCTCTTACTGCTACAAGAATGGCTAAGATGATGAAGAATGTCCATACAACATTGCTAATAGAAGACAACTAGACCTCGATAATATCCGATACAACTAGGGCTGAACAAAAAACCGATCAAACCGACCGAACCGATCAAAATCGAACCGATTGGTTCGGTTTAAATTCGGTTCGGATCGGTTTCGATTTTAAAAAATGCAAAACCGAAGTGGTCGGTTCGGTTTTCGATTTCTATGTGATTTTAACCGACCAAACTGAACCGACCGAATATATATAATAAATAATATATATTTCATATATAAATAATATATATTTTATATATAAATAATATAATATGTTTAAATATTCGGTTCGGTTCGGTTTTATTTCGGTTTTGGTTCGATTTTAGTCGGTTCGGTTCGGTTCGGTTCGGTTACGGTTTGCATAAATTAGAATCGGTTCGGTTTCGGATCGGTTTTGTTAATGGTCAGTTCGGTTTCGGTTTGAAAATTTTAAAACCGACCTAAGTCGGTTCGGTTCACGGTTTAGGTGAAAAACCGAACCGACGGTTCGGTTTTCAGCCCTAGATACAACATTGCTAATATACATTTACAGCTATTGTTCAGTGACCTTTTCAACAGCAAGCAAGGGGGTAATGGGAATGAATGTCATGGGAGCATATATCTTAGTTGGTGGACCTTGTACATGTGTTTCTGATCTGGTAGCATCCATTAAGAGGCATTATGCTTCCACTGAAAAGTGAAAATGGGCTCATTTTTGTCCATTTTTTTGTAGGGGATTTAGAGTTTGTAGTATGCAGCTTTTTATTACTATATTTGGTGGAAACATAAATAATCTGCGAGGGTTGATGAAAGTTAGGAAAAGGAGAAATTTCACCTTGGCTGCTCCGTCATTAGTCATTTATAACTGGCATGTTGTGCCTTTTTGCTCTTTTGGTGTAGTTTAGAGAACTTTTTTTTTTCTTTACCTGGATGTCTTATTCTTATTTCTGGTATGTCCGATGTGTGTATATTTATTGTTTCTGGTCTTCTTGATATATTTTCTAGGCGTGAAGATAGAGTTTGTCGATACATGTTCCCAGCCTTTTAAAGATGGTAACGTTGCGCTGCAATTGCTATCATCCTACGTATATGGTTGGATTCTATTTAGTATTATGATTATGAAGAACCATATATTGACTTATTTTGGACTCTATATACTGTGTTGATGAGACTTATTTTGTAAGAACCATGTATTGACTTATTTTGGATTTTATGTACTATTTTGTTGATGAGACTTATTTTGTGAGAACCATGTATTGACAATTGCACTTTTATATACATGGTTGAATTATATTAATGTTGATGAGATTTGTATATAGTTTGATTATATTTAATATTGCACTTTTATATAGTTAGATTTTGTTTACTATTGTATTTTTTAATAGTAGGTACAGATTGCAAATGATACGTAAAGCTAAAAACAAATGAGCAAAAAAAATTCGCGAAGACTATTAATAGCATTTTTAAAGTGTCATGAGTAACTAATTAAAAGTTTTTTTAAATTGTTGTAGATAACTATGTCATAACATTCTATAAATGTTGTGAAAGAAATTACAAAAGTGTACATACTATATAACAACATTTTATAAACGCTACTAAAGGAATTACAATAGCATAAAAAATATATATAATCATATTTTATAAACGCTATTACAGGATTTACCACAGTGTTTCAGAAATGCTATAAAAAGAGCACTTTTAATAGCGTTCCAAAAACAATATAATAGAGCAAGACTTTTAATAGTGTCGACTGACACAGCGTGTCTGACAACGCTATCTTATCCAATTATAGCGGTTTTGGCATGCTATAAATGATGATTTGTGGTGCAGTGAAGGGGCGATGCTCGTCGGGGGTACAAAAATGCAGAGAAGAAGATAAGGGAGGGGGAGGACTGCTCGCCGACATAACAAAGGAGCAATGGAGGGGAAAAGGGAGGGTGGTAATTGTCAGAGTTACAAACAGATATAGGGAAATGGAAAAAATAAAGGGGTGGGACGGGCGGGGCAGTGCAGTCGCGGTGAAGAGAGAAAGGGAGTAGAAAGGGCAGATCTTTGCCTCTCTCTCATTGGTGATGTGAAAAGAGATATGAAGAAGAAGGGGGAGGATGAGGATGGGGATTGGGAAAAGGAGTTTTTTTTATAATAACAGTTAGATATCTTCAAGCGCTTATAATTTTAATTGGGCCATTTCATCTTCTTCAAGATGAGTTGTTCGAGATATAAAACACTCAATCTTAGTCTTTTATTTTTCAAGGGTATTTTGGTCATCTAAATACGGACATTTTGAAAATAGACGGTCAGCGCACGTTGATCGCTAGTCCTTGGAAAAGACTGAAATAGTGAATAATGATGGGGGTTCTTCATAAATAGTTATTTATTATGGGGGCAAATAGCAAATAACTCAATTATGTTTAGATGCTCACAAAACTTGAAACATACTTTGACAATCTAAGAAAAAATCACACAAAAAGGAAGATGTCATTAGAATGAACATAAAACAACTATATATGAGATGAAAATGATAAGATTAGACATATATAAGAATACAAATTGATGAAAAAAAACTATTCCTCGTGAGATCATCTTAGGATTAAACTTCAAATGGTTTGGGAGAGATGTGATTGTTATTTAGAATTTGGAAGAGAAGATATTATTTTAGGTTGAGATCATGGAGGGTGGTTTTAGGAATATGGAGATGAGTATGGACATGTTTGCCTACATTACATTGTTAGTGAGGTTTTGTAATTGAGATTTTATGAAGAGAGTTGAGAGTATTTTTAGGGCATATGTAGGTGAGTGATGTGTATTCCATCAATTAAGCGGCAATTTCCACTACTAAGAGAATGTCACTTAGGAGAGCGACAATTTGGTATCTACTTTAATAGAATAGTATAGATAGGTAGACATTAATTTAGAAACATTTCAAAATATTATTTTAAAAAGCCATTTCAAAATATTAATTCTTTGTCATGCAGAAATCTCCAAAAAATTTGTAAGAAGTGCATCTTCAAAGTAATTAACTGGCTAGTAACAAAAGAAGACGGGATTACGATCCAAATCTGCAAGCCTCGCACATCAAAGATGGCATATGCGTTGCTTTACTTGAGGTGTGTCTTGAAGGTTGAAGGTGATGTGTTCAAATGGACTAAACTCCTAATATTTATTCTTTGACAACTCTTCCTACACATTGAATTTGTTGACCACATTAACTTTTACAATAACTAGTGTGCTGACACGCACGATTTAGTAGGGTTTTTTTTAGAATTCAATAAGTACAAATAAGGGATTTGGCTAGAGATTTCTAAGTATATATATATATATATATAATTATATATATATAAGTGGAAATACATAATTGAAAATATAATAAATAAAAAAATCATAAAGCCATAATAATACTGCAAAAAAGTATTGGAATGTATCTTAATGAACCCATATTACTGAGTCACACATATTACCGAGTCATTCTAGCAATGACTCAATAATTAGTTCATCATCTCATATATTGAAACAAAAGAGGAATGTGAAAAAAGTGACGGAATTCCTTTGCTCAATTCATCTTCTTTTGCTCTTACAGAATGTTACCCCTCATTTCAATCTCACAATTTTTTTTTTTTTTTGCATCTTGTTGATCTTTGTCACTCTCCTCTTTCGGTGAATAATCGTGATAAGAACATAGAAGATGCAGAGAATTCAAAAACACTTGCATGGTCCCGTCTTCATTCTAGGTTTGCTTTGGGGATTAATGTGGATTATGAAGCCCTTGCAATGTTGATTGTAACAACGAGTAGTGATTACGAAGGAAGGAATTTAGAGATGTTGGTGATGAAAAAGACGTAGCCATAGCATCGTAGTTTATTGATCTTTCAAAGGCACTTGTGAATGAAATTTCTATGGAGTTATGTGTAGTGGTGATGAATAATGGAGTAGACAAAGGGAGAACCGTTCGTTGACAACGGGTTGTTTGGTAAATTTGCAATGTTGGCGAGGGCATTTTCAAAAATACAAAAAATGTACATGACGGACACAAACATGTTCCTCAAGCCAATATTCGTTATAGGCGTTAGATAATAATATTTCTTAATGCCAAGTTTGCCTTCATATTATGAGCTAACTTCACAAGATAACCACATTTTCAATGTATTGTTCTTCTTTTAATCCATCTCTATGTCTTCCTTGTCTCAACTGAATTAAAATTCTGTGTCAATCCCTTTGTTCTAGTTAAATCCCTTTATGTTTTGACTCCAATACTCAGCGATAATAAAATGCTAAAAGTGGAAGGGGAAAAAAATCCTTAAAATATTGTTGGTTATTTATTTTACATTATTGGTGTGGAACATTTTTAAGCACATGCTTAGTTTAGTGATGGTGATTGACATTAACACGTACACGTTTGGGATATCGGAAAATAGAAAGGCCATTCATAATCAGTTCATCCAATGGCCAAGAATTGTGATTTATTCGTCAATATCACAACTAAAATGGATTTTCATACACATATTTATAAATTCTAGAAATTCATTAATTTTCGGTGATGGTCAGGGGCGGAGCCAGGATTGCTGACAAAGGGGGCAAAAAAAAGTTTGAAAAGATCAACTTACCCCTGAACGTGGTTTTCCGAACCAAACGAAGATTTTTTTTTCTTTTTTAACTCTCAACAAACCCACCCACACCAACCCTCTCACTATCTTCTCTTCTCCTTCTCTTATATTTTCTCTCCCTCACAAACCCTCTCTCACTCTGTAATCTCTCAATCCCGCTTCTCATCTCATTCCTTTTTTATATTTTCACTCCCAATTCGCTCAACTTCGTAGCAGTTGGCTATATTGAACCTTGAAACGCGAACATATCAGTAGCAAAGATTTGTATAGAAAGGGGGGAAAAACTTAAACTTTTAAAATAATCCATAATTTAATTTTTAGTGGAGTCAAGAGCCAAGAATGTATACAAAATTGGACAATCTAAACTTTTAAAGGGGGGCAACTGACCCCCTTAGCCAAAGGATAGATCCCCCCATGGTGATGGTGGTGGTGGGTGAGAGATGGATATGGATATTTATGGGATGGCCCCTAATCGACATGGAAATGGTTGATAATTTCATTTGATGATGCTACAAAGAAGATAAGCTCACGAGTATCCAATACACTAGAGCCTAAAGAAAAGGCAGGCTGAAGCTTTATGCAATATCATTGAAACCCAAGTAAATTGAGCTTTTCAAGTAATAAAGTACTCAAAAGGTTTTCCCATACAAAAACGATTTGATTAGAGAAAAAGTAATTAATTAAAATAAAATATTAAAAAAAAAAAGTGAGATACGATGAGTGAGACGAGGCAGGAGGGCCATTTTGGGTCAACCATTAAACCCAACTCCTCTCAACTGGAACACGCCTTCTTTTTCTTTTTGTTTCACACGTTTCTTTTTCTTTTTCTTTTTTTTCTCTCTCTGTTCCTTTCTCCAGATATTATTTTTCTTGTCCTTGATCTGTCCAAAGATTGGGAGCATTTTTCTCTGTTACATCTCCCAAATAATCTTCAGTTTTCTTGGAGAAACTGGACTGAAAGACGAGAATATATTGAGTTTTTTTTTTTTTTTTTTTAAATTGAATAGAGAAAAAACAATAAGTAAGAATGGTGGTTGGAGATTCATCCGCAGCAGAGCAGGAGCAGGAGCAGGAGCAGCAGGATCCAGACGATTCAGATTCTGAGTTTGTGGAGGTCGATCCAACTGCTCGCTATGGTCGGGTAAATCAAAAAAACATTTTTCTTTCTTCTAATTCCATCATATATCTCTCATTATTATTTAACTTTTAATCATTCTTGATTTGCAACTCTCTACATTAAACCCAACTTTAATTCTTTTTTTTTGTGGGGTCAATTTGCAGTACAGAGAGATCCTAGGAAAGGGGGCATTCAAAACAGTGTATCCTTTTTATTATCATCATCCTCATATGTGTTCAAATTTAATCGCATTTCCTAAATTTAATGTTTTGCAATACAATGCAATCAGTTCAATGGTTTCTCCTTGATAAACTATTCTTCAGCTATAGAGCGTTTGACGAATTGGAAGGAATTGAAGTAGCCTGGAATCAGGTTAAATTGGCTGACGTATTGCGTAATGCTGAAGATTTGGAGCGTCTATATTCTGAAGTTCATTTGCTTAAGACTCTCAAGCATAAAAACATAATTAAGTTTTATAATTCATGGGTGGATACAAGACGTGATAACGTCAATTTCATCACCGAAATTTTCACTTCTGGGACACTACGGCAGTTTAGTAACTTTCCATTTTTTTTTTTTTCTTTTCTTCTTCTTCTTATTTTGGAGACTTTATGTTATGTTGCATTTTTTAGGTACCGTAAAAAACATAAGCATGTGGATTTGAGAGCGTTGAAGAATTGGTCAAGGCAGATCTTACAGGGTCTTCTCTATCTCCACAGTCACGATCCACCAGTTATCCATCGGGACTTGAAATGTGATAACATTTTTGTCAATGGGAACCAAGGCGAGGTGAAAATTGGTGATCTTGGTCTTGCTGCCATACTACAAAAGGCTAATTCTGCCCATAGTGTCATTGGTGAGTGCCAACTATCTTTCTTGAGATTAAGCTACTCTGGAAACCCTAGAAGTAAATATGGTCACATCCTCATGATATTCATCTTGCAGGAACCCCAGAGTTCATGGCACCTGAGCTTTACGAGGAGGAATACAACGAACTCGTAGATATCTATGCTTTTGGCATGTGCTTACTGGAGTTAGTAACCTTTGAGTACCCCTATGTTGAATGTGCCAATGCAGCTCAGATATACAAGAAAGTAACATCGGTAAGGAAACTTGCTTTCTTTTGCTTATTCTTAATTCTTTAGTGATATAGTTGCTGGTTCTCCAGTTAATTCTACCATGGTCTTACACAAGCAGTGAGTTTTAAATTACTTATTGATCGCAACCAAGGGCTACACAATCCCCTGAAGTTGTCCATTCTTATTGAGTTAATGTTTAATCAAACTTATGTTATAGTGATCTAGACTCATGTAGTGCTTTGGCCTATATTTTTTTGGTCGGTATGTACCTAAGCTTGATTTGAGAAAATTAGTATAAGTAAAAATGTGTTTAAGCCAGTTTAAAATACTTATATTGTACTTAGTTCAAGTTTTATGTGAAGATTTACAAATTATGGGATATTTTTAGTGAAACTAAGAGAAAGACATTTAGAACAACATAAATTGCAATTCTTCTAAAGTAAATCATGTTTTTCTTTTACTCTCTTTGGATACTTTTAATGTAAGCTTTGCCAAGTGAAAATTTTCAGATAAGTAATACTTGCAATAGTGCATAACTCTTTTTAAGTATTTGGAATTTAATAAATTGTGAAACAAGTGTATATATCACATGGAACATTTCATGTAGAAGTTGAAAGCTCAAAAGTTTCTATTCAAAACTGGAGAACTTGAACTTCGAAGTTCTTTATGTGTAAGGATCTAAATTATTTTGAGAGCTAGAAGGATCTGGTATTGTTTATCAATGGAAAACTGAAAGTTAGATTTTCAAAAAGTCGGAAATAGATAACAATGTTTTTTTTTAAGAAATAAAGAAGTGTGGATTGAATTCCTCTAAATACAGTCGTGATTAATGCCACCAATTCATTTTATTTAGCAACTTATAAAAGGGCTTGTGGAAAGAAAAAAAGGGTTCATGAATGTCAAAATTATATTTATTTCTTTATTTATTTTGTAAATGTGCAAATTTAATGATAAAAACATAGAGGCCGAGACCCTAGCACTCGAGATCAATATAAGACATTATTGAACCTTCATATAAATATATCAGTTTACAAAGAATTTGTGCAATCTAAATAAAACATGAGAAGAGCAAACACTAAAGGACTTGTAGGGAAGATTCATCAAACAAGCTCCAATTTTTTTTTATTGCTACATGCCCATGCGATAACATAAGGAATAAAAGTCAATATTCAACCCTTCTGTCCTTAGAGTGAGCTTGATATCTCCATTCCCAAAACACGTCCATGATGGACCAAGGCATCACCCAGCCCACTCCAGAGGCACGAATGAAATAGTCTCACACACATAATAGCTCTCAGTGAAGCAAAAGATGATCTCATGTCTCCACCCCCATTGACACACATAGGGCAGCTCAACTCCAAATTCATATCCATACTAATCAAAACATCCTGAGTCGCGGCTCGGTCCACTGCTCCTACACAGAGAAAGAAACCTTTGGAGGTTAATACTTCATTACGGTGTGTTAATTCCATAGCTAATTTATTAGCCTCTAAGCTTCATTTCTTCCGCCATATCATTGCACTAGGAAAGATAGGCCTAGCCCTTGGGGTGGCGTCTCATCAATTAAATGATTATAGAAGGAAAAACCATCCTTGGCCACTTCACACCCACCCGTCCCTTTATTATTCAATACCATCAACTCTAAAATCACCATTAAACTACCTAATTTCACTTCTTTCCATTCATTGTGAGCCGTTATTTGTTATATTATAGTGTAGAGTAAGGGTAACAACCGGTGACCCGACACCATTACCTACACGACACGACCCACTATTTAGCAGATTTGGGTTTGAGAAAAAACATGAACATGATTAATAATCATGTTATGTCGACCCGACCCATCAAATCATTAGGTCTTCTTTGGGTTTGGGGGTAAACATGGTTGACACGGGACCCTAGACATAACTTTGACACGTCTAACCCATTTCACACAAATAACTTGGTTGTTTTTCATATGTTTTAATTTTACACTTATTTACTATATGACTAAATAGGTTAGAACATGTCAAAACGGGTCAAGTGTGTCAAAGGGGTTGGCGACCCGATTTGACATCGTTAGCTGACCATGTCAAAATGGTTGTGTTGGGTTGACCCGTCCCACGTCGGGCAGTATTTGGATTAATTTTCTCGCACTCATTTTCTAAATGTGTTGTGTTTACACGGAATCGTAACGACGTGACTCATTGTCACCCCTTGTGTAAAGGGTTATGCTTCTTCACCCTCAACAATAAATTAAAAAAAATGGTATTAGAGCTTGATGATTTGGTTTGGTTATCACAGAAAAGTGGGAAAACACATGGTAAATAGGCCACCCCAACCCTAGGGCTATTTAAATAGGCCACGAATTGGGTCTTGGAAGGTGGCCCGATTTGGATCGGGGTATGGTTGTCATATAAATTGATTGATATCCATTTATAAAGGGTTTGGATCGAGGCCTGCCGCCTTCTATATAGTGTGTCGAGCATGTTGGCCCGGTTCTGGGCAAACTCGTATGTTATCAGTTTGGGTATGCTCGATCAAACTGGTAAGGTAATAGAGCACGTCTGGTGTAATTCCGGATTGGATATAGCATAATTGAGCCAAACCCAATTAATTCGTTAGGTAAAGTTCAAATCTCATCAAGATGGACATTGTCGAGATGTGGCTTTGTTTGAGTTTATGATATAGTCTCACATTAGTCAAGAAGGTATAGGTTGTGACTCATCAGGTGGGGACATATTTCAAACTAGCAATGAGGTCTTTTAATAAAACTCCCACACCCAAAATCCCACGATGTCCCTAGCTTTGGCCCACTTGGGAGTTGATATTAGGGATGATATCATTGCTATATGTAGAGGCGATGTTGTACTGTGACCAGCATCTTGTGGGCTCGTTGTGTGGTGGTGTCTCGGGTTTTGCCTCTTCATGCATGACCTTTTCTTATGGCACAATATTGCCTCAATTTAACCATACGAGTGGTATTAGGAGTGGGGCCAGAAATTTTGTTTGGGTGGGCTACTAAAGAAATAAAAATAAATAAATAAATACAAAACAATTTTTCTTTTGCCATATTTGCAATCAAATTCATTACTTTTTTTTCTACGACAAACTTTATTTTGTTCTATTCAATTTGTTGGAGATAGGAGGGTATTGGATCAAATATTTCTAAATATAAAATGGTATAAACCGTACCATAATCAATTTATATTTATTGACTCTCAATAACGCATAATACATTATATGAAAAAAATAAGTAAATTATTATTTATATTTATTGACTCAATAACGCATAATACATTATATGAAAAAAATAAGTAAATAAATAAACATGGTCACAATATCAAATCAATGGTGGCCTAAGCCCATGTAATTCTGTTGGAACTTTTTTATCTTTTCGTTTTTTAAATTTACTCTTTAAAAAAAAACACTGGCAAACAAAAGTAAAGTTAACAAATTGTGCCCCAAGACCAGAAAATGTGTCTCGACTTTTCACAGCTTTTATTCAATTGGCCCAACATACAAAATAAGTTTGAAGATTTGGGTTTGTAATTGGCAATCTATCTTGAATTTCCTTGGTGCTTAAGTAGATTTCCTCCCATCTTATAAAGATAAGATGTGCTTGTTATCCTATGTGCAGCTAACTTTCCATGGTTCTAGTTGATCCACTTTCTAACAATCTCCATCTTGGAGCGTTCTAGCTCTTTTCAATCACCATATCGTATACTTGAAATCCTTTACCCTCATCATGTAATGACTCAAGTATCTCCTCGTATTTTAGGTTAGATACTTGAATTCATCTCTATGTTGGGTGGTGTTCTTGGTTTTTGTCCTAGGTAGATGTTGTTGAATAGAGTTTGTCTCGCATACCAAAGTTAAATATGGTAACTGTTTATATATTACAGAGAATGCTTGTACAACACACAATTAAATGTTTCTAACTGAAAAGTGATCAAGAAAGACTTTCGAATAGGGAACGAATATTAACATTATAAAAGTTTTATCCTTTCAATGATCAATTGGAAAAAGTTTGAAATGTGGTTTATTGGAGTTCTGTATCATCACTTCCAGTCTAAAGATGCAGGTTCATGGATAGAATCTATGCAGTTCTTCCCTGAAGACTGTACAGTAAATTTCTTATATGTGTAGCTCTTCTGTTACCATATCTGCTTCAACAATTGGTGATAAATTCCATATCCTTTTCTATTAATATGGTTTAGGAGGATGTTCTAGTGTAATAAAAGTATATGATTATTGCTAGGATAAACATATACATTTTCCTCTCTTGATTCTTACTTGGAATGAAGTTTTATGGTCTGCATCTGCATCATCTCCTAGCTGAGCCTATGTGTTTATTAACTATCATCTCTGATTCTAATTTCTTACTTCTAGCATGGCTCAGTCTTCCATCATCTAAATGAGTTGAAGGAAAATTACTCCTTATTTTTGCTATATTGATGCAGTTACTTTTTCTGTACACACTTTTGGTATACACATGTAAGGGAAGTGGTAACTTTATGTTTCTTTTAGTTTCAGTCGTATTAATCATATCTAACAAAAGAAAAAAGTATTTTATTACAGGATACTGATCCACACTAGTTTCATTTAAGATCTGGGGTTCATACTGTAAATTGAAAGAGTTGGGTGGATAAATTTCTTGATTTGGCTTTAATTCTGCTGCTTTTGGCAGGGAATCAAGCCTGCATCATTGGAGAAGGTGCATGATCCTGGAGTGAAGCGGTTTATTGAAAAATGCATAGTAAAGGCCTCTTTGAGATTGTCTGCTAGAGAGCTGTTAATAGATCCTTTTCTGCGGTTGGATGGAGAAAATGAGAGTGTCTATCATCCTCAACAACCTGGTTCCAGTAACTCAGGTAAATTGCCGAAGTTATTGCGTAAGTAGCTTTTATTTTTTTTTATCTGACAATGTGCAGTTGCATGTTCAGATGTTAATGTGGGGCAATCCAATGTTGGCACAAATTCGTCAGCTGTTCAGGACGAGATACCTGAGTCAAGTCGAGATTTCATGATAGAAGGGCAAAGGAAAGATGTTAATACGATATTTTTGAAACTACGAATTGCAGATTCTACAGGTTATTTGCTTATCTTGTGAACTTGTATCCATTATTATTACTGTCCAAAATAATTTGATGCTCAAGTTAGTCATCCAATACTTACAGGTCATGTTCGTAATATTCACTTCCCATTTGATACTGAAATTGACACAGCATTTAGTGTTGCCACTGAAATGGTTTCTGAGCTGGACCTTACTGACCAAGACGTTACAACGGTTGCCGCAATGATTGACTCAGAAATCCAAGCACATATTCCAGAATGGTTATCTAGAAAAGCTTCAAAAGATAATCCCAATGGCAAGCTTACAGTCTCAGATAAATGTGAATTTGAGACTAAAGACGAATTGAGTCCATTGGCAAGTGATTCTGATCCATCTTCAAGTGGTCTTGTGTTGGAACGACTCCCTTCAGGTCGGAGGTATTGGTCAGACCCCCCTAAGAATCTCAGCGGTGGATCCCCATCAAGGCCTTCACAGTCGGATTTTTCTTCTCCACCACATGATTCTGTCGATGCTTCATCTGTGTTTTTTGAAGGGCAAGGTGAATCCCTTGATGGTGATGAGGTTGATGAGAGGAAAGAATTTGATTTACCCGTGAATTCACAGTCATATGAGAATCAAAATGCTGGAGTTGAAAAGCAACATCATATTGAGAGTACAACAGCATCAGTGGAGAAAGTTGAAATTTCAGCTGACGATGAGTTGAAATATCTGAGAATCACTGAAGAGAAATTGGAGCATATTTTGGCAAAGCAGAAAAAGGAACTTGATGAAATAAAGAGGAAGCATGAACTGGCCATATCAGATCTCTTGAAGGAACTGACTCCAGAAATTCGTCACAGGGTTTTGGATACATGTCTTTTAAAATTTCCCGAGTACAAGATGCAGTTGCGCTTTTGCCATTCTCAACAAATCCTATCACACGTGTACAGCTCCCATTTATCCAATTCTTCAAGTCCACAGATTGACGACAGTCCTAATAAGGCAAGGTCTGCACAATTGCAAACAAGCGCAAGCTTTGCTCGCATTATCGGTAGAGTGGGGAGTCAAGAATCTGTGTCTGAAAACAATGGTGGTAGACCTAACTTCAGAGAAAGGTCGAAGTCTAATTTGAAGGGGGATCCCAAGTCATGTAGTACAGGTATTGCTGTAATCCTTGGAGATGGAGACAACTCATCATAGCTCAAATAATTCTTTGGTTCAAGATATTGATTCATTGTCTGCCCTCTTTGGTTGGATTGTGGCATCCCTAAGGTTCAAATAATGCAGCAGAACTATGCAGACTCGCCACCAAAGTTGTATGGTGGTGCACGGAGTAGACTTTGGTCCCTGAAAGATTGGTTAGATGATATGTACACTCAAGTTTGTTTAACCTTGTATCTATTTAGTCTTGGAAAGCAGTCATTTGTAAATATGTTTTGCAACCAGGATGATGTGGCATCGTTAGAGGAGTTTTTTACAACTTTGAGATACACATAAAATCTTTGGGAATTTCATCATTCTTTTCAGATCATGACACGTCATCCTAGTTGCAAAACATGGTTGCAAAAACCTGGTTTCCTAACATTTTTGCCCCATAAATGGGTGGGTGTTATATATTGTACATATGGTTGTTTTCCTCGTTTTAACGTTTGATTATCTTGTAGTTTAAGAGAAAATTATTATAGGTTTTGCAACATGTGTTTTTGTTAAGAGGGCAAAAGGTGTTATTTTACTGTTGCTTTTTCGTGAGTTGTTAACTGTTTATCTGCTGCAAGATCACGCAGCTCAGGAGAAGCCCAATTATTTAGTAGGTTGTATTCCTTGTAGTTTAATAGGCTCAGACGAAGCCCAATTATTTAGTTTAACTTTTTAGAGCTCGTTTGGTTACTCGATGGAATGGGAATGGGAATGAGAATGGTAATAGGAATGGTAATGGTAATGGGAATGAGAATGGTAATGGGAATATGTATGTTTGGTATACTTTTAAAATGGTAACGTGGTAATGTAAAATTTATTTCCAAAATTACCCTCACTTAGTTAAAATGGGGGAGGGTGAGGAGGATAAAAATGGTCATTATTTAACTTTGACCATTACAATGGGAATGGTAATGGCCATTCATAGGGGGGAGGTAGGAATGGCCATTACAACCAAATCTGTAATGGGAATGACCATTACGATGGTTTTATGTGATACCAAACGCAGGAATGCCTTTGACCCATTACATTGTAATGGTCAAACCATTACATTACGACGGTCAATGGGCTAACCAAACAGGCCCTTAGTAGCTTGTACTCTTCAACTTTTTAATGAATGCTCAAAGAAATGTTTTTTTTTTTATTAAAGCATTATCCATGTATATATATATATATATATTAGGAATAGGCATACAATCCTTCGCCAACTCGAGCTGCCAACTGAGGTCTCTACTGATATATTTACAATGCCAATTAGAAAGCAAAAGGAAAAGATGCCTAATATTCCAAAAAATGGATGTCAAATCTAATCCAAAGCAAAAGCTGAGCTAGTGTCCTTTGAAGAAAACGCCTCTAGAAAATTAGCAGAATCGCAAAAGATAAGACCAATCCGCCATCGTTGGGCCTTAATCAACAGAAGGGTCGCCACGCCTGCATAGAGCTCAGTCATGGTGTTGTCCAAGACCTTTTCAGGAATCGTACTAGAAACAGTAGTCAGGTTTAATCCATTCAGATCCTTCGCTATGACGCCCACAATCCCCTGTTTAGTATGATAAAAAAAAAAAACAAGCATCAAAGTTAACAATAATAGAATCAGATTCAAGAAGAATGGAAGGCTCGGGAGAGAGTGAGAGGCGAAGGTTAAGGGAATGCATGTTGGCGAACTCAATTTGAGATTGGATGAGCTCAAAACTACTAGCTACAGGTGCAGTGGGGGAACGTATTGGACTGAGGAGTGGAGGATGGGAGGCATGTCTGGGATGAGCAACCCCTCTAGTTGTATTGAAGATGAGAGGTACCGAGTGGAGAGTGAGCTTGGAACCATTCAAATCAAAACTGAGCCGAAGAAAGGACCAGTGAGACCAGATGTTGTTAAGGAGAGTTGAGAATGCTTTGGTGTGGAATTTGGCATTGTTGAACACCATGTTGTTGCGAAGGCGCCAGATAGATAAAAGGATTGCCGTAAACTGAGAGAATATTTCTTCGGAGTCAAGTTGCTCGTTAGCTAACTTCCAAAGGAATTGGAAAAAACAAAACCTTGTATAGAAGGCGGGCAAAGTGAGGGATTGTGCCAGTCGATGGGAAGGAGTGACAGTATCTAGAGCCGATTAGTCACCGGGCAGAGAAAGAACAGATGTAAAACATCTTCCGTGTGGTTGTTGCAAACTACACAACGATTGTCAATAGGAACATGCACCTGAACTAAGTTAGACACCGTAGGAAGCAGGTCTTGGATGACTTTCCAAAGGAAGCGTGTGGTATTAAGAAGGGCTTTAATATGCCAGAGTTGGCGAAGGATTTTGGGGGCTAAGAGGGATGGCCAAGAGTTCAAGGAAAAACCAGCATTTTGCGACCTGGAAAAAACTTTGGTAGCATTCTTAACAGAGAAAATGCCTTTTTTGTCACCCAACCAAATGAGTTTATCAGAACGGACCGTTCGTCTAAGACAAATATCAGTAATGTCCTTAGCTACCGGAGCTGGAAAACGAGACCGGATAAGATCTATCTTCTAGTGAAAGGAGTTCAAAGGAAAAATTGATCAAATGTCCAAGAGAAAAGGGACAATCTAATGCTAGAGGGTCGACTTCGCATTCAGCCAACAACATACCAGGTTTAACCCAGGCATCATTCCAGATGTCAATTTGGTTTTCGGAAAGAACTTGCTAAAACAGAAAAGGCTTCATCTTAGAAAAAGCATGAACAGTGCCTCACCAAGCCAACGAAGCTTGGGAGGGAGACTTCAAGATACGGAAAATGCTTTTAGAACTGAAGTAGATAAGCTTGAGTTGACGAGATTTCTGAGCGTGTGGAAAGGAGATGGCATTCCACACATTTTTTGCCATTAAAGCGAGATTCTTATTCTGAGTGGCAAGAACATTGAGACCCCCAAGGTGATGGGGCGATGCAATTCTATTCCATGTGCAGAGATGTTTAGCTTTGCCTTGTTCATGACCATTCCACCAGAAATTACGCTTGAGAGCATCTAATCGACTTGAAACTGAGGAAGGAAAAAAGAACGTCTACATGGTAAAAATCGGAATAAAAGTAAGAACTACTTTTATCATGACAGTGCGACCAGCCTGTAAAAAAAACTTTAGATTTCCAAGCAGATAATTTGGAGTTTATCTTATTGAGAAAAATTGGAAATTCGTAGCTTTATGCTTAGAGAACAACAGAGGAGATCCCAGGTATTTGTCCTTAGAAATATAGAATTTAGAACCCAAAATCTTGTTGATCATCTTAGCATGCTTGGGGTGAACATTGTAGCTATAGAAGATAGAAGACTTGTCAAAATTAACTCCTTGGTCGAAGACTTGGCAGTATTGTTGAAGGATGTCTTTGACAGAGTGGGCCTCAGCTAAAGAGGCACAGCAGAAGAACATAAGATCATTAGCATAGAGTAGATGGCTGAGAAAAGGAGATCGGCGTCGGGCTTTGATACCCTTAATAAGGTCGTCCGTCTTAGCCTTGGCCAGAAGTCGGGAGAAAGCTTCTGCTACCAAGATGAAGAGATAAGGAAAGAAAAGAACTCCTTGTCTAAGCCCTCTAGAGGATTTTAAAGAAGAAATAGGGGAACCATTCAGCAGAACCCGAAGGGAAGTAGTGGAAATACATTATTCTATTAGCTCAGTCCATTCTTTTGTAAAACCTAATTGCTTAAATATTTGGAGGAGAAAAGACCATTCTGGTTTATCGTAGGCTTTGGCCATATGTCAATTTTGATGGCCATCCAGCCCTGAGCCTTTTCTCCGAAAATGTTGCATTTGAAAGAAAGTTTCATGAGCCAGTCTGATATTATCGGTAATGGACCGTCCTTTGAAAAAAAAACCCTTGATTCAAGGAAATAATATTGTCAAGCAACGGTTTGAGGCGATTGGCGAGGATCTTAGAGATCACTTTGTAAATGACATTACAAAGGCCAATAGATCAAAATTTGTCTGAGGTGACTGGATTTCCTACTTTAAGCAACAGAGCTATGAATGTTTCATTAAGTTTAGGGTCCAACCGCCTAGTGGAAAAGAATTTTTGGACAACCTCAATGACATTTTGCTTAACTATATCCCAATAAAATTGGAAGAATAATGCGTGAAAACAGCCCGGGCTGGGGGCTTTATGGTTACCCATAGGAACACCACTTCCCTAATATCCTCTACAGTAGGGATAGCCAGAAGAGCTTCATTGTCGGTCGAATAGACAATCGGTTGAAAGAGGTGAAAGATGTTGTGGTTAGGGACCGGTGATGAAAATTGAAAAATATTGGCAAAATAATCATTCAGGACCTGGCCCATAGCAGACGGCTTAGAAACCCAATTATTCGTCAAGTCCTTAAGTCTCAGGATACTATTGGATTTTCGTCACATCGGGGAGGTAAGGTGAAAGAATTTGGTGTTATGGTCACCATCCAGAAGCCAAGAGGCGCCATATTTATTCCGCCAAAAAAGTTCTTCCCGGATAAGAACCTCAGACAGAAGAGATTCTAATATAGAGATGGCTTTCGCATTTTTTTGCGAAGAGGGTTCATTATGAAGCTCATCAAGAGCTCGCCTAGTATCATGAGTGCAAACATGAACATTGCGGAAATCAGACTTATTCCACCAGGTAAGAGCATAATTGAGCCTTTTGGTTTTAGAGTGAAAATTACTAGGCTGAGAAGCATGTCTGCGGGGAACCCAGGTGGAAGACACAAGCTGACGACAGAGAGGGTCCCTGGTCCACATATGAAATAACTTGAAAGGTTAGGGTTGATTTGTACAATGAGTCACTAGTTGTAACGATATAGCTCTATGATCAGAGGAAGGAGCATGTATTGAACGACAAAAAAGCAGAAGGAAACAAATCCATCCAGTCAGTATTAGCTGGAACCCTGTCAAGTTTAGCTTTGAAGTCATGTTGATCCTAGCATTTGTTATGCCAAATGAACTGGGATCCCTTAAGAGGGAGGTCAGTTGATGAGTGTCAATAAAATTTTTGAGGTGACAGAGAGTTGAGATAGTAGGCTTGTTGCCTCTCAATTTTTCTGTGGAGTCATAGAGCATTGATATCTCCTATGACAATACCCGTGAGAGGTTGAAGTTCATAAACATGTAGCATCGTATTTCAAAAATGAACCCGGCGAGCCGGATTAGGTTCTCCATAGACAAAAAATCCGACCAGGCATTAGTAGCATAATAATCAGTAATGGTGCAATTAAAGTAGTATTTACAAAAAGAAATTACAGTAAGGTGGATACCTTCTTTCCATAAGAGAGTTATTCCTCCAGACTGTCCTTGCATGGGAACTAAAAGTCCATGATGGAAACCCAGTCTTTTACGAGTACGGTTCATTTTGGCGGAGCTAGCCTTAGGTTCAGAAATGAAAAGAATATCTACATTGGACTAGCGAGAGAGAGTCTTTATGTTTCAGACCCTGCGCCTTTACGTTCCATGAGAGTATCATGGCGAATGGGGCGACCCTTCAGACGTGGCCGCCTGAACCCGTGGTGAATCAAGAGTGGGAAGAGCATAATCAACATCTATGCCAATGGCATGAGCAAAAATTGTGATAGTGGGGATCCAACAAGAAGTATTGTTATATGAGGAGACTTTCGTAGAAGTAACATAAACTGTAGTAGCCCAAGTTAGAGAGGTAACAGGAGGTGTAGTAGCCTTGTCATCACTGAAATCACACATGGATGCTTTCTTGTTACTAATCATCTCAAAAACTGAATCAGACCAGGAGTCCAATTTCCATTTGCCCAACTGTAATGCCAATTCGCGTCTGGCTCTAGACATATTATTTGCTTTAATTGTCTGCTTATAACTTCTGGGGCTAGACAAGGAGACTATAGATGAAGTGTCCCTGATCACTAGAGCAGTAGAAAGAGTCGGACCAACTCTATGGCCATCCAACTTATTACCTGTAGAGCTCGATATGCGCTTTTGGGGACGTGTTATTGCTACCAAGGATTGTGATTTCGTTTTTCGAGTTAATTTCGGTTTTCTAATTTTAAGAAATATTTTGGTGTGTAAAAAAAACGTAAAATTTTCGAGGATAAATGAAATATATAATGAATTTCGAGTGTATATTAAATATGTTAAAAAAATAATATGAAAGTAAATGAATTATTTTTTGGCTAAAGCAAGTAAATAAATTTATTAAACACATTAAATGAAACCAAAATACCTATAATTAAAAAATCAAGGGATAATTTCAAAAATCAATATATAAGTAGAAGAAGTGATAATTGGAAAATTAGGTAATGATTTCAAAAATCAATAAATAATTAGAATAAAGCTTACAAAAAAAAATCCAAATTTTTTTCAAAAAACTCCTCGAAAAAATGTCAATTTTAGTAGCTGATTTTTGTATTTCTACAAAATTTACGGAAAAAACCCTCGAAAAAATGTAATATTTTCTTTTGCCCTTTTTTTTTCGTAATTTCAAAAAAAAAAAAAAAATTCGGCGAAATTTCATATAATTTCACAAAATCACAATCCTTGGTTGCTACAATAGGGCGAGAGCATTGTTGAACCCGCTGTGTTTGGGACGCAACGGGCTCTAAAACCTCCTGAGTCTGAGAAGAGCCGTGGAGAACGGTGGAGACTTGAGTCATTGAAGACAGATTCAAAGAGATGCTAGTAGAGACTGAGCATGAACTTGCTCTAGTATAAATTGGAGAAGGCTCATGCGAGGAAGACAGAGAGAAAAGGATGGGACGGGGTGGAGTCGTGACCACTGTTGAAAGAGAGGGGTGCAACTGAACAACATCAGTCAATGAATGAGGTAGAGAAGACGAAGAGTTGTGCTTTAATCCGCCAAGAAGAAGAAGACTATAAGTCGTCGCTTTAGGAGCGCAAGAGTGGAAAAAGCCCACTTGTAGAGAGACCCATTGGTGCGTAAGTAAGGCCTGAGGCCAAGAGTTTTGGAAAGAGCAAACAAATACCCATAATCTGTTAATCCAAGCCCAACAGTCGAGACCCAACCTGTCTGATCTGGTGAAACTGAAGTTAAGTAACTATCTTGCTCCTGACTGCAATAAAGTAGAGAATTGAAAAGTTGGGGGCGGGCCCCTTCTGCTGACGCAGTCTAAATAATATGGGTTTCAGCATCTGTTTGTTGATGTTGCATGGGAGTTTGGTGAAGGGGACTCATAATTGGCTTGAGAAAAGTTGGCTTCATTAACACCTACTCGTTGACCAACCGGGCTCCTAGGAGATTGAGCCTCCTCTCGCACATGAGGAGCTTGCTGAACTATATCTCTAGCATGAGTAAGCCTGAATCTCAACCGAAGAAGACAACCAACGACCACTATCATTGATGAAACCACTATGGTGAAGAAGAGGTTGGGAATGGCGAAGTTGTTGTGAATTAGTAGGTTGGGATAATGTCCCCAAAAGCTGATCCAGATGGTATTTAATTCTTTATTGCCGAGTGAAAGGGAGTTTAATGGTTGATGGCGGTCGGCTGGGAATGACCAACCAGCCGAATAAAACCCAAGGTCCAGAAAACAACACCTTCAAGAGATCTGATAGCTCAGTGAATTGCACCAGATAATAGGTACTCTCTATATCCCATTTGCGATCTAGATGTTCCACATGAAAGGTATAATTGGTCTCCCATTGAGTGGCCATTCTCCTGGCGAAAACTTCTTGTCTTACCCGTTGATGATGGCAATATTTGACCGCAATCCTTAGCTGAGTATCCTCACTGGAGCTAGATCGCTCAGCCTGACGCGTGAAAGGAGTGGGCGGTGTTAAATTGCGACGGAGCTGAGTTTCAAGGACATGGATGATGTGCAATTTGGGGGAATGGGATGGTCCAGCGAGTGTGGTGGAATTGGGTGTGGGTGGTGTGACTAGTTGAGAGTGGTGCAGCTTAGAAAAATGGGAATAAGAAGATGTGGGGAGTCTAGGAGTAGGGATCATAGTGGAAATCAGACGAGTTTGAGGGGAAGGAAGAAGTGCAAGAGTGGAGCCCGAGAAATCCATTAGCAAAACAATGGTAGCAGAAGTGAGCTTGGATGATGCAGACAGTAAATGGAGAAGGGATTGAGGAATAAGCGTAAATGCTTGGGGATGAGTCGTGGTTGGGTGAGCAGATCTTGATGGAATTTAATGTTGATTTGGGAAATTATGAGCATTAGTTTAAAAGTTTGATAAGTTATTCATGGCATAATAAATTGATTTGATATGAGGACGGCGAAGAGACAAATAAGAGAGAAGGTGGCTAGCGTAAAGAGGAGATTAATGGCGAGGTAATGATGGGCTTAGGAAGGAGAGTAACCGTACTACGTCGAGACCTGCAAAGAAGAAGAAAAACACTACAAAGACAATCAATTCCCAAACACAAGCACAACTAAAGAAAAGCTCCTAAAGAAAAGAAGGGAAAAAAGATATATAGATCTGTGAGATAAAAGAGCTGAACAAGTTAAGCCAGAAGGGTTAGGTCGGAGAAGAGAACGGAGAGCAACCAAAGGGGAGAAAAAGTGAGGTTGGTTCATTGAGATTTGGAACCAGAAAACCTTTCATCCCACGCTCAATCTTCATATGCTTGATGTTGCGCGATTCATGAATTGAAAAAAATCTCAAAATAATTATAATAAAATTCTTTTGTCAAATAATATAAATAAGGAAGAAAATAAACTTTTTTCATAAATAGGTTATTCTCTAAAGAGGAAGAAAATAAGTTACTTTTTCTGTTATTTATGCTGGTACGAGATCACTAAAAAAAAGAATCTGTCGTGGAATAATATTTTAGTAAGATTATATGTGAAAGTTGGTATTTGGATAATGTCATCGATGTGAGTTGTTTTGTTTTGCCTTTTAGTTGTTTCATGTTGCACGTTTTCTGCTCCTAGGTCAGGAGAAAACAATTTTTTTGCATCATCGTAGGCATTCGCAACGAGGTAAGTCATCTCCTCCAAAATAAATCATTTTTAGGTGAGAGTTCCAATTTAGGTTGTACTTACCGAGGTAGGATGAGAGTTCA
Organism: Berberis vulgaris; assembly: GCA_963556465.1. NCBI lineage: Eukaryota > Viridiplantae > Streptophyta > Magnoliopsida > Ranunculales > Berberidaceae > Berberis > Berberis vulgaris. The sequence goes on from OY747134.1 coordinate 58,428,352, forward strand.
TTTTACCATATGGCAATATTAACTTCAGAATTACATAATTATATCCCTTTACATCTTCTTGTTGCTTCGGTTCAAATTTTCAGGAATAGTAGAGCATAAGATTTTATTCTTCTTATTTTCGTGATATATATACACCCTTGTACAAAGGGGAGCGCGTTGTTATTTTGACCCTAAGGGTATGTTTGGTTGCATGAAATCTTATTTCATGGAAATCTATGAGGGGACCACCTCCATTAAACTTAAATGGAGGTGGCCCGCTCATCATCCATCACTAGGTTTTGTGATCAACGGTGAGAATGGAAATCACATGCTTTGGGATTCTCATGTTCATGAGAGTTTAATTTTCACCATTAATTATAAAATCTAGTGGTTGATTATGTGTTACCTCAATTTAGGTGATCCCCTTGTGAATTCCCATGAAACAGAATTTCATGCAACCAAACACACCATAAGATTAAAATAAGGGTTATTTTGAATTTGACCCCATGAACTATGAATTCAACCATGTTGAATCCCCTTGACTCAACTCATGACAGAAATACCCTCACCCCATCTTAACCCCAAATATGGAGAAACAAAAAAAATGTATCTCAAAAGACACTAGTGTGAATATTAAAAAAGGTTACTATGTCTTGTCCGATGGACATAAAGGCCTCAAACCCATCTCCACCACAACCCCTAGCCTAAAACAACCTCATCATCCTTTCTCTCTCTCTCAAGTCTCAACTCAATTGTACCTCTCCTGACTCTTCATTTTACCATTCTACTAATCAACCTCCTCACTCACTAAACATTCAATCAAACAAATCCAACTCAATTCATCACTTTCAAACACTCTCTACAACATATTTTCTTCATGCTTCTCCATATATGTGTCACGATCCTAATCATGAACATTCCCCTCCTTAACAGCTGGGGCTTTTGGAAGAATTGATTGGTTCATGACAATTGGTATCAGATCCAAACCTCACATATAAGGTTCGATTCCCGGCAGGGGTGATCTATAGGCTGGATTAAAATGATTTAGCATTATGTATGAGCATAGTGCTAAGTTGTTGAATACTGGTAGGCTGACGAGGGCGTCGACTTTGGAAGTGTGAGGCAATGTCACGATCCTAGTCAGGCACGGATTCAGGTGGGGGCATGCCCCCACTGACTTTTGAGATTTTTTTTTTTTTTTTTTAATAATTTATTTGTCTCCCAATTAGTTTTTAATTTGCTCCTCTATTCTCACTTTTCACTTCAACCAGGACTTCATCATTCAAATCATGTACATATCAAATTCAAACTCTACTTTTAGAGTTAGAGATAGAGGTTAAATCCCTCAAATCTCTCAAAGAACAAAAATTCTAGCGGACCTGGGAAACCAGCGTGGTTTCCCTGCCTGGGGGGCAAAAATACATTTTGGCCCCCCCCCCCCTCTCTTTAAACGCATACTCCAAAAAGGTGTTTTAAATAGGGGGGCAAAAATGTATTTTCGCCCCCCAGGCAGGGATCAGGCTGATTTCCCAGGCCAGCTAGAATTGCTCCTCAAAGAAACCAAAATCCACAGTTTCTTTTTCACACTCCATCAATTGGATAAGATGAGGGAAACCCCTATATTTCATCATCTTCAAAAATCTATAACTATTGAGTTATTTGAGCTCATCTTCACAAGATCCAGTAGGATCCAAACCACCTTATTCTTCTTCTTCTAGGTACCAGGTGCCTTCATTAATCACTGTGTTGGTCATCTCCACAAAAAAAACGTAAGCAACTCAATCTCTTCCTCCTTTTCTTCATGTAGTAGTAATCAACGATTCAAACCCTTCTCTTCTGTTGTGTTTCTATAAGTAGTAATCATCTTCAATGAATATAATAGTAATCATCTTCAATGACTGTCTTTGTTGTACTCCCCTTTTTGCTATAGTAATAATCAATGAATATAGTAGTAATTCTACAGAGCCTGGGTCCCCCTGCTTGGTTTGCTGTCTGGGGGGCAAAAATACACTTTTGCCCCCCCTCTTTAAACACCTTTTCCAAAAAGGTTGTTAAATAGGGGGGCAAAAGTGTATTTTTGCCTCCCCAGGCAGCAACCTCGCTGGTTTTTCCAGGCCGGAAAGAATTTCGGATTAAAAAAAAAAATTCATGTTAAAGTAACTAATTTTTATATTATATTTAATTAATTATGACATCACTCCTCCCCCCCTCAACAAAAATCCTGGCTCCGTCACTGATCCTAGTCATGGTGGACCTTCCCCTCCTGGACAGCTTGGGCTTTGGGAAGAATTGGTTGGTTCATGACAATATGCTCCCAGGAACTCACATAAAGAATCACCAAATCGAACATAAACACCTCGACTTTGAAATCAAAATCGCACAATTAATTAGAACGGAACCCTAAATTCAAAGAAATATATTTGTGAAACTTTGCGGTCTGAATCGAATTACAACCAGATCTCCACCTTCTCTGCCACCTCCAATTAAAGACGAATTAGTCGAAGAAGGGGACGAGTAGATGTGTATAGATGACGATTACAATTCGGTGGATTGGAGCTATGACTCGTTGCAAAGGGTTTTAGAAGGTGTTTATGCACGTGAAGATGCAAGGTCAAAGATGATGAGATTGCATAGGAGGTTTGTGAAAATATTGGATGGGGAGATGAGGTAGATGATTGAGTGAAGGGAGAAGGATTCGAGATGCATATTAGGCGAAGTGGAAGGGTTTAATCAGGAGGAAGAAGAGGTCGACGAGATCTGGCCATTGTTGTGGTTGTTGTTTATAATACAAGGTCCCAGGGACGAATTTGGGAAGGTGTATTGTTCTTGAACTTCTTGATCCTTGTTAGGGGTGGGCATTCCATCCCGATCCTGTTCCGTCCCGTCTCAATCTAGAGTGGGATGGGATCGGAACGAAGATTTTCAATCCCACTCATCCCATCATTATTAATCATTTTAATACTTTGTCTTCCTACATTGATTATCAACTATAAAGTTCCCATTAGTGGCTCTTTTTATGCTATTCTGCTTTGTATCAATATGTGCATCTCCTAGTCTTTACTGGATTCCCAGTAAAGTTAAATGGATTGGATTGTCCCTCCAGTAAGTTACTGGCAGCAACCAGATCTTGTAACATGGTCCTGAGCGTGTAGCCCTACTCTGATGGAAGCACGACTCTGTCTAGTCCCAACTTCCGTGAGCCAATCAATCAAATGCTTATATTTGTCATTTATTTAGATACTTTAAAAAAACTTTGAACTCTGAACTCATGTCACATTGATGTATAAAATGATCTGAGTGTTTTGGTAAACGCCAATAGTAGAGTCTAGTGTTGCAGGATAAGCATCCAATCTTTACCAATGAGATCCCTTGTTCAAGGAAATTCGGGAGGTACACCTCTTCAACATCTACTTGTAGAAAGTGGTTAAGTTGTTAACAAATCAGGTTGATGTAGAGATACATTGGAAGGATTGAAAACCCAGATGAGTATAACATTTACTTTCTGTTTAATCATAAGATAAAATATATTTGATATCAAAGCAGCCACTAATGTTAACATGATCCAACTGATCTACATGTTTTTAAGATTCATGCTTTATTCTTCTGTATATGTGTCATGTATGGGGGATAAGTCATACATATGGTTCTTCATTCTTCAGTGTGTTTGATATAATTGAATCTTTTCACGTACAGGATGATCAAAGTGACAGTGCAACAGTTAACAATCATCCAACCGTTGGAAGAGACTCAAAACACATCTTATGGACTTCTAACGTGGACTAGCCACGCCTAGTGTGTGTTTTTATAAACCCAATGGTTCTTCCAACTTCTTCAATGCAAATGTGTTGAAGGATGCATTAAGAAAGGCACTTGTGAGTTCTATCCGATTGTGGGAGATTGAGAAGAGATGGAGATCAAAGAGCTTAGCTTGATTGTAATGGTGATGGTGTTTTGTTTGTTGAGGCTTATGCAGACTTTGTTCTTGAAGATCTGGGTGAATTTACTCTGTATCTTGAGCTCATGCTTCGTCCAATCGTGTCCCGAACTCGTTTGGGATGGGATGAGGTCTATCCCGTCCCGTCTCGAACGAACGGGGTGAAATAGATATGAGGTCCATCTCATCCCATGCCCATCTCTAATCCTTCTTGTTGTTGGTAAAATGATGGTGGCCATGGATTGTGGATTGGAAATGATGAAGGAAGTGTGTGAAGAGCGTGGTTGCGTTGGTTCAATTGGAGGTGGAGGTGTGGCGGGGGCAGTGGAGGAGGAGATGAATTGAAAATGGCACATATGATTTTGTATTTCTTGAGATTTTGTATACTTTTGGGCTCAAGTTTGGGGTAAGAGCATTATGATCCTCCACATCATTGAGTTAAAAGGGGGTTAGACTCGATTAAAGTTTAAAATGGGGTTAAACAAAGTTGCACATAAACTAATGGGAGCCAAATTCAAAGTAAAAATTCAATATGTATATGATAAATTGGTTGGTACAATTTGTACCATATAATGTCAGCTCTCCTTAGGAACAATACCCATATGAATTTCGTCATGGTTTTTGGAATGCCTAAAATGTCATCTCAATTTTATCATATTTACAAAAATAACCAATAGCTAGGTGAATAATGATAGGGGTATTTTTATCATTTTAAACCCTCGCAAATTCAGATTATTTATGATAAAAAATTTGCCCCTCTTAAATATTATTAATTATACCTAAACTCCTAACATCATTTATTCGAAGCTCTTAATTATTTGTAAATTATACATAGACCCTTAAAATTATAAATATTTATTTTATTTAGAATTTCAATAATAATTTTTACTTATTATTGAAATGTTGCAATAAAAAAAAAAAACAATGATTATTCGCGCACGTAAAGCGCATCGACACCCTAGTATTTATAATTTGCTTTAGGTGAATTGTGAAACCAACCCATGAAATTCAATATCCTGTGTTAGGACTCGCAATAGATCCAATCGGAATCCAACTGAATTTGTATCCTGCATCTAAATTTGAATTTGGTTGGTTAAATTTACATCCGGTTCATTGCATTGTATTATATACACGTATCGGATCCGAACTTGTTCTATTGCCAACCCTAGCATACCCTACTTCCTTTCCAATTAATTGTGCAAGAGTTGAGAGAGAGAGAGAGAGAGTTCAGCATCCCAACTAGTGGTTGGAAAATTTGGTTGGACAGAGAGAAATGATGACCCAACTTTCAAGTGCTCTTGGGGTCGAGTCCATAACCCTAGTTTCGTGGACCTGTTTAAACCAACCATCCATATACATAGTCATACATACACTCCCCCAAAAATGTTGATTTTCTTGAATTTATCAGTGTGTGCAGCGAAGTGGATAGGGCAGCAAGGCAAAGGGTAAGGGTTGGTATATGTGAGGTTATCTTTACTCCTCTCTTCTCAAATCCTCTTCTCTCCCACTCCTCTTCCACTCTCAATGGCGATTGCATCTTCTTCAGCTTCAACAAAGCTTCTCTTCACCGCCCCTTCCTCCCCCACAACCCAAATAACTTCCTCAATCTCTCCTTCCACAGGTTTCCCCCGCTCAAAGCGAGTCGTCTCCGCCACCAAATCCACAACCCCACTCCTCTCCTCTTCCTCCTTCATCACCCCTTCAAACAGCAGCATCTTCTGGTTCACCACCAACCCCACCCCACGTCCCCACCGCAGCAGCTCCTCCCTCACAGTTCGCGCAGCCCGTGGGAAATTCGAAAGGAAGAAACCCCATGTCAACATCGGCACCATTGGTCATGTCGACCACGGCAAAACCACCCTCACTGCCGCCCTCACCATGGCCTTAGCCTCCATGGGTAACAGTGCCCCCAAGAAGTATGATGAAATTGATGCTGCCCCAGAGGAGAGAGCCAGAGGAATCACCATCAACACTGCCACTGTTGAGTATGAGACTGAGAACCGCCATTACGCCCACGTCGACTGCCCTGGTCACGCTGATTATGTCAAGAACATGATTACTGGTGCTGCACAGATGGATGGAGCGATTCTTGTTTGTTCCGGCGCGGACGGCCCCATGCCCCAGACCAAGGAGCACATTCTTCTTGCTAAGCAAGTTGGTGTTCCTAGCATGGTGGTGTTCTTGAATAAGCAGGACCAGGTGGATGATGAAGAGCTGCTTGAATTGGTGGAATTGGAGGTTCGCGAGCTCTTGTCTTCCTATGAATTCCCAGGTGATGATGTCCCAATTATTTCTGGTTCAGCTCTTTTGGCTTTAGAAGCATTGATGGCGAACCCCGCCATTAAAAGAGGGGAGAATCAATGGGTAGATAAAATTTATGAGCTTATGGATGCTGTAGATGATTATATTCCAATTCCACAGAGACAGACTGAGCTACCTTTTCTCCTGGCAGTTGAAGATGTGTTTTCCATCACTGGGCGTGGGACTGTGGCCACCGGAAGGGTTGAGAGAGGGACAGTTAAGGTTGGAGAGACTGTGGACCTTGTGGGACTTAGGGAGACTAGAAATACCACTGTTACTGGGGTTGAAATGTTTCAAAAAATTCTGGATGAGGCCTTGGCAGGAGACAATGTTGGTCTTCTCCTTCGTGGGATGCAAAAGGCCGATATTCAAAGAGGAATGGTGCTTGCTAAGCCTGGAAGTATCACCCCACACACAAAATTCTCTGCCATTGTGTATGTGTTGAAGAAGGAAGAGGGTGGGAGGCACTCCCCCTTCTTTGCTGGTTACCGACCTCAGTTCTACATGAGAACTACTGATGTTACTGGTAGAGTTGCGTCCATTATGAATGATAAGGATGAGGAGTCTAAGATGGTTATGCCCGGCGATCGAGTTAAGATGATTGTCGAGCTTATCATGCCTATTGCTTGTGAGCAGGGTATGAGGTTTGCTATTAGAGAAGGAGGGAAGACTGTTGGGGCTGGTGTCATCCAGGCTATCATTGAGTAATTGCTTCCATGGCCAAAAGTAAGAAGAGCCGCGGCAGTTGTAGCAAATGATCCTCACTTCTTTTGTGGTTTTGGGTTTGAGGTCCTCTACTATATGCAGTGAGTTTCACTGGTTTTACTTTTATTTTCTGAACCCAATGTCATATAATTTGCAGTTTTGTTCTTCTTTTTTGTGATCATTAATGTAGTTAGATCAATGCACTCATTATTCTGGAAATTTCCAATTATGTCTCGTCTTCATTGTCTTAGCTATGTTTAAATGAATTATCTTTTGTCTATGATGTCGAGTATTTAACTTGTTTCTATGAAACTAGTTTGACTGATTAACTCAAGCTAAATTATGAGTTGATAATGCAATAGGTATGTTTGGATGTTCATTTTGTTCAAGGATTATGGTTGCATTATTGCGTGCGAAATAGCTTTCATTAGCTTATGCAACCTTATATACCCGTCTTAAATTTGTTCTTTATGTTTATATTCCTAAGAGTAGAGTATTGAACAACTCACTAGTTAATGCTGCCAAAATATGCATCTAAGCACTTTGGCCTCCACATTACCTCTTCTTCTTAATATTTTGAATAACATAGATGGTTAAAACTACAAGCTCCTTAGCGGGGGCAGTGGGTTTACATTTCTTCAATACAGTATACTTCTAGCGCAACATCGTTTCTAATAATATTCTGATTCTCCATTCTTTTGTATTACTGGTTGTGCGATGTTTGACTATGGGAATGATCGAAATTTTTATTGAATTACGGTTTTTCATGTATTTCTAACACTACTTTTATCTGATGCCTTGTGGTCTTTGTTTTTATCAATGCTAGCAAAATTCATTCTGTGTTAGCTACTATTTCAATGATTTTAGAATGGGGTTGGATAGATTAGTGTTCTTTTCAGTCTCAGAAGATAAATATGTGTTGTTTATTCTCTAGCTAACCTTTGATTAGATGATTTGGATATTCTTCTTGACAGCTAAATTTTTCTTCAAAGACATTTAACTAGAAGTTCTCCTTGATGTTTTCCCATTTCCCTTAAACTTTATTTTCCAGGACGTAACTATAGAATTTATCATATCAGCTTGTGGATCTTTTACTTATAAGAATGATTCTTTTTGCCTTTGCAGTTATTTGATCTGCTTTTGTTTTCATGTTCTCTGTTCTTTGATCATTGATGTCTTGAAGCTGGTAAATTAATAAGACGGTACTTATAGGCTCTGGATGTAAGAGTATGATTAGTGAACCGGACTAATCCTGTTCAAATTGGATCAGATCATACAGAGAATCGTCCATCTTGACCCATCTTGTATGTTTGATTTCTATTATGGTGACATCTGCATATACTTGTTTTCTTTTAGTTTTCTAGTTTGAATCCTTACCAAAATATTTAAATTATATTGCAACTGAACATGATGTAGAGCGTTGATGCTGCTATTAAACTCGTTCATGCATATAACCTTATTCACACAGCTCTTTATCTTGTTATTTATCAACAATGGGCTTCGATAGATTAGTGTTCTTTTTGTTTCAGGAGGAAAATATTTAATGTTTATCTAGTCTGTACATAACCTTTGATTTATTTGTAACAGTTAAGTTTTTCTTTTGGTTATGTTTATCCTTTTGTTGAGAGATTGCCTTGTTTGATGCTCTTTTAGCTAGAAGTTTAACACCTACTGCAAAAATTAGAGAAATTTGTCAAAGTAAATTGCTATTTACATTTAAATGGGTTTTGTCCGTTGGTCAGTATGCCATACTTCGCACTTTATAATGTTTGTCAAACCTAGTAAAGCTTGTCTTTTATTTTTCCGTTTTAGGAAATACTTGAAGGTGTATGTGTGACTGTACAATTTTTACTTGTGGAACTTACAGTTGTAGGAGCTATTCATTTTTTTTTTTTTTTATCTTCTTGGTTTTCTTGTTTTCATGTTTTCTGTGCTGCAACCATTGATGGAGCCGATTAATTAATAAGGTAGCCAAAGTTGCTCGGCAGTGCTTTTACTGCAAGTAATAATTTGATAATGAACTTGACTAACCCCATTGATAGTAAATCATACTGAGAATCATCCACGTTGACCCCAATCTTTGATTGTTCCAAGGGGGTAACGTCTAAACATGGTTGCTTTGTTTTAGTTTTGTAGTTGGAATCTTAGCTAGGAGATGTGAATGTGCAGCTGAACCACTCTTACAGCTTCCATTAACGTGTACATCCCTGAATTATCTGAGTCAATGGCTGATGCAACTTCAGTTGGCAAACAGTCACTGGATTTTACTGGAGGTGTATGTCTGATTAACGAGACTGGCATTAAACATAACTTCCAGCGAAAAAAAGCCTGTTGAAGGTGATCTGTTTCACTGCAAGCAAACAAGTGGGGCAAAAATCTCAAAGCAATAACAAATGCCCTTTTGACAGTTTCAGTTTGTTGTTTTACATCTTTCCTATGAAATGCTGTTGTAATTTTTAGGGAAGCAATTGTGCTTTCACAAAATTCAAAGTTCAAACATGATTGTCACCTTGTTCTCCAAAGCTAGCACAAGTCACACGGCCACCCCAACTATAACATTATAAGTTTTTTTCCCTTTCTTGCCATCGCATCTTAAAATAACAGCTACTGAGTGGTTCGCGTGTAGAGAATAAGCACTGCAAACTATTCAATTCATGAGCTCGGAATAAGACTTTCATCATGCAAAAAGCTTTGTTTTGTATTGTCAATCGACGGCATTCAACCCTTGAGCATTTTATTTTAAATTTGTTTTCAATTCCATACAATTGGAATTGTGTTATTCACTGAATGCGTGTATTCAGATAATTAGTTGAGGCTCCCAGCTAAAAGAGGGGTGATCGCTTAAAATGGTCAACCAACCAGTCCTCATATGGTCTTGCAAGTAGCTAGTCAAAAACTTCCCGGGGGTGGGGGAGGGGGGGAATAAAATTGAAACTTGATAGCAGCTAAATCAACCTTTTCTCGTCTTTACTTGTAAATCTTCCTCTCCATAGATTCAATTTTTCTGAAATCCTGAGGCTAACTGAATGAAAACATCTTTATTGGTGTATAACTTATGCATGCCATCCCAAAGGCGCACTAGAAGAATGCACACGTAAATAAAGCACAATGAATTCATGTATTTTGTTGGTCTCACAATGCCAAGAATCAATACGCATTGCATTTCACTGGAAACAGTTCAGACGAAAGATCAATAAGATAATAAACACTGAAGTAAGGATGATTATATCACAGTCGCGAGAATTTTCATTTACTTATTTTAAGGGAAATGTTGAGTTTTATGTCAGCCTAACACACAAACATTTACATGAGACGGAGATGGTCATTGTCATAGTACTGAACAATTCTTGACACTACAAAGGAAAAACTTAACAAACATTTGAGCAACACAACTTCCTTAATAAATACATTACTGGCGGTGTCCTTCTGGTAGTGGAACTACCTTGTGGAAGGGTACGGTCCTCTGGGGCATAGAGCCATCTTCCTCATCATCATCAAACTCGAGCAAATAACTAGCAGCCACAACGAAAGCAGAGAATCAAAGATAGGCATAGTAGGATTATGGAATAATGTAAGAAATTAGAAGTCAGATTCAAGGATGAAAACAACGTGAAGCTATAAATACTGTGTACTTGCTCAGACAATGTGCCTTTAGTAAAAGTAGTGCAAACCATTTATCTTTGTTTCATTTTTTCATCCATGTTGCAAGTATGATCTCATGAACATTACTTCAAAAGGTCAAGGACTAAAACACCAAAGCTAATGCAAGTCCTTGATATTGAATAATTTTGATGCAGCCAGATTCAGGAAGAATTTATTTACAACCTTCCTACAGAGTAGCTGCCTTAATCTACCAAAAACTTTTAGCTTGTGAAAAAACAAACAAAGGACAGCATTGAAAAGAAGGGAAAGCAACTTACTCATCATTCTTTCTCTAAATTTGTCCAGTAATTGATAGTGCCCCGCCAAACAGAAACAGGAATAATGGTTAGTCCCGACATGAATGAGACATTACACTTAACAAAATAGCTATATCCAAAAAAAAAAAAAAAAAATAATACATTTCCTTAACATATATCATATCAGTACCTTACGGTGGGGATTGACAACTGTTGCTTTATATAATGCAGTGGTTCCAGGATAAACAGCCAGAACATGTTTTCCTGTAGGATAATCAGGAGCGCTAGAGGGTTCATTGCGCTTTGGAAAAGGAATAATCCGTGACATTGGTAACTTGTACGTCCTGATAATGATAAAGAGCAATTGTCAAGTGATTATTGTAACTATGCAACCATTAAATAGAAGAACACAATTCAAGTTCATGGAACACTGAACCACTTAACAAGATTGCTTAACAAAAGCAAGTGATTAAACACCTGCAGAAAAAAGTGAATTTTTATTTTTAATCAACACCAAGAATATCACACAACTAATACTTCTACAACCTGACCAAGAAAACCATAACAAACTTCATTCCTACACAAAGAATCATTTCCATACGTGTAATTTTGATCTTGGGCTATCAACTTTCTCGTGGAGTTCTTCAATCTTCCATCCGAAGTCTTGGATGACTGGTATCATGAGGTGGAAAGATAGGGTGAGTTATTCAGTCACTGTGTTTGACACCCCATACCCGAGACAGACTACAACATATCCGTGCTGTTACGCGACCTTCAGCCACACCTTAAGAAAAGAAAAAAAAAAAAGAGTATTTTTTACCAGGTCAGCACTGTTACCATGCAGCGCTTGGTAGACCCCCATATTTTTAACACTAAAATTTATTCGTCTTCCAGTCAACTATTCGCCATTGGATGATATCCTTGTGTCCCCTGCAGTTGAGGGATGCAAAGCAAATTTTCACATTTTTTCTATTTGCAGTCACTTATTCTGGTGGGTCACTAACATCTCTTTTGACACCTTCCACGTCCATAAGACCATACACATAATTTAAAAAAAAAACAACACAAAACAAAAAGCATAACTGTTATTTCTTACTTCCTCTTATATTACAATCTCCCTTAAACTGTTGCCTGCAATTTTCTCCTTTTAGAAGCTTTCAAATGTCCAGTCATCCTACTCCCTTTCATCAAAGCAACCTCAGAGACTTAGACTGCCACTTCCTACCATTAAGGCATTTTCTTACTCCAATGTTGACAAATGAGAATTGTCAAACTGTAGATACTACCATACCAGTTCCAGGAGGAATGGAGTTTTAAGACTTTATGTTGAACATGTTCCGCCAATGCAAAAGTCAAATTTTATAATCGAGCACTAGTCTCATTTACAATTAATGAGCACTAGAACGTATTTTCATCACATGTAAAAGAAAGGAAGAATTTAAATTATGGAGGAGGGGGGTGACTGTACCTTTGGCCACCACCGTCTTCATCATCTCCCGGTTCCTCATCAAATACCTCAAATCTGCATAAAACCATCACAATATAACACATTGTATATGAAAGATATAGATGGAAAGAAAACTTTGTAGTTTTTCTTCTTTGGACATATTTTCCTAAAAGTTAGGACAAAACCTCGAAATCTTAGAAATGCAAGAGAATCAATCAGCTATATAGCTAATAGATGGCATATGACATATATACACACAGAATGATCTGAGTTTAATGAACTTCCAAATATATGAGATGGTTGAGCAAGGTAGACATTTTGATCCGAAGGAAACAAAAAGTAGTACTTGAAGAAATTAATTGCACAAATAAAATACCAGCACTTCCAAAATTATAGGTTGTTATAGAAGGTTAAGAGACTCTGATTACTCAACAGTTAAGATCTCGTGCATTGCGATGTTAGGCCTCATCATTTACAGTAAAATGAAGAATGTCCTTGTTATAGACCTCGCATCCGGTATAATATTGGAGCCATATTGACATTTTGTGTCAACATGGAGAATTCTAAACAAAGCAACTCACTAAATGAAGCTTTGATAACAAACTTGTGTATTACTAGTGGCTCTCAAGGCCTTAAATCAGGTTTATTTATTGTAATTGAAGAAGACGCAGATATCATGGTTATTGTATTCTATAGATTTGCTAATTTGCCAAATGGAGATAGAGTTGATAATAGTTAATGAACTTGATAATACTGGGTTGTCTGATAAGGATAATGAGAGGTCGCCTCGTTATTTGGAACGAGTACTAAGTTCCCAATTTATGATGGTAAAGGAGGAGATTGCTTTTGTTGATTGAGCCATTGAGATTAATAAAGCCCTGGAGTACAGAAATTTAAAGGGCGTTGAAGACGTTCGATTAGTGGCTACAAAAACTAAAGGGGTACGCTAGTACGGTCAACCAACTCAAGCAAAGAGTGTGAGTTATTAAATTTGGGAAAGGTTCACACGTGGCCATTAATGAGGAATGTATTGCAGGATACATTTAGTGTTTATGAGAAAACTATGCTAGCAGGTTATACAATTGCAACAGGGCTCTGCAGTAGCTGAGTAATTTTGCTTGCTTTGCAGTAGGTTGAAGCCTCTTGAGAGGCATTGCATGCTATTATTCAAAGGGAACTCAATTTAGTGGATCTGAAGACCATGTGAGAAGCGAGCTGAGAGAGGTTCATAAAAAAGGCTGAAACGAAGGTTCAACCTTTCAAAAAGTTGTTTCCACTACTCCTATTGCTGCAGGTAGCCATGGTTTTGTTCCTAAACCTTCTCAACCTAACGTGATGTCGGCACCATTTAGTGCCATGGGTGTAACACAAGATTGCCCATCATCAACAAAGGGAAAAACTTGTCTGATTGGTAGTTGCGAAATTAGTAATTGAAAACCAATGACTCCCCAACATAACATATTATAGTGATTTTTAGGTAAGCTTTTTAACAAAACTTACTAGAAGGTCAAAAAAATATTAGACTAACATCATCTGTTTTATTTTAGTAAAAACCAAATTAGCATATAATCCAATATCTGACATGATTATTGAAAAAGAGTAACCTAAGATCTCAGAAAATTACTTACTCTTTTGCTTCTCTATCAAAATGAATTACTTTCACAACGAACCACTCATCCTTTTCAGCATCATCAGGAGTGACCCTAGCTGCTACCTGAAATTTTTTACCACAAACAACAAGTTCAATCCCAAACTAATCACTTCAATGCTGATCAGAAGAGTCCAGATCGTGTTCACATGCATGTAAAACTCTTAACTGTAAACTCTGGTCCCCGAGAAATTTGGCTCAACAAATTCAGGACACCCAAACACCGGGCAATCCCTCAAGTAAGAGATAGCATTGAGTCATTATTACAGACGTGGACATGCATTCAACAAATGAAAATGAAAATGAAAAAACAACGGAAAGAGATGCCAGTAGCATAAGTAGATCTTTTTTTTTCGTTCAAAATTAAAGCAGCAAACACGGGAGTATTCTATGTATTGAAATGGCAATGCTTGAGGGAGGTTCTCACTACTCAAATTGATCAGCAATACAACTCAACAACAGTTACTAAATGACTTGTCCCAAGTTCACCATGTAAGTTTTTAGTCCCCAACCAATTTCAAAGGAAATAGTCTATAACAATTGAATAAATACCTGTTCACCCTTCAGACTAACTGCAAGCTCAACTTGACTTCGCATGGAAGGAGCAGGTGAATTTCTTGATATATCTGAATCAGCTTTCATTCGCTTCTTTTTCGTCGTCTCACTGACTTCTGCAATAAATCACCCATGTTAGTTTTAAGATAAGACATGAATCTGAGTGGTCCCAGATAAAAAATAACAACAAATTCTAGAGATTTCAGAAAAGAATATTTTAACAGATAACTGATTGGAACTCACTTCCTGAAACTGGAAGGCGTTTTAACAACAATGACAACTACAACAACAAACAAGAATCCTCCAGGGAAAAAAGGGATAAGAAACTGTATGTGTTGCTTTAAATATTATGAAGCCCATATACATTTTTTTTTTTTTTTGGGAAGGCGAGCGGGGTTTTTATAGGATCCCGGAACCCATTAAAGACCAGAACTAGTCAACACACCATAAACTGATAAAGATGCCGCAAGCTGGGTTCGAACCCATGACCAAGTGGTACCATCCGCCAAGCTCCAACCGTTGAGCTGTCATGCCATTGGACAGAACTAGCATGCATGCTCAACCAAATTCCGCCCATTATGTTCAGAAGATTGAAGTATTAAAAATTCAGGAAGCTGAGTTTGAAACCACGAACTGAGGCGTCTTGGCTTCCATGGACCAAGCTAAAGGACACTGGACTTGTTGTCTTGGAATTGGTGATAAGCATGATGGTCTGATTTAATAAATGTGTAGTGACATAAGGTAAGCAATAATACCATCACTGTGTAGTGTACAAAAAGAATTCTTCCATATAGGCCCAAGAAAACAAGACGCTTAATAAGACATGCTGATTTAATTAAGAAGAGTAATACATGTTGTGCTTCATACCTATCTTTTTCCTTTGTGGTGCTGAAATTCCAGACTGCGGTAGAGTATCCAGTTGGCCCATCAACGTCGTTGAAACTCTGTCGCAAATATTAAAATGAACATCTTTAAGACTGAAAATTTAGTAATTAACGTGTCTTGGTCACTAAACTTGGGTTGCACAGATACGGTTACATGTGTCAAACTCAGACACGAGTATGGAGTATCTGACACAGAAAATCGTATAATATAAGGTTCGGGGACATGACATTATATTTAAATATTTCATAGTAGCATCATATATAAGATGATTGTGACAATGAGAGATAAATACTATACGTTAAGATAAGATAAGTGCACAAAACTTTTTAAAGTTTAATAATCTGTAATAACAAATGATTAGGCTTTCCAAAAACATAATTTATGCAGTGATGCATTAAATTGTGATGTCTGAAATTAGTTGTGTCCTAATGGTCCATGTCTAGATCTATGTCCACATGAGTGGGAGATTCGCCTGAGCACCAAAGGCATCGGCGCAACCCGAGATTAAACTCATGGCAATGGGGTCCTCTCTAGAATATAACAGAGAACAACATGAAGGTGTGCCTTGTGAATTTCCCGTCTGCCACAACCAAACATAGATGTACCTCACTTCGGTTTCTGCCAGCTCCTTTGCCTTTACATATAATGCCCGGAGCTTCGCTAGCATTTCAAGAGATTTTTCCACCAGCTCAGGGTCTGCATAAACATGCGACAGGTCATAAGTGGAAATTCACCTAAAAAGCTAGTCAAGACAAAATGAATAACTAATTTCAGATGCATATACAAACAGAAAGCATTGGCACGTACAATGATTCAAAAAGAAAGTAAAAGAGGTGATTCATTTATGTTCAGGACTAGCACAAAGTTTGCATACGCTTCAAAATGAACAGATCAACATTGGCGATCAAATTTGGAGTACGATAGACACAAAGTCAACTCTGGATACATAGAGTAGTATAGTACCATAGTAAAGAAACCGTGTTTAAAATCAATTTGAGCCCAAGGATTTAATAGAGTTTCAACATGACATAATACAAAAGTTGCTAAGTAGGACTTGTGTGACCCCTCAAATCATGCAAATTCTAAATATGATTGGATCAGTCTTCCCTCAGACAGGGAACACGGATTAAGGGATTATAGCATTAATGTAGACCTACTGCAACTGAAAGAGGACATGTAAGAATTGCTCTCCCAATTCAACAGATCACACCAACATTAAAAAACTCGCTTTATATGCTTTACCAATAGTGAATTTTCACATAATTTAAGTGTGGACATGCAAATACACTCAACTGCAATGATGACCAAATAAGTAAATGTCATTATCTTTTCATTTAGGTATACAGTTTTATCAGTTAAAATTACATGTTAACATAAAAAGTTAGATTCCAACATGAGTGAAGACATATCTCTATCAACTTGCTAAATGTAAACCAAACATCATGCTCAAGAACATGAAAACACCATCTCCGAACTGTTTCCAAACAAAAATGAACAAAACTCTTACACACACAAAACCATGTGAGAACACCACAAAGAGATTCAAACAAATCACTTTGAATGTTGGCGTTCAGAGTAAACATAATCCACCAGTGCTTAGAGTGCATGAAGGCTTCTTCAAGGATGGTGGAAAGGGATCTGGATATGTAACCCTAATTTTGTTTCTCGCCTCTTCCTTTTGCAAGTATATGCTGGAAGAATCAGGACATAATGACTTTTATACACCTGAAATGATTAACCGAGAAAGTTGTTGGCATTACAAGTAAAGATTAAAGATAAATTTTCCGCCAATACAAGGGTAAATTGTCTCAACAAGCTTGAGGATGGGCCTAGTTAAGAAATGAAAGTCGACACATCTCCTAACAAAAAATTAATTGTGGTTTGATTGCATTCTCTAGTGAAATGGGGTGATTTGCATCCACTAGACTAAAGCACTAAGAAACTAAATAGTGCTTATCTCACTAGCATTATAGAAACATCAGGGTTGTTCTCAAGCAAATCCCTCTTGCTACATTGCAACAGACCCACATATGAAGGAACTATGTCTTGAAGAAGGGACGGGGATGTCTTTGCCCCCATTCAGATTGTTGCAGCCCCCAAGCTATCATGGTCCACTATATGTTAATCAAATTTGCCTTAAACACAAGTGTCCCCCATCACTTCCATGGAATTGGATTCCATGCAACCAGACACACCCTTAAAAGCAAAATAAGCTGCACCATTCGCATTGTTGAAGGAGATCATAAAATTCTTCAATCATTCAAGTGCTTCGAGGAAAAACTAGCTGCGTTATCTACAACACCACGCTAGAATATGCAAATTCAAAGCTTCTGCCACTTTCACACTATAAATACTCACATCTCTGAATTCATTAGTTTTCACACAGAATTCACAACAAATTGCAATGACAAATAACCTCTGATCCCACCAAATTAGTAGCTTGAAGAAACCTATGGCTTCAAAAAAACACAAATTAAACTCACAATAGAGCAAAAAATTGTTAATTCGCCCGCACCCCACAACAAGATAGTGTTAATTATGATCAACATCACACATGCAACAAAATCAAGCAAAGGCTGTTAGTTGACAAGCAAAAAGATTGAAACTTTTTGTCGAAAATTGCAATTCCCCTTAAGTATCGCAAAATTATTAAAATTAAAAATAAAAATAAAAATAAAAAAAGACACTTAAAACACAAGTTCTAGGGCAAACTGAGAGTTGGGGGTGTCAAAGAAAAACTTGAAACAACTCACTGGATTGGAGTTTCTTGTGCATCTTATTGATCTCTACCAGAACCTCCTCCTGCTCCTTCTTCAACCGATCCAGCTCCTTGGAGTTGTCCAAAATCGCCCCAATATCTACCGTCGCCATTATCTCTCTCTCTCAATTTGACCCTCAACACATAACACTCTCGTCTCCTTCTCTTCTAATTTACATCCAACTCTCAACTTCTCTGAAAACAGGGTGAATTTTTTTTCCAGCAGAGAGACCGAAACAAGTACGGTGGTGGTGTGATTTTTTGTTTTTGTTTTTTAACGGAGATGAAAAACGTTACCAGGAAATGGGCGGAAATTTTGTGTGGTGTGTGTGTGTGTGTGTGTGCGCGTGAGATTGTTAACGTGCGCCTGATGAGTAATTGTAATTTTGTTGAGAAGAAATTTTGGATTTTGAGAGAGCTTATGTGGGTGGTTTTCACCTGGCTGAGGAAAACCCAGATTCCAAATAAAATCCCTTTTTCTTCAACTTAAAACTTCCTCCTCTTTTTTTTTTCCCTTGTCTCACGTATGAACCATTTGATTTTTTTTTTCCTTCACAGGTTTTTTTTTTAAAACAAAACTACCTAAAACAGTGTTTCAACCGTGAGTCCCGTACAACAACAACAAGCTCAGTGGCCATGGCAATAGGGCCCAACCCGATGGTAGCTTCACCGCCCCAACCCTGGTGTTTGGGTCTAGAATTGGGGTTCAATTAAGACGGAAGAAACTGTAGGTTATACTTTTGGGTAATATACTTATCTAAGTTAGAATCTAAAACAAATAAATCCTACTCTTTAATTAATAAATATATAAATAAATCATTTTGAGCAAATAAATCAATTAAACTTGTGAAAATCACAGTATGAGTCTAATCTGGACCCATGGCATCAGAGTCAGTTCTTAGTTCAATTCTAGTTATTTTTATAAACAATGTTATTATATGTTAGAACCCTTGAGTCGAGATAATGCAACATAGATAAACAATCGATCGAGGGTAAAAATTAAACAGCCTGTGACAATAACAAACATGCGATAATGTTGATGGTGATCATCATACCCAATAAAATCTCTAAGCGATCATGTTTTTTAAAAGCAAAAGGATTGAAACATTACCTATATTAATTCACCTAAATTTATCGCCCAATTTTGAACACGGTAAGCATTGTTAAAAGGTTTGAAAATCGAATGCGAAACTATAACAAATTAAACATTTTAAAATATTTGTTATTGCAACTAAGGAATAAATCATTAAGTTGAGAGTTAGGGTAGCAAAATTTCACCTGATTGGAACTTCCTGTGCATCTTCATGATCTCGAGCATAACTTCCTCCTGGTTGATCTTCAACTGATCAAGTTTTTTCGCGTTCTCTAACATCGCCCCAATATCAACCATCGACATCTTCACATCTCCCCCTTCCTTTCTCTTTTTTTGACTTCTACTTCGAACTTTACCCATTCATACTCTTTCTATCTCGGCAAACTTATGCCAACTTCTAACAAGGAAACAATGGGGGGAATTGAATGTTCAATGTCACCTACAATCAAGAGGTCCAGAATTATGGAAATCAAATTATTTTATATTTGGTAGATGATGTGTCAATCTTATTCTGCACAATTCATGACATATGGTAACTTTATTGTCATAATAATAAATCTATGATTAGATAATGATATGAGCGAAGGAACATGTTTTATGTGCGTGCAAAGCTCGTGCAATTGCTAGTTTTCAATAACTCAACAACAAGTAATGTATTGGAAATATTGTTAAATCATATTATCTTGTAATTGACGGCACTTGAATCATGTCCTTAGTTTCAAACAAATGTGAACTCCCTATAAAAACAATAAGGCTTTCGTGTTAAATGTTTTTATCTACTAATCGATTTAATATGTATGGTATTGAACTATGTAGAGTTGACAAAATAGCTCAAAACCCCTTCTAAAATTTAAAAAAAAAAAAAGAAAAAAAAAGTAAGATTATTGATCCTAGCTAGACATAATCACCTCCCCTTAAAACTTGTGCAGTCCCAAAAAATTAATCTCAACTCGGTATAAATAAAGGTTTGGGCACCGAAGCCTTTTTTCATTAACAAGTATTTGCACTTAAGTATCAGGGTGTTTAAGAACCCCCAACCTTTATATTAATAAAAACAAAATTGAATGCAATTACTCAACTAATTAAGTTCACTATCAATAAAATCGAGAGCATATATTCATCAATCGTTGACAAACAAGCTAACAAGTATAGTTCAACATGCTCCATGAGTAGAATAATTTCGTAAAGCGATTTGCTTCAATGGGACCTATATGATATTAATCGAAGTTACTTTTTTGTAGGGTTGGTTGAAAATCACCGTTGTTGATGAACTTTAGATTTTCGCGTCTTCCTTGACCTATTTGATCTACGGAAACTGGATTTTATTTGTAACTGAGCTCAAATCCAAGCATCTGCATGTCGAAGTGGATTAGAGTATGAGTCATCATTTTTTATTTTCCTTCATGCTTATTGCTTTCATTTTCATTTTCATTTTCATTTTCATCTTCATCGTTCACCTCTTATACAACTTTGGTACGACCAAGAAGACTCAACTGAAGGCATCAACTCAATCAAACAAGTGGAATAGAGTTATAATATAAGCATGGGAAAAAGAAAGCAAATTGAACACAAGATACCAGTATAATGAGGTTCACCTAAACCAAAGTTTGATTAGCTTCAATTTGTTATTTTATTGGTGGAAAGGCGAACGCGCGTGATTCGAGTTGATGCAACTCAACTACTCGATGGTCCGGTGATTCGAGTTGTATCTTCTCCTTGAGCCGTTAGTGATGCATCAGCGGGAGAGTTGTCGCGATCATTTTCGGACTAGGGATCTGTAGTTTGCATCATTTCCTCCGATGATTTGTGGATCTTTTGTTAGGTCGTGGTGAACTTTATCACAGATTGTTTTGTAAATAGGAAACTCGTCACTCCCCACAGATGGTGCCAAACTGATGCGTCCAAAAATCGTCCTCCTACGAGTTTGACCTGCAAAACAACTGTTAGACTGCCAATGACCACCTTTTTGGTGGCCGAAGGCACTCCGATGTTTAAGTTGGTAACTTTGTTGGAAGAAGGAAGTAAATATGGACAAAACTCAGTTAAAGTTGCATACCTTTGTCGAATGTTCCATTTACTTTTTATAATGGTCGTAGTTAACTCTCTGCATGACTTAAACATGTGAGGCGCAATGGAAGGAGATGTTTCTGTAACAGTCTCCTCCTTAATGGAAATGCATTCGTGAAGGCATAGGTCCCTCTACTGCTCTTTCTTGGTGCAATGTTCTTCTTCTTTATAAGAGAACGCGCATCGGGCTTGGATTTGGGCTTTGATTCGTCTGGGCCTAAATTCGGATCCTGCTTATGTCTCCTTAGTGGTGGGCCTAGTCTGGGCCTCTATAATTGGCATCAATCCTTCTAGGCTTTATGAGCTGGCCCAATGGATCGGGCGTTGTATTCTCGTGATGAGACTTTATGTCGCGTGTACGCCCGTGATGATCAGTTTTTTTTTATGTATCATCACCACTAAAGGGAAAATATAAGTTAGGGCAAACTTAAACTCTAATTTCTCTCTCTTCTATGAACAACAGATTCTCATATTAGAAACACTATCTTTTTACATGCACTCCCTCACTCACTAGAATAATAAAAACTTCAAGCTCAATATGAGATGAAGTGATTAAAAGCTTAGCAACTTTCTAATGAAAGGTACATACCAATTCTCTTATGTGGTAGAGGATGGATAGGGATTAATCTAATACATCCATATTCCTATCCATGCAAAATGGCCCAACGACAATGTGCAAAAAATGGATAAAAAAATAGATGGGCGTCTGGCTTTTTTGGACTTAAAAAGCCCACAAGCTCCCTTCATTCTTCTTATCTTTTTTTTCCCATCAGCGAGAACCCTCGAAAATCATAGTTTTGTAGCCCTCTGAAACCCATTTTCTCCCTCATTTCGTCTATTCCCCTACCTCTCTCAAAATCAGAAGTTTTTTATGGTTAAAATGCGGAGATAAGGGAGGTTTATTCGTAGATCTAGTTCTCAATGCAGATCTCGATGTGGTGGTGGGTGAGGGTTATCATCCACACCACCTCTACCGCCTCCACTAATGGACCATGTGGACGAAGACGTGGCACTCGAAGAGAAAGTTGTGTTTTATTCTAAATGGAAGACACTGAATCGAATAGGAAGAAGTACATCCTCCACCTTAAGGATTTGAGTGAGTATACTTGTCAGTGGAATCAAAGCAGAAAACGACCTATACAATATTTTATTTATTTTAAATTTATATTAATTTCCTTGATATTATAATAAGCTTATATATAAGTATGATATTATTTTAAATTTATATTAATATATTTGTAAAATTTTATTTAGATGTTCTAAAATATAAATTTTGTTGTGAAGGTGTTATAGTCTCCAAGTACTGGAAACAAATATGTGCATTATAGAGATTTCAGAGGGTTAAACAAAAAGTTTTTTTCTATCCCTATTGGTCCTTTTTTATAGTATGGTTCATAGGCATTACAAAGGCATTGTCATTGCATTGAGTGAGAGGTAGTGGTGTAGTACCCATAGTTTTCATTTTTTAGTTGGAGAGATGTCTTTTACACGTTTACTTTATGTTATCACTGAGATTTCGATTTGGAGAGAAGGGCACATTCTATTTCATGAGGATATAGAATGTTGAAATTTTATTTCCTCAAGTGACTAATGATGAAATCAATGGGCGTAACATTGGCTACTTGTACTTTAGCAGAGTGTTTATAGACCCGATAGATAGAGGGGATGTGACTGGACTTTGTAATGTATAATTTACGAAGATATTGCTGCAATTTTCTATTTGATGTATTGAGGATTATAATTTTTTAACAACAACAATTATTATTATTAGATTGAGATAGATGACATCATTTCTACCTTTAGATAGATTTGAGAAATTTCGTCGGATTGATTGGGGTAGTGGGATCCTAACTCACTCATACAAATGACTTAATGATACCTTAAGTTCAAAGTCAGACATTTGTGGATGCACGATATTGTTGCAAGTATGACATATTTTATTTTAGTAATTTCATTTTATAATTAGGTTTTATTAATTCATTTAGTAATTTGACATTTTTATCTTCTTTTTTTTTATATAGTACTGGTGAACGAGTACATGCGTAACAACTTTGATTGGCGGGTTGAGGCTGACAGACTACCTTGTGTGGGCAGGTCGTGAGAGTTGGTAGGGTAACAAATGTGGGTGGGCAGATAGGCTGGCTGGCTGGCTACTAAGGGGGTTTATAGTCCCACATCATCTGGATGAGGGAAATGGATGAGTTACTTATCTGTGAGGTTAGATCCCATTGGTATGTGTTTTAAAGTTGTGAGAATAGTTAAAGCCTTCAGCAAACAATATTGTACCATGTGGATCAAGTCATTACAATATGCATACATGCAGTCTGATTTTCAAACCCCATGATTATCGTGTCGTACCTATAATGTGATATTACATTGAGGATAATCAAACACATCATTATCATAAAGTTGCGGACAATGTATATAACAATAGGCTGTATTTGGAGATGAAGACGGTTGAAGCAAATGTTTGGCGTCCATGGGCGGCAACATTGGAGATAAGATTGAGTAACGTGGAACATCCCATGTAGGAAAATGTCAATATCGCAATTAGCTTGTATTATTCTAGTGATGTTTTTCCCATCGACAATAAGAGCATGACATTTGGGGAGAGGTGTTGGATGTAGATCATGGGTACACAAGTTGTGCCAGAACATCCATTGCATCCTATGTTATCAGTGAAAAGGCGAAACCCCAAGAGGTTGAAGATATTAAACATTAACGAGCGAATGGGTGGCCTAGCAGTATTGATTTTCAACATGAGTAGTTTAACTATCATGTTTGGTGGGACGAAGTTATACTTTACATTTATTCATTATTTGTATATTTGAAATTTTAGTGTATTTCATTTTGTACACTTAAATAATTTTTTTACTCTTCAGTAACACTATTGTCCAAACAGATGAGTCAGGCGTACAAGGTAGCTAACATAGATTATTATATTGTTGTTGCGATTCGAGACTATGTTACGATTCCAACACCTATGAACTTGATATTTAAGCCACATGTGTACGGGACATTTCTCTTATTCAGTTTGGTAATTTGGATGACCAGTGGACATTTCGAACGGTAAGTTTATAGGGGCTTAATGTTCTGATATTAATTGCTTCTGTATCTAAGACCATGACATTAAATCCAAAAATCGATGCATTTAATTTGGTAAAATATTTAAATTTCTTTTTATTTTTAATATTCAATGATTTTGTTACTAAAATGTCAATAGTTATTTCATGCAATCTACTTTGCATGTGTGTTATACAAATTCTCTTAGGGTCAACCACGATATGAAACATTCATTCCACACGACTTCTCAGGATTAGTATCGATGGTTGTTTGAGGAGAGACAAGAGACTCGGACTACTACATCTTGGGCACAAGTGTCGGAGGAAGAGAATGAGCGCCTCGTGAAGGAGTTGAGCGCCGCAAGGGCTTTCGAGTCTCCAACACCTGAGAGTAGTAGTAGAAGGACATTGATTGGACTGCCCAAATTTTTCTAAAGAAATAAATGCTAGAGACATGGAATGGTCTTCATGAGTTGGATAACCTTTAACTTCAATCTTTTAAAAGTAGAACTCATTTGTCCATTTCACTTATTCTTTTCTAATGTTATTTGTTGGAACATTAAATCCCACTTCAATTGTCCAGGAGCCTAAGTTGCCCATCTGTTTGTCCATGGTAGTATTGTGTGAGTTTAAGGTAGGCCCTGGTGTATGTTGTAGTCTCACACATCCGCTCTCGCTACCGCTTAATATGTGATTAGATTTGCCTTCTCTACAAGTTCGAGCTATAAAGAATTAACAAATGTAAAATTATGGTATTGTATATCTCTCAATGATAGTATGAGGGTTTAAATAGAATTGTAAAAGTATTGTGATAGAAATATACAAGCAGAGAGACCCCAAGATTATAAGAATTACAACTACCTTATTGATAAGCTGAGCTACATGTATACATATATATCTAGTTGTTATAACAACTGGATAACCATATTCCACAACAGATAAGCATATACTCCAACATTGGCAAATTATCATAATTTCACACAATTCATCAAAATTTCAGTTCAAACGGATTAACAAAAACTACACTTCAAAAGTAATCATATTAAAGTTAAACGATTACCTCGGTGAGTGCAAGCTGAAATGAGTTGATGTTTTGACTAGTTGTTTTTGTTGTAATTCGTAGTTTTTCTCAAATTTTCAAATAGAGCTCAAATAAAAATAAACACGTTTTTAAAGTTCCTTTCAAGCAAATGAAAGCTAACTAGCTCCTAAACCAATACACAAAATCCTTTTTTATCTCTTACAAGCCAATCTAACTATTACAACGATTTTTGCCTTGATGAACAATGATTTTCGATGTTTTTGCGTTCGTTATGAAATTGCGATATTACCCCTCATTATTGAAAAGTTCATAAACATATCTTCTACCACTCTATTTGGTTTTAAGGTGGTCATTGTAATTCTATTTCATTATTTGGTTGTTTTGTTTAATTTTTTTGAGTTACACGGGGATAACAGGTCCCTTTACTTCATTTACTAATGACTTCACGCGTAATACATCGATTTTGCCCCTGTCAATTGACATATGTACTGAAATACCATTTATATTTGTATCTTTGTCTTGGTGAGCTAAAGAGAGTGACTAAGGGGACGCAAGAGAAGAATCAACAGAGGAAACTCTATCAGACGCTTACTTAGATCCTGAACCAGAGCCATTGGTAAAAACGAAAAAAGTTCACCATTTCACATATGTGATGCATCAAATAAGCATAAGAAACAAATTAATCCTCTTAAAAGAAGCAAATTAATCCTCTTAAACGAAAAAGCCCACTCCCAGCACAAAAATGATTAATCCCACTCCCAGCAAAAGAAACAAATTAATCCTCTTAAACGGAAAAACCTTCTATTCTAAACCTTATGTAATTTCAAATTACTCTTCGGTATCATTCTTGCATGAACGATTCACTTTCACTTTCATTTTCTGAAACATTCTATTATTAATATTACTAGGGTGTCACGCGCTCTACGCGCGCAAATATTCAATATTTTAAAAAATGTGTAACGATACTTTTCATTTTGCAAGGGCATATTTATAATTTATAGATAATTGAAGGGCTTCAAATAAATTATGTTAGGGGCTTAGGTGTAATTAATTAAGATTGAGAGGGACTGAGTTTGATTATAAATAATCTGAATTTGGGAAGGCAAAAGTGTAAAAAAAAAATGTAATAGTATTTTTCAATTAAAAGACACAAATATCCCTGAAACTATTCATTGATATTTGGTTTTATATATAATTATTAAGAATAGGAGAGGGCAAAATTGGAAAGTAAAGTTAGTGTTGAAGGCATATTGTTTTACTATTCATTTGGAGAAGAGGAGTTATAGTAGTAGAGATTGTAGTTTTAAGAGAAATTTTTTTGTTACTATATTTTACAAAAAAAATTTGTAGCACTTATTTTCACTATTTTCTTGATTATATTTGACTTGAAAAATTACTAGCCAAATTCCTTAACATTGTAATTTGCACTTATTGATCCGTGCACGCACGTAGAACGCTATTACACACTAGTGTTCATTAATAAAAAAAAAATCAAAAGTGTGTGTGAGACAAGTTGAGGCGTACCTCAAACCTAAAGTGAGTGGTTACATGCTAGTGTTCCTTAATAAAAAAAAATCAAAAATGTGTGAGACAAGTTGAGGCGTACCTCAAACCTAAATTTGACCCATTTAATAATTGTGTTGCCAATTTTTGCGTATTGGGTTTGAAATTGCCTTTTTTTATAAATTTATTTTTTAAGTTTTAGATTTCTCAAGAAATGCTTGGGTTGGATTTAACATCTAAACTATTCCCCTTATTAGGGGGCGTATTCAATTAATGATTGTGAACAGATTGTAAAGGATTTTAAAATTCAAGGGTATTCAATTAAGGATTTAAAAGAATACATCTAGATTTAGAGGTATTCAATATGGATTTAAAATGATTGTTTTACAATCCATCAAAATCAGGGGGCATTCAATTCATCATTTTCAAAAGTCCACCAAAATTTGGGGGTTTTATAAAAAGTAGTGGCTTTTGATGGATTTGTAAAATGGATGGCTTTTGAAGGATTTGTGAGTGGTAAGTACAAATGCCCCCCCTAGATTGTCAATCTTTCTCTCATTCCCTCTCAATATTTTTCTCTCCATTTCCTCTCTCATTCTCCTTTTCTTATTCTTATCTACCGAGACACAAAGAAACCCTAATAGAAACCTCTCTCTCTCTCTCATGGATAACGATGATGAGTTTGAAGATCTCTACACCACGTCCTCTGCCGCTTCTTGATGGCTCCAACCCTACCGCCAACCATGTGGTAAGCTCAGAGGTGTGCACATGGCTTCTCAAATTTCCAAGCATTGAAGGAAGCTCAAATTCAATACCCAAATAGAGTTTTGAAGGTTCTTCCTTTCGAGGGAAAGATGATAGTAGGAGGGAAGGAATCCAACTTCAGAGCAAAACTACCTGATTGGTATTAGAGAAAACAATCCAAAACCCGAATTTTTAAAACAATTGGGAATTATGAAGTGAGAAACCACTCTTTTATTTTTAGTGTAAGTTTTAGAGGATTGGAGATTTGGGATGTCATCTTGTGGTTTTGATTGAGTGTTACCAATTTGTGATGGGCTGCAAAATTTGATGTTATCCAAAAATCCATGGAAATTCATAAGAATCCATTAAAATTCATCATAATCCAATCCTTCAAAATCCATAGCAGTTCATGTGGAATTTGTAAAATTCAATAAAATTATTTGAAATCCTTTAAAATCTATGATTTTTAAAATCCTTCGCAATCAATTCATCTTCATAATCATCAAAGCCCATTCTTGATACTCTCTGGTCAGTTACATGTATTTTGGTTCTCCAAGCAATGCAGTCTTTTCACACATCCTTGCCTAATCTAAGGCCTTCATCTAAGTTTTCAATAGTTGTCTCCCAGTCTATACGCTTCACTAACTTTCCAATCTAGACATTTTATAATTAGCGTCGTGTTTGGTCTTCTACGCACATGACAAAACCACGTTAAATGCCTTTATCTAATTTTGTTCTCTATAGGCGCTACGCCTAAATATTTATTAATTATTTTATTTCTAATTTTATCCTTATGAGTTTTATCATACATTCATCTTGACACCGCATTTCTATTATCGCCGTCCTTATCCGGTAATAGTTCACATTCTGAATTGTAGAGCATAGGAAAAATTGAATAACCCCCCTTGGTCACTTATCCATTATTTATTTGCTCTTCAGCTGCTTCTGGATTTTGGTTGTTGGGTAAAAAAAAATCCAGAAAAAAAAAGCTTTCAAACATGTCATCGAACTCGTGAAAGTGATCCACCCTCTCTCTTCTCACTCAAACAAACACTCTCCACTCTTCACCATGCTTGTCTCCGCCATCTCCCCCAAAATCCCAAGCACCAACCGCAACACCTGCGGCATCATCCGATGCCCTTACAAATGTCTTCTCCAATTCAACCATTCTTACCGATCCGAACAAGTCTTCATCACACATAGACCCACCGTTCCAACCTCCTGCACCGCTTCCTCGTCTTCTCTTGCCAACGGAACCTCAGAGGACAACAAATGCCATCAAAACCCTAACCCTATCAATGAAATCGTTCATGTCAGCTATGGGAATGAAGATGGTTTGATCCCTTCGGCTTCGGCAGTCGCAGCTGCTATACGGAAGGCGTCAACTTCTCCGGTAGAATTTGTTCAGAAGATTGACAAGGATGGAAAGAATCGTTTGGTCTTGCCTAGCCCTGATTTCCAGAGATTGTGTTCTGAGCAGCTGCAATTGTTCCGGAGAATCATTGATCAAGACGTCGTGTTATCGGTTAGTTTGTGCTTTCATTGGTGAATTACTAATTTTCAACTAAAGTTCGGTCGAATTGTTGACTGTGATAGAGACGGTGAACTTGCATAGTAGTGCCTCAACATTCCATCACCCTTTGAATTATAGCCCTCCAGATATCTATCTGTAATAGATATACATGTAGGAAGTGTAAAATATCCATTTTGTAGAACCCCAAGCAATGTTATTAGTATCATAAGATACACGAAAGGTATCATACACATTTATCACTAAGTATCACCCCTTGTATCATTTTTTACAGTATTGATCCAAAAGAGTGTGTATGAATGATTTGTTACGATTCAGGCTGTGTGCCTTGTGAAAATGGTTCAATGCAATAACGAAAATGAGCCTCGTTTTAGATATAATTGTAAGTGCTTTAAGGCACCTCTCAAGGCCATACAGAAACAAAGGGAGTCTCTTAGAAACTTCATATCTTCTACATTGTGATGATGATTGATGATACTTGACTAACAAACTTTGATTAGACAAACATACTCGGCTCATTCTGGGTTAGGATATGCATGTTAGTATGTTTACTATGGTACTCCTTTTGGGTTTGATGATGCAACTTTATAGTGTATACTTTTTAGGTTTGGGTATGCTGGTTAATGTTTTAAGTATGTTTTCATAGATGAACTTCACAACTTTGGAATGCATGCCAATTGCCATAGTCTATGCTCTAGCTTGAATGGAAGTGTTGTAAATTTGTAATTGCTATATTAACTTATAGCCTTTCCTTATCTTACAAGTATATGTATATCTATTTACAAAGATATGTATATCTATTTGCAAGTAGCTGTGTGTACGATACCGTAGATACATTAATTTGATGCATATCATATCATACAGAATAAGCATACAACTTGATATGCCTTAAATAAAAATTGATATGCATTACGATACACAATTTAACAAACTCGATCCCAAGAGGTTTTTTTTCCCTTCATGTGATGATTTGCCTCACATTTCATTTTTATTTATTCAAATAGATTTCTTTCAACACCAGAATCATGGAATCCTTGCTTTGGTGATGGTTTTGTGGTCAGTTTGGAGTGGGGCTGGATAGCTGCTTGATGCAACCACTGGACCATTTCGTACTAACACAATAAAAAGTTACAAACAAGCCAACATCTTTAGGCAGTAAACCAGTAGCATGTATCTGTGTGATGTGTGAGCATGCTCACAATCCTGACCTTGTGTGCGCGTGTATTCCTGTGAGGTTGTATCACGAATTCAATACACTTAAAAGTTCAAGTTGCTTCGCAGCATTAAATTATATAGTTCTCTTTGGCATTTCTTATTTATAACCAAAAAAAAAGAAAGAAAAACAAGATCTTATAGTTTACATATTTGAGGAAGATGGTAATTATCTTAACTAGAACATGTATCAGATTTCTGTCGCAATATATTTATTAGATGCGTGTTGTTGAAAGAAAATTTGTTACTTATGATGGCTTCATTTTGTGTGAACCCCCTATTGTTTTTATTATCCTTCCAAGGAGATTCATTTTTATCTTGGATGCAATTTGCAGGTATATGTAAGACCTGCTGGCAGTTATGTTATGGATCGCTTGGAACTTCGACGTGTGACTTTTTATTCGGGGTCAAATGTGGCTGACAAGGCTGATATTATAATATTAATTGGGAATTTTAGTGTCCCAACAGGATTACGTGTAGCTGAAGCTGCCCTCTCAAATCAGCAAGTATGTTTACCTGATATTAATGATTGAGGGCCTTATTCCGTGCAGTGTATTCTTCTTTAGCTATTGAGTTTGTCACATTATATTAAATGTATTTGTAGGTAAAAGTCATACCAGAGTCCAGAGCTGTGGTTATGCCTATGGTGAAACATCCTTTTGTTGTGGGGTTTTTGGTTGCTGAGTTTCCGAAGATGGGGTTAGAAACTAGTAAAGATGGAGAAGAAGATGGCGATCTAAAACCCTGCCCACTTTCAAGGGAACATTTTGTGCTGCCTCATTCAGATCTAAATCCCTGGGAAGTTAGGGCTTTTGAGGAAGACGTGTTGAAAACGCTCCACCAGTTAACTGCTGAACAGATATCAAGTGTTATAAATATTTCTCGTTCTATGGCTATGGCCTATATAATGGATCAGGTACTGTTTAATTATTATTCTCCTGTTACTATTTTGGTAAACCTTAGTTAATTCTTTTTTTTTTTCCCAGAAAACTTATTTCAACATATATGCATTCATCAAACAAAATTAGTAATGGTATTGATGAGAAGGATCTGTATTCTAAAGGAAACTGGAATCTGGTATCTGACTGTGCCTTGAGGTGAGGAAATGTGACTTCCTGGAGTGTTTCCAAGTGTGTACTTTATAAGGTCACTCCTGCAACAATGAAAACACAAATGACACATGCACATAAAGCAATTTAGCATTCCGCTTCCATAATTCAGATGTAAAAGATGTCATATGGTTACGCCAACTATTGTTGATTGTGTCATATCCTATATTCAATTATGGGTTGGGTTCCGGCGACTGGAGTTTTTTATATGTATGTATGTATGTATGTATGTATATGTATGTATGTATGTATGTATATATATGTATGTATGTATTTTGATGATACATAAAAACGGTCATATCCCGAAGCCATACACGTATCATGATAATCTCGAGGAACTGCAGGCCCAACATTAGCCCAATGCTGATCCGGCCCAAGCGGTTTTAAGCCCGCTCACTTCGGTCCGCCAGGCGGACCCATATTCTCACAGCACGCTAGGCCCACACGTCTCACATTTATCCTCAATACCCGTAAGCCCACCTTAGGCAAGTATTTCGAGGATCATTTTCGGACAGGCAACTACAGCTGCTCTCCGCTTCCAACTAGAAAGCAAACATCAGAGTATCTTCCACAAAGGAAAACTCCCTTCTACGGATTGTTCTTGGATTGAGAACTATTTTCCGCGTATCTAGGAGCACAGAGCTAACATGAAACTTCCTTCCTACAACACAACTCCTAATTAGAGAGGGATCTCTACGAAGATCTCCCTAAACTACGCCTACGATGGCCTAGTTGAACCAAAACTCCTTGCACTATAAATAAGACATGAGGTTGGTAAGCTAAAGTACGCTACAAATTCCTTGTTATAGGTTATAGCATTACACATTCCTCAAAGCCCTGTCTGACTTTAGCATTAGAGTGTCATCGTCCACCCCACGGTGGTCTGTGGCTCACGTGTGCTACTTGTGCATGTCAACAGGTCAGCAGGAACCAGGT